>SJYO01045292.1:1482621-1822547 GCA_006410555.1 Capra ibex | reverse complement strand
GAAAAAGCGAGAGGAGAAAGTGAAAGTAGTTCTCCGAAAGATCGAAGAGAAGTGAAAGACGGTATTCCCACCACAGTAGACGTATAGACTCCAATAACTATAAAGAGGGCCGTTAGAACTAAGGTCGAACACAAAGAAGGTTGGGCCGCAAAGGGTACTACATGAGACGTATATTCAATTTATTCGTCCCACTGTTATATGTCGGAACTGCATGAGGAAAAGGATAAACCTTGGTCAGACAACAAGGTACAGGTCAGGATTGACAACGAAGGACTGGACGTATGTCTAAAGAGTTCTCCGTCCAATCCACCAGACCATAAGGGTAAAGAAAGTCTTAAAAGTCGTCAAATAACACTAGGTGTGTCAGTTTCCGAAACCGTATGAGTTATTTCGTCTTTATCTACAAAAAGACCTTGAGAGAACGAAAAAGGTACTAGGTCGTCTACAACCGTTCAACTAGAGACCTAGGAGACGGAAAACATTTTGGTCGAACTTGTATTCCCTCAAGTACCAAGTGTATAACGACTTCGGACCGAACCTCTTAAAACTCGTAATGAAATGAAAATGAATGAAAACTCGTACACTCTACTCACGGTAACACACCATCAAACTCGTAAGAAACCGTAAGGGAAAGAAACCTTAACCTTACTTTTGACTGGGTCCAGTAATCCACGGGTTATACGATGACCTATAGTCACCTCTTTATTGAGGTCTTTTTACTTCCCTACCTCGGTTTCGTTTTTGTTATGGGTCGACACCTACACTGACCACTATCTTCGTTCTAGACTACGACATTTCTCGTTATAACGTATCCTTGGACCTTACAATCCAGGTACTTAGTTCCGTTCAACATTCACCAGTTTGTTCTATACCGTTCCCACTTGCAGCTGTAAGATCCTTAGTCGTTTGATTTTACCCGACCTTACCCAGTTAAATTGAGTCTACTGGTAATATAGATGATGACGTCCGTCCTTAGGGAGTCTTCTTTACCTCATCGGTAGTACCAGTTGTTTTCTCAGGCTTTACGTCATGAACCTACGTTAGAGTTTTTGCCGTCTTACTAGAGACAAGCAAAGGTTCCGTTTGGTAAGTTATAGTGTCATTAGGTTCAGATACGGGGTTGGTCATTGCGACTTCTTCGACTTCAACTTGCCAAGATACTTCTGGATGTTCTGGAAAATCTTGATTGTGGTGTTTTTCTACAGGAAAAGTAATATCCCCTGACCTTACGTTTTCATCCTTCAGTTCTTTGTGGACCTCATTGTCCGTTTAAACCGGATTCCCATGCCTTACTTCGTCCCGTTTCCGATTATCTTAAAACGGTTCTTTTACGTGACCAGTCTCGTTTGTAGGAGAACGTTGTTGTGTTCTCTTCTGAAATGTGTACCTGTAGTGGTCTACCAGTTGTGGTTTTAGTCAACTAATATAAGAAACGTCGGTTTCTACCTCTTGAGATATGTCAGTTGTTTTTGTTCTGGTCCTCGACTGACACCGAGTCTAGTACTTGAGGAATAACGGTTTAAGTCTGAGTTTAACTTTTTTTCATCCCTTTTGGTGATCTGGTAAGTCCATACTGGATTTAGTTTAGGGAATACTAATATGTCACCTTCACTCCTTATCTAAATTCCCGGATCTAGACTACCTATCTCACGGACTACTTGATACCTGTCTCCAAGCACTGTAACGTGTCCTCTGTCCCTAGTTCTGGTAGGGGTACCTTTTCTTTACGTTTTTTCGTTTTACCGAGACACCCCTCCGGAATGTTTATCGACACTTTTCTTCTCTCCACTTTTCGTTTCCTCTTTTCCTTTCTATATTCGTAGACTTACGTCTCAAGGTTTCTTATCGTTCTTCTCTATTCTTTCGGAAGTAGTCGTTAGTTACGTTTCTATATCTCCTTTTGTTGTCTTACCCTTTCTGATCTTTAGAGAAATTCTTTTAATCTCTATGATTCCCTTGTAAAGTACGTTTCTACCCGAGTTATTTCCTGTCTTTACCGTACCTGTATTGTCTTCGTCTTCTATAATTCTTCTCCACCGTTCTTATGTGCCTTCTTGAATGTTTTTTCTAGAAGTACTGGGTCTATTAGTACTACTACACTAGTGAGTAGATCTCGGTCTGTAGGACCTTACACTTCAGTTCACCCGGAATCTTTCGTAGTGATGCTTGTTTCGATCACCTCCACTACCTTAAGGTCAACTCGACAAAGTTTAGGACTTTCTACTACGACACTTTCACGACGTGAGTTATACGGTCGTTTAAACCTTTTGAGTCGTCACCGGTGTCCTGACCTTTTCCAGGCAAAAGTAAGGTTAAGGTTTCTTTCCTTTACCGTTTCTTACGAGTTTCATGACGTGTTAACGTGAGTAGAGTGTACGATCATTCCATTACGAGTTTTAAGAGGTTCGGTCCGAAGTCGTTATACACTTGGTACTTGAGGGAATACAAGTTCGACCAAAATGTTTTCCGTCTCCTAGGTCTCTAGTTGAACGGTTGTAGACGACCTAGTACCTTTTTCGTTCTCTCAAGGTCTTTTTGTAGATAAAGACGAAATAACTCATACGGTTTCGGAAACTGACACACCTAGTGTTATTTGACGACTTTTAAGACTTTCTTTACCCTTATGGTCTGGTGGATTGGACGGAGAACTCTTTAGACATACGTCCAGTCCTTCGTTGTCAATCCTGACCTGTACCTTGTTGTCTGACCAAGGTTTATCCTTTTCCTCATGCAGTTCCGACATATAACAGTGGGACGAATAAATTGAATATACGTCTCATGTAGTACCCTTTGCGGCCCAACCTTCTTTGTGTTCGACCTTAGTTCTAACGGCCCTCTTTATAGT
This sequence comes from Capra ibex, assembly GCA_006410555.1. Classification (NCBI taxonomy): domain Eukaryota; kingdom Metazoa; phylum Chordata; class Mammalia; order Artiodactyla; family Bovidae; genus Capra; species Capra ibex. The sequence goes on along the minus strand of SJYO01045292.1, from coordinate 1,819,702 downwards.
TATTAGAATCTATACGTCTACTGTGGTGGGAATACCGTCTTTCACTTCTCTTCGATCTTTCGGAGAACTACTTTCACTTTCTCCTCTCACTTTTTCAACCGAATTTCGAGTTGTAAGTCTTCTGCTTCTAGTACTGTAGACTAGGGTAGTGAAGTACCCTTTACCTACCCCTTTGTCACCTTTGTCACAGTCTGAAATAAAAAAAACCCAGGTTTTAGTGACGTCTACCACTGACGTCGGTACTTTAATTTTCTGCGAATGAGGAACCTTCTTTTCAATACTGGTTAGATCTATCGTATAAGTTTTCGTCTCTGTAATGAAACGACTGATTCCAGGCACATCAGTTCCGATACCAAAAAGGACACCAGTACATACCTACACTCTCAACCTGACACTTCTTCCGACTCACGGTTTCTTAACTACGAAAACTTGACACCACAACCTCTTCTGAGAACTCTCAGGGAACCTGAAGTCCCTCTAGGTTGGTCAGGTAAGATTTCCTCTAGTTGGGACCCTAAAGAAACCTTCCTTACTACGATTTCGACTTTGAGGTCATGAAACCGGTGGAGTACGCTTCACAACTGAGTGACCTTTTCTGAGACTACGACCCTCCCTAACCCCCGTCCTCTTCTTCCTATGCTGGTTCCTACTCTACCGACCTACCGTAGCGGCTGAGCTACCTGAACTCAGGCACACTTGAGACACTCGACCACTACCTGTCCCTCCGGACCGCACGACGTTAAATACCCCAGCGTTTCTCAGTCTGTGCTGACTCGCTGACTTGACTTGACTTACTGGACCCCTCAAGGAGAAAACCATAGGATAGTAAAACGAAAAAGTGTGACAAGTACCCCAAGAGTTCCGTTCTTATGACTTCACCAAACGGTAAGGGAAGAGGTCACCTGGTGTAAGACAGTCTGGAGAGGTCGTACTGGGCGGGCAGAACCTAGTGGGGAGTCCGTACCGAACCAAAGTAACTCAACCTGTTCCGACACCAGGATCACACCAATCTAATTGATCAAAAGACACTCATACCAAAGTCACATAGACGGGAGACTACGGGAGAACGTTGTGGATGGTAGAATGAACCCAAAGAGAATGGGACCAGCACCACATAGAGAAGTGCCGAGGAGGTCGTTTCGTGTCGGCGACGAGGAATGGAACCTCCTCCCCATAGAGGAATGGTGGAGGTAAGGACTGGAAGTTGCACCCTATCGAGGAAATCCGGGAGGACACGGACGCGTCGGTGGTGAGGAGGCTAACGAGGAGGACCGGCGACCGAGACCGGAACCCGAGTCCCACCGAGGAGTCCCAGTGACGGGGACTGGAGCCTACGACCTACAGAGGAGGACCGGTGGGGACTGGAGCCTGTGTCCCATTGAGGAGAACATATGTGATAAACAAAAAGAGAAAGACTAAATGAAGTGAGACATATTATCCGAGATCCGAGTAGGTGGAGTAAACTTGACTGAGTTTAAGTAAGGAAAGATACCGATTATGGTACTGGATCTCTGATTGAGTAAAACTCAGAAGAGATTACCGAGTCTACCATTTTATAAACGGACGTAACGTCCTCTGGACCCAAGTTAGAGACCTAGTCCCTCTAGGGGACGTCTTTCGTTACCGGTGGGTGAGGTCGTAAGAATGGATCTCTTAAGGTGACCATCCGATGTCGGGTACCCTAGTGTTTCTGAACTTGTGTTAAATCCTTGATTGTAAATATCGACTCATTATAAGGTCACATATATACATGGTGTCGAAGAAATAAGTAAATAGACATTTACCTGCAGATACAACGAAAGTACAGGATGGACAACGTTTATCACGATGTTACTTATAGTCCCATGTGTACAGAAAAAGTTAAGACCTTTGTTACTAAAAACTACGTCCTTTTTAATGTTAAATATTTCAAGTTGAATGAGAGGAACTTTACACGATTATAACCAAAGACAACAAAAATGAGTCAATAGAACGAAGAGATCTATGACTTTTTAAGATCAAAACATAAATTGTAAGATTGTAAATTTTATAAAAATTATAACACTTTCTTAAGAGAAATATTTAACAGAGACTATAAACTTCCATGAAAGTAAAAAGTGTATTATCCTTTTTTAAATTTACGAAATGGAAATTTGTCAAAGAAAAAGTTACTAATTTCGTCTTTAGTTTTACGAATTACGAAATCTCGTTGTAATGACTTTGAAGGTACGTGCGTTGTTAAGGGACGCCTAAATTATGTCTAAGCCGACCAGACGCCACTCCGGATTCTAAGACGTAAAGATCGGTCGAGGGTCCATTACGGTAACGATAAATGTTCTTGAAGATCGATGAAACTCTTCGTTCTTAAATTAAGTAATACTATCTACGACCCTTTATCTTTACTATTAAACCACGAATTTACGACTGGTTTATATTATAAAATCGAAACACGTAAAAAAGAAGTAAAACCTTTGTTAAAGACAGTATAAATAAAAGAAGAATATCTAATGAATTCATTACACATAATATTTTATAAGTCAATTAGAATTAATACAACTTATCTAAGTATCACAGATAGTTCAAATGATATAAGAATATGAAAAGACATATAATAAAGATAGTTCAAAAATCTCAAACTATAACTTTGAGGTTGATTTTTATAATTAAGTAGGTGAATTTTTTAATTAACATTATATATCACCTTGATATACATTGAAACAAGATATAAAAGGTTCAGAGGACATACACAATATGAAAGTATCAAATTTTTTATTTTTTCTTTATCTTTTTTTTAGTGATTAACATTTTTACCTATCTTATTTTCATTTTTTTTTTTTTTTACCGACAGACTCCTCCGGAATGTTTGTCGACACTTTTCACTATTGGTTTCCTCTTTTCCTTTCTATATGGGTAAACTTACGTCTTAAGGTTTCTTATCGTTCCTCTCTATTCTTTCGGCAGGAGTCGTTAGTTACGTTTCTTTATCTCCTTTTGTTATCTTACCCTTTCTCCCAGTCTGTACTGACTCGCTGAAATCAAAGTGAAAAGTGAAAGTACGTAACCTCTTCCTTTACCGTTGGGCGAGGTAACAAGAACGGACCTCTTAGGGTCCCTGTCTCCTCGGAGCACCCGACGGATATCCCAGTGTGTCTCAGATACCCCGGTGTGTCTCAGTCTGTGCTGACTTCACTGAATCGTCGTCGTCGTCTCTAGGGAAGTTCTTTTAATCTCTATGGTTCCCTTGTAAAGTACGTTTCTACCCGAGTTATTTCCTGTCTTTACCATACCTTCGTCTTCTCTAATTCTTCTCCACCGTTCTTATGTGTCTTCGGACATGTCTTTTCTAGAAGTACTGGGTCTATTAGTGTTACCACACTAGTAAGTGGATCTCAATCTATAGGATCTTAGACTTCAGTTCACCCGGAATCCTTCGTAGTGATGCTTGTTTCGATCACCTCCACTACCTTAAGGTCAACTCGATAAAGTTTACGACCTTCTACTACGACACTTTCACGACGTGAGTTATACGGTCGTTTAAACCTTTTGAGTCGTCACCTGTGTCCGGACCTTTTTCAATCAAAAGTGAGGTTAGGGTTTCTTTCCGTTACGGTTTCTTACGAGTTTGATGGTGTTTTAACGTGAGTAGAGTGTACGATCATTACGAGTTTTAAGAGGTTCGGTCCGAAGTCGTTATGCACTTGGCACTTGAAGGTCCACAAGTTTGACCAAAATTTTTTCCGTTTCCAAAAAACATAAAGGTATGTTTAGAACTTTAATAAACAAGATCAAGACACTTTTTACACCGACCATCGAACTGTCCCTAACGTAACTTAAACATTTAACGAAACCCATCATATGAGTAAAAGTGATATAACTAAGAAGGCTAGGTACTTGTACCATATAAAGAGGTAGATAATCACAGGAGAAACTAAAGAAAGTAGTCACAAAATATCAAAAGATATATATCCAGAAATCAAAGAAATCCATCTATATAAGGATTCATAAAATAAGAAAAGCAACGTTACCACTTACCTTAACAAAGGAATTAAAGAAAAAGATGAAAGAGTAATAAGCACATATCCTTACGTTCCCTAAAGACACACAACTAAAATATAGGACGTTGAAATGATATAAGTAACTAATCGAGATCATTAAAAGACNTCTTTTCGTAGATCAAGACGAAATAACTGACTGATACGGTTTCGGAAACTGACACACCTAGTGTTATTTGACACCTTTTAAGACTTTCTCTACCCTTATGGTCTGGGGGACTGGACGGAGAATTCTTTGGATATACGTCCAGTCCTTCGTTGTCAATCTTGACCTGAACCTTGTCGTCAAATCAAGTCAAGTCAACGAGTCAGTACAGGCTGAGAACGCTGGGTACTTGGTGTCGTCCGGTCCGGAGGGACAGGTAGTGATTGAGGGCCTCAGGTGGGTTTGGGTACAGGTAATTCAACCACTATGGTAGGTTGGTAGAGTAGGAGACAGCAGGGGAAGAGGAGGAGGGGAGTTAGAAAGGTTCGTAGTCCCAGAAAAGTTTACTTAGTCGAGAAGTGTAGTCCACCGGTTTCATAACCTCAAAGTCGATGTTTTAGTCAGGATAATTACTTGTGGGTCCTGACTAGAGGAAATCCTACTTGACCAACCTAGAGGAACGTCAGGTTGTCTGACGAAAGGACCAGACTACCTTGTGGTCTGACCAAGGTTTATCCTTTCCCTCATGTAGCTCCGACATATAACAGTGGAACGAATAAATTGAATATACCTCTGATGTAGTACTCTTTACCACCAGACCTTCTTCGTGTTCGACCTCAGTTCTAACGACCCTCTTTATAGTTATTGGAGTCTATACGTCTACTGAGGTGGGAATACCGTCTTTCACTTCTCCTTGATTTTTCGGAGAACTACTTTCATTTTCTCCTCTCACTTTTTCAACCGAATTTCGAGTTGTAAGTCTTTTGCTTCTAGCACCGTAGGCCAGGGTAGTGAAGTNATAAAAAGACCCGAGGTTTTAGTGACGTCTACCACTGACGTCGGTACTTTAATTTTCTGCGAATGAGGAACCTTCCTTTCAATACTGGTTGGAGACGTATAAGTTTTCGTCTCTGTAATGAAACGGTTGTTTCCAGGTAGATCAGTTCCGATACCAAAAAGGTCACCAGTACATACCTACACTCTCAACCTGATATTTCTTTCGACTCTCGACTTGACTCCGAAAACTTGACACCACAACCTCTTCTGAGAACTCTCAGGGAACCTGAAGTTCCTCTAGGTTGGTCAGGTAGGATTTCCTCTAGTCAGAACCCACAAGTAACCTTCCCGACTACAACTTTGACTTTGAGGTTATGAAACCGGTGGACTACACTTCTCGACTAAGTAAACTTTACTGGGACTACGACCCTTTCTAACTCCCCTCCTCCTCTTCCCCTGTTATCTCCTACTCTACCGACCTACCGTAGTGACTGAGTTACCTGTGTCCAAACCAACCTGAGACACTCGACCACTACCTGTCCCTCTGGACCGCACGACGCCAGGTACCCCAGTGTTTCTCAGCCTGTACTGACTCGTTGACTTGACTTTTCATTTTTTAAAGGCATAAGTAAGAGGTGAGAAAAAAAGGGGAGTCAGAGAAAGGAGACACCTATTATTTAGGAAACCATATTATTCGCAAAAAAATACATATTTATTTTTATTTTACACTCATCATATGACTCATGAAACCATAAATAACTCCTGAAAGTTAACGTAAATCTATGTGTGTATATGTATGTTTGAAGAGAGTACTCTCTTAGTATAATATACTTTAAAAGAGGACGAACTAAAAATCTTTTAAATAGTTGGAGATTGCCTGTAGAGAGACACAGTCATAAGTAAACTAAAACACTGATAATGTCAGATAACTAACTGCAATAAAGGTATAATAAATAGAAATATGTAAATGTGGATAAAAAGAGGGGAATTTATAATGAAAAATTATGTAAAATTCAAAAACCCCCACCTTTTTATATTAAAACAACGACAAAGGTCACCTTAGAAATATATCCAGTAACAATCGTGTAACTTTACAGACACGAACACACACAAATAAAACGAGCTGTGGAACGTTCAAAGAGTATATGGACAATGTATAAAAATAAAGTAATAAAACTTAAAATTACATTTTAGAATCTTAAAAAAGGTCAAAAACGATTATAAAAAAAGATTCTAAGAAATGTAATAAAACTTATTACCCCTAAACACCTTAATAACGGAATAAAATACCCTGTAAGGATTGTAAAATCGTAATTATGAACGGTATCAAAGGGACATTCGTAATACAGTTTAAATCAATCAGAGGAAATAGTTTCAGGATTAAAACTTAAAAATTTTAACCCTCACTCATTATGTAAGATAACTTATGAAACGTTGTTACTAATTCTACAAAACGAGAAAATAAGAAATTAGATCACTAAATCGTATTTATATGAAGAATAACAAAACAATAACCACCAAAAATGTAAAAATAAAAACTATTATCGGTAGGATTACCTTGACCTTTTCCTGATGTTAAAATTCCTCCACTAGTCTCATCCGAAACCACTCTGTCACCGTAAACTCTGAACTGTTTCAACTCCGTCTATGAACCCTCCGTTCGAAAGATCCGTCTTGACACCCAAGACTCCGTCTTTGGGTGGACCCCACAGACTCCTTCTCGTTACCCTTTGGTCTTACCGACATAGTCGGACTCGTCTACCCTCTCTCCTTTCCTCCTCCATTCTACCCTCGGGACCCCCACAAAACTGGTCAGGAGACAAGTGGAGGATAAGAATGTGATGAGGACGTAAGGATTTTATCTGGAAGGAGATAGTGAAACACAACAATTATAACGTTCAACAACGATAGCACTTAAACTTTTACAAAATAAGTAATATAAACGTAACTCGAATTACAGATGAAATAATAACGACGAACAATCCGTATTACGGTCACCCAAAATAAAAGTACAAAAGAAAAATTACACTAACTTATCTGATATTTACGGTTTCTCTAATGAACGATTAATTTTAACCCTATTTTTGTGAGGTATTTTGTTCGTTTCTAACGACAGTTTAATCTCAGTACTCCCCACATTGTTCCCCACTAGAAACTGAAAGAAGTACAAAAGACTATTGTGACCAAACAAATGAGTACAGTCCCTTGACTCACCATACCTCACATACACTTTACCTGGACACAGAAGGGACCTGCAGACCACCGGACACCCCGGTTCCGGTCACGGTTCCAGTACCGGTTCCCGTCCACATACGTCCGTAGGTCCTGGGGGTTTCCGGACGTCACGACGAAACAGAGGCACCGGTTCTCGGACTTACCTCCGCCTATCTTTCCTCCCGCGACGTGAAGTGTAGGTAGACGACGGACTCCCGTGTCTCGGGGACCGGACCAGGACTACCGAGGTTCCGAGTTTGTAGATTTGGGCGTTCTCGAGCAGGTCGACGTTCGGTCTCTACACAATCCCGTCTCGTGTCCGTCTCCCCTTACACAAAAGGTCGTAACGTAGAACATTCCTAAACCCAATCTTATTCGATGTTACGTGGTTTTCGTTTCTGGTGAGATTCCGGTCCCGGGTCCATACACACACACACATAAAAATCATTTTCCTTTATTTCTTAACCTAATTTTAAAATTAGACATTTTGGTGACTCTCATTAAGGAAGGATCGGTTAGGAGACCCGAGACAGGTCCGAAGACAGGAGTGTGGTAAGTTCAGTTCAGCTCAAAAGTATACAACAGTAGACCGAAAAGGTTGTCTTTCGTAACCTACCTCTTTTCTCATCGTTTTGGTAAAAGTTGAATCTCACCGAGGTGGAACCATCACCAAGTCTCACTACTGGTCATGTCGTCGTAGTGTGTGGGACGTTACAAAGGACACAAGTATATCCTTCTCGACTCGCGACTAATAAATTATATCAAACCACTCCGAAAAGTAAATATTTGGTCTCGGTATTTGAATTACAACCGACGAAAGGGTTAATCAAGAAATCAGTACCATTTCCTCTAAAAGTAATTCGCCTAGATTACGGCAGAACTTCAAAAACATTTCAAATTATTCATTAAAGTCAAAGTTTCGACTCAATTTGACGGAGATTGTGAAATGATAAGAAAGGTGGAACAATGGTCTTCCTCTGACAATTACGACAAAAAGAGACACAAACCTGTAAAACGTGAAACGTTTTATTGGAGTCGCGCATGTCATTTCCGATAACCACGGGGTTAGGTGCAGGAAAGTCGTTTGAGGGTCTAAGTGACGTCGACATCAAGTGTGGCAGGTGGGGGGTGGGGGAGTTAGTAGGTATGGAGAGGTGACCGTAGAGACGGACCTCCGAATAATCCGTGACTCCCTCGAACGAGACGGACGTACGGTCGGCCGAGGTACCTAAATTACAAGGGTCATCGTTGGAAGTGGGTTACTTGACCTCGACCACGTCTCTGTGGGGTCGAAGGGACAGCGAGTCACCCCGTGTGAAGACGTTCTGACTCTGTGGCTATTATCCGAGTGCGCGTGTGTGATTGACGGAAAGAGAGGGGTAAAGTCATGGGGGAGGGAACGACGTGAAGGAGGCAGTGGAGGGTCTATTTGATGAACATCGGTGTAGGAACGGAGTCGCAGTCGAAAATCTCGTTGAGTTTGATTTTGTTCAGTTTTCGTCCTTTTCGACTCCCGAAAGTGATTTAGTGTGTCTTGAGTTTCGTGGATTTCATTAAATACACTTCTATTTTTCTACTCACCATCTACCGTAGTGAGACGGTCTCTACCCTTCAATTTTATTTATCGTTGGTTTATGGTTTTTGTACTTATCTGTCTTTCTCTTTGAGGGTAGGTCTACAGTCACATAAACTTCGTGTCTCTTTCACCTTAAACCAGGATCCGTTTCCGTTGTGGGGTTACAGGACCGAAGAAGACGTAGGGTTGAACAAAAGGAAAGACTGAAAGGAAACCATACACACGGGGAAAGAGACTGACAACAATCTCCCTACCCATAAAAGGACACAAGTAATAAAGGTCTCGTCTGACTAAACGTAATCGGAGTACATAAAGATTCGTAACCACAGTCGTCGAAGAACACGGGGTCTAGTGTAGGAATACTGGGCGTAAAAATGTCGTTGGTCGAACCACTTCCACAGTGAACTGTCGGTGAACGTGGTTGGTGTCGTTGATAGAGTCGGAAAGACGGTGCGTCGAAGATAAAACGGTAGAAAATTCTACGAAAGACCTTTGGTGGGTCAACAAGACTTCACACATGTTATGACTTTCACGTTCCAGTACGTGATGTAAGACCCCGTTAAGAACTGGTTACCCTCTTCTTTCGACTACCCAATAAAGAATGAACAGGAAGACGATCTGTTCGAATTCCACATAACAAAACTTATTAAATAATCTCGCGGGGGACCTCCTGACTCGGTGTTAACAGGTTCCACCACGAGCCGAAACATTATGAAACAAAATGGGAAAGGGTCGAGGGTGAGGTTAAGGAATCCTACCTTGACGTGTTTCATTTGAAGGACGTATGTGCAGGACAGGTCGAGTCGAAAGACCCTTCGCATAATGAAGAATCCAGGTGTAAGATCTTACTGAAAGGGCAAAGAGGAAAAGGTTACAGAGGAGTATGTGGAAGGGTCGAGTTAACGAGAGACTGTGGTAGTACTAGAGTAGAACCGAACGTTACTTGTTTCCACATTTGTAGACTTTTGGTCTGACAATGAGGACTAAGTGATGACCGTTCATTAATTGGTAAACATTTCTTTACTTTTTTGCAAATCCTGAAAATTGAAGACCTAGAAGAACAATCTAAAACTCTTGACAGGAGTAAGGAGTGAACTACCAAGAGGCATTTAAAGGTGTAAAGGAACTCCACATGTCATAAATACAGTCACCGACATCTAAAACACCCTAAACACCTAAGTCTATTTACGTATAACGATAAGTGTCGAGAACCTACCCGTTGCAACTCTTATGTCTCGTCGACTCTACGTTAACGACTTTAATTAGTTTCCTACTTTATCCTATTTGAAACGTGTATCGTTTATATGTATCGTTCATTATACGTCTTAAGACATTCACACCGTTCAGTTCATAACTGTCCCACAGTACCACCTCTCTCTTTAGTAACCCAGTTTGATCTTCTTTCGACTGAAGTGTTTCAAGAAGTGAGTCCTTTATTTTCCACGAGGTACCACCTGACGGTTCTCTGGTCGTTTCGTTACCAGTTAAAACGTTGTTACCGTTTTTAAGAACACCAACCAACCGTTTCCGTAGTACTTCCTTATAAAAAGACAAATTATTAATCTGTAAAAACCGTCGAGATTTAAAGTTCGAGGTTTTCGTAAAGTTGTTCATAACCGTGATATAACAACTTGTCGTACAAATAGGAGAAGTTCCAACTCGTAATCTCAATTCTTCAGATAGAAAAGACTCCAACGTTACAGTATTATGTACTGAATAATTTCGTGATATTGAGAGGTACGGAGAACCTATAAAACCGAACAAATACTTTTAAAGTACAGTTCCTACACATCTACCGTCAAACTTACTGGATGTTTCTTGTCCTGTAATTTTCATTACTAATGCGTTAAACACGGTAGGGATTAATTGACACAAAATAAAAGATTCTCGATGTCTACAATGTGATGAATAATGTCAGACAAGTTTATAATAAACAGTGTGTTTTTCTATAACCAATCGAACTTTATATATTCGTTTAAGATACATAAAGAAATTTAATTTTATGTCTATAGTTCCATATAATAAGTAAGAGAACACATTCAATTTACTCCTCGATTTGATCAACTCTAGAAATTACGGAATTGAGTCTCACACCAGAAATCAGGTCGTCGTAGTCGTAGTGGATAATCGAAAACCCTTACGTCTTAGGACCCGGAGTGGGACCTTGATGACTGACTTTTAGACCTAAAATAATTCTACAAGTCACTAAGAGTTTATGCAATTCCAAACCCTTCGGAACTGGATGAAAAGAGATCTCAATATTAAGAAGTTCCTCTAGTTTGGCCAGTTAGGATTTCCTTTAGTTGGGACTTATAAGTAACCTTCCTCACAACGATTTCGTCTTCAAGGTTATGAAACTGGTGGATTACACTTCTCGGCTGAGTAACCTTTCTGACTCCCATCCTCCTATTCCCTCACCGTCTCCTACTCTACCAATCTCTCGTAGTGGCTGAATTACCTACTTAAACTCTTTTGAGACCCTCTATCACCTCCTGTCTCTTCGGACCACACGATGTCAGGTATTTCAGTGTTCTCAGCCTGTACTGAATCGTTGACTTGTTACTGTTGTTGTTATTAAGACGTTCAAAAAAAAAAAAAATTAAGACGTTCAAAATTCTTGATTGAAACCGGAATTTACGTTACTACAGACTGTGTACTCTACGGGAGTACACAGCGGGTAGACCACTGGTTACCATGAACCCAAAATGTTATATATATAAAACTTTATAATTAAAGATCATATGAAAATTTTGTTAATAAAAAAAGATATCTTACAGAAGGAGGATCCGACTCTCCTAACCGGATATTTAGAGTCTTATATACTCGTTAGGTATCTTTAATTTTTATCTCTTTTTAAATTCTTTTCAGAGAGTTCCTTTCGAAAGAATCTTTAAGAATCTATATCCCAAAGACTCTTTGTAGACTTAAGACTTATGTAAAAGATAATATCCAATTTCGTAAAACAAGATACTTGTGAATTTACGTGTCCATTAAAAGTTTTACGTTTCACTTTACTTTATCATAAAAGATGAATGGTTCAACCTTTTTTCGAACGGTTACAATTTTTCCAACGATTATAAGTCGTTAGTATTCATCCATGTGTTTATTACTGGACGTTTCTACATATAAAAAATTTACCTCGTTAGTTCAAAGTCAAGTTATACACATCGGTCTGTGGTAAAATATTAAATTTAAAATATATGTTATATATGTGTAATGTCTTATTCGTATTCTTTTTCAACCTTTCTTGTTATAGTTCGAGAATCGTTACCAATCAATGGAGTTCCCGTCCCTTAAGTTCTTGTCTGTAAACTTGTGTATATACCACGTTGACCACTACCCCCTTTGTGAACTAATCGATAAGTTCCCTTATTTTTAGGTACAACCTCATCCGACAATTTTGAAAATAAAAATTTGAAAATTTAAATAAAAATAAAATATAACCACACACCAACTATATGTTACGAGACAATCAAAATCCACATGTCATTTCACTAAGTCAATATGTATATATACACACACACACATAGGCAAAAAAGTCTAAGAGAAGGGTATATCCAATAATATCTTATGACTCACTCAAGGGACACGATATGTCATATAGGAACAACTACAGAATAAAATATACATCATCTCATATATTCTTCACACTTTTCCACTTTCACAGTCAATGAGGTAGTACATATTGAGATACGTTGGAGCCCCTAATATCGGGTAATCCTGAGGAGACAAGTACCTTAAGAGGTCCGTTCTTATGACCTTACTCATCGGTAAGTGAAGAGGTCCCCTAGAGGGACTGGGGTCTTAGTTTGGACCCCGATGATGTAACGTCCATCTAAGAAATGGTAGACTCGGTGGTCCCTTAGTTTTTTATACAATTGGGGTTCGAGAGTTAAATAGGGAAGAGAGGGGGAAAGAGGAAACCATTGGTATTCAAACATAAACTTCAGACACTCACACAAAGACAAAACATTGTAGACAAGGAAACACAGTAGAAAAATCTAAGGTGTACATTCAGGATAGTACGCTATAAATAGAAAGTGACACACTGAATCATACTATCAGAGATCCAGGTAGGTACAACGACGTTGACTGTAACAAAGTAAGAAAAATCACCGGCTCATTATAAGGTAATACATAAACATGGTGTAAAAGGAATAGGTAAGGAAACAGTTACCTGTAAATCCATTTTGTAATAAAAAATTAAATAAAAAATTAACTTCCTATTAACGAAATGTCTTAAAACAATAAAATACAGTTTGGAGTTGTACTTAGTCGGTATCCATATGTATATAGGGGAGGGAAAACTTGGAGGGAGGGTAGAGGGAGGGGTATGGGGGGTGGGATCCAACTATGTCCTGGGGACAAACTCAAAGGACTCGGTATGTTGTTTAAGGACAACCGATAGATAAAATGTATATCATTACATTCAAAGGTACAATGAGAAAGGTACGAAGAGTGGGAGAGGAGGTGAGAGGGGTACAGGTATTCGGATAAGAGACAGACAAAGAGGTAACGACGGGATATCTATTTAAGAAGTCATCGTAAAAAGATTTGAGGTATATATACATAATCTTATGCTATAAATAGGAAAACAAAGACTGAGTAAAGTGGGACATATTATCCACGATCCAAGTAAGTGGAGTAATCTTGACTGACTTTACGTAACGAAAAATACCGATTATAAGGTGACTCATATACATGGTGTCGAAGAAATAGGTAAGTAGAACAGTTACCTGTTCTAGATCCAATGAAAGTACAAGACGACGACGACGATGACGATTCAGCGAAACCAACAAAGTACAAGATCGACAACACTTATCACGACGTTATTTTTTACCCTATATACACAGAAAAAGTTAAAGCAAAGGAGTCTCATATACGATTCCTCACCCTAACGACCCAGTATACCACGAAAATAAGGATTGAAAATTTCTTTAGAGGTATGGTAGAGGGTATCACCGACATAATTAAATGTAAGGGTGGTTGTCACGTTCTCATAAGGGAAAAGAGGTGTGGGAGAGGTCGTAAATAACAAACATCTCAAAAACTACTACCGGTAAGACTGACCACACTCCACTATAGAGTAACATCAAAACTAAACGTAAAGAGATTATTACTCACTACAACTTGTAAAAAGTACACAAACAATCGGTAGACATACAGAAAAACCTTTTTACAGACAAATCCAGAAAAAGTTTAAAATACTAACCCAACAAACAAAAAGACCATAACTCAACATACTCGACGAACATATAAAACCTTTGATTAAGAAACAGTCAACAAAGTAAACGATAATAAAAGAGGTTAATACTCCCGACAGAAAAGTGGAACGAATATGAAAGGAAACGACACGTTTTCGAAAATTCAAATTAGTCCGGGGTGAACAAATGAAAACAAAAATAAAGGTAATGAGATCCTTCACCCAGTATCTCCTAGAACGAAACTAAATACAGTAACTCACAAGACGGAGACAAAAGGAGATTCTCAAAATATAAGGGACCAGAATGTAATTCTAGAAATTAGGTAAAACTCAAATAGAAACACATACCACAATCCTTCTCAAGATTAAAGTAAGAAAATGTGTATCGACAGGTCAAAAGGGTCGTGGCAAATAACTTCTCCGACAGAAACGGGGTAACATATAAGAACGGAGGAAACAGTTTTTATTCCACGGGTATCTACACACCCAAATAAAGACCCGAAAGATAGAACAAGGTAACCAGATACAAAGACAAAAACACGGTCACGGTATGACAGAACTACTGATATCGAAACATCATGTTAGACTTCAGTCCTTCCAACTAAGGAGGTCGAGACAAGAAGAAAGAGTTCTGACGAAACCGATAAGTCCCAGAAAACACAAAGGTCTACTTAACACTTAAAAAAAACAAGATCAAGACACTTTTTACGGTGACTATTAAAGTATCCCTAGTGTAACTTATACGTCTGACAAACCATCATATCAGTAAAGTGTTATAACTAAGAAAGATGGGTCCTTGCACCTTATAGAGAGGTATATAAATACAGTAGAAACTAAAGAAAGTAGTCACAGAATGTTAAAAAAACACATATCAAGAAAATAGAGGAATCCATTCAAATAAGGATCTATAAATTAAGAAAAACAACGTCACCACTTACCCTAACTAAGGAATTAAAGAGAAAGACTAAAAAGTAACAATCATATATCTTTACGTTCACTAAAGACACTTAACTAAAACACAGGACGTTATGACGATTTGATTGACTAATCGATATCATTAAAAGACTATCGTAGATCCTAAAAGGTACATCTCATAGTACAGTAGACGTTTGTCACTCTTGAAATGAAGAAAAGACTAGACCTAAGGAAAATAAAGAAAAAGAAGAGACTAATGACACCTATCCTGAAGGTTTTGATACAATTTATTATCACCACTTTCACCTGTGGGAACAGATCAAGGACTAGAATCCCCCTTACGAAAGTGACAAAGTGGTAACTCTTATTACAAACGACATCCGAATGGTATATACCGGAAATGATACAACTCCATCCAAGGAAGATACGGGTAAAAAACCTCTCAAAATTAGTATTTACCCACAACTTAAAACAGTTTCCGAAAAAGAGGTAGACAACTCCGATAGTATACCAAAAATAGGAAGTTAAACAATTATACCACATAGTGTACCTAACTAAACGTATATAACTTCTTAGGAACGGAGAGACCTTATTTGGGTTGAACTACTACCACATACTCTCAAAATTATAAGACAACTTAAGACAAACGATTTTAAAACGACTCCTAAAAACTTAGATACAAGTAGTCACTATAACTGATCATCAAAAGAAAAAAACACAACGGAAACCAAAACCATAGTCCCACTACCACCGGAGCATCTTACTCAAACCTTCACAAGGTAGGAGAAGTTAAAAAACCTTCTTAAAATCTTTCTATCCGTAATCGAGAAGAGATTCATAAACTATCTCAAGAGGACACTTCGGTAGACCAGGACCCGAAAACAAAAACCCTCTAAAAACTAGTGTCGAAGTTAAAGTCACGAACATTAACCCAACAAGTATTAAAGCTAAAGAAGGACCAAGTCATAACCTTCCAACTTGAAAAGGTTCTCAGACAGGTAAAGAAGGTCCAGTAGGTAAAGTAACGGTATATCAACAAATATTATCAGAGAATATTAGGAGACATAAAGACGTGACAGACAACATTGGAGAGGAAAAAGTAAAGACTAAAACAACTAAACCAAGAAGAGAGAAAAAAAGAACTACTCAGACCGATTCCCAAACAGTTGAAACAAATAGAAGAGTTTCTTGGTCGGAAATCAAAGTAATTAGAAATGATTATAAAGAAAGTAAAAGAAAAAGTAAATAAAGACCGGACTATAAATACTAAATAAAGGAAGACGATTAAAACCCCTAAAAAACAAAAAGAAAAAAGGTCAACAAAATTCACATTTCAATCCAACAGATAAGCTACAAAAGGAACAAGGAACTCCATCCTAACATAACGATATTTGAAAGAAGAATCTTGACGAAGACAACGTAGGGTATTAACAGTACAAAAGTAAAAGTAAATAAAGATCTATGAGAAACTAAAGGGAAAACTAAAGAAGTCATTGGACAACCAATAAATCTTTGTATAACCAATTAGAGGTAACAAACACAAAAAAATGTCAAGAAAAAAACATTAATCACAGATCAGAGTATCGCAACAGTCTTTACTACGAACTATGCTAAAGTCAAAAGAATTTAAATGACTCCAAACTAAACACTGGATTCTACACCAGATAGGACCTCTTGCAAGGTACTCGTGAACTCTTCTTCCACATAAGAAGACGTAAACCTACCTTACAGGACTTCTATAGTCACTTTAGGTAGAGTAGATTACATAGTAAATTCTGAAATAGTTAATTCCTGGTACCCCAGGAATAATTAAAAGACAAAACTGCTAGACAGGTAACCACACTCACCCCACAATCAGAGGATGATAATGACACAATGACAGTTAAAGAGGAAAATACAAACAATCACAAACAGAATACATAACTCAACGAGGATACAACCCACGTATCCATAACCGTTAACAATACAGAAGGAGAACCTAACTAGGGAATTAGTAATACATCACAGGAAGGAATAGAGAACATTATAAGAAATAAAATTCCAGATAAAACAGACTATACTCCTAACGATGAGGTCGAAAGAAAACGAAGGGTAAACGTACCTTATATAAAAAAGGTAGGAGAGTGAAAGTCAGATATGCACAGAAATTCAGACTTCACCCAAAGAACATTCGTCTTATATATACCCAGAACAAAAAGATAGGTAAGTCGGTTATACAAAGAAAACCAACCTCGTAAATTAGGTAAATGTAAATTTCATTAATATCTAAACATACAAGAATAACGGTAAAAGAATTAACAAACTCGAAACTAAAACATCTAACAAAAAGAAGAGAACATAACGAACTGATATATTCAGGGAAATTGTAAACAACGTTTCGACCAAACCACCATGACTTAAGAGAATTGAAAACGACCAGACTTTTCGAAAACTAAAGAGGTAGTTAAAACTTACTCTAGGAACGGCCCATCTCATTGGAACCAACATCTAAAAAGGGAAAGTCATGAAATTTATGTAGGACGGTAAGGGAAGACCGGTCGTCAAAGACGACTTTCTAGTCGACAATTTGCATACCCCTAACGGAACATACAATGAACAACGAAAAGGGAACCACGAAAATTATAAGAAAGAAACACAAATTTGAAACAATCAAAATAATCATCCACAGAAACCGTACAAAGAAGAACCCAAATAGGACATACCCTGAGACGGAAAACCTGAACTAACTGATAAAAGAAAAGGTACAATCCCTTTAAAATTTGATGTTAGAGAAGTTTTTAAAGAGTATGGGAAAGAACAAGAGAAGAAGAAGACCCTGGGGATATTAAGTTTGTAACCACACAAACTATAACCGGGTCTCAAAAGACTCTAATAGAAGTCAAGAAGAGTAAGAAAAATGAAACAAGACGAGTGACCTTCAATAAAGGTGGTAAAGTAGAAGGTCAAGTGACTAAACGAGAAGACGAAGTCTATAAGACGATAACTAAGGAAGCTCTCATAAAAATTAAAGTCATTAAGAAGACAAACAGAGACATGTAAATAAAAAATTAAGAAGATACAGAAACAATTAACTAAGAACGTAAAAGGGGTAAAACAAAAACTTCAAAAACTAGTAGAAATGATAGTAATAAAACTTAATAAAAAAATCCATTAAACGGATAAAGGAGAAGTAAACGAACCTGAAGACCCAAAGATAGATTAAGGAAGTAAACACGTCATAAAGAGACGGAAAAGTAATGATAATAAAAAAACAATTGAGTAATACAAACTCCAGAGGAAAAGTGTCCGAAGTTCCAACTTAAGAAAGAAGGAAAATCAAAGACAGGGGGATACCAACCACGTCACCAAACAAATTCGAAGTATATCCCACACTAAATACGACTCAAAAAAGGGGAGGAGACTACCCGTTCCGACTCACTCCACCATTAGGACAGACGACTAATAACCCAAACATAAAAACAAAACAAACAACAAACCTACTCCACTGGACATGTCCCACGATGAATGACCACCAACCCACTACGGCCCAGAACATAAGTTCACCGAAGGAAATACACTCAAGAGTGATAAACTACGAGGGATCCCATTCAAGCTACCGTGGGGTGAGGTCATGAGAACGGACCTTATAGGGTACCTACCTCCTCGGACCATCCGACGTCAGGTACCCCAGCGCTTCTCAACCTGTGCTGACTCGCTGAAGGGAAAGTTAAAAGTGAAAGTACGTAACCTCTTCCTTTACCTTTGGGTGAGGTCACAAGAACGGACCTCTTAGGGTCCCTGTCCCCTCGGACCACCCGACGACAGATACCCCAGTGTGTCTAAACCTGTGCTGATTTCACTGAATCGTCGTCGTCGTCGTCCCATTCAAGGGACCATAAGATTCCAGAACCTCAGTCACAAGGGTGAGGTGTCCGAGTCCCGAACTAGAGACCAGTTCTTCCTTCTAAGGTGTTCACCAAACGATACCGAAATTCATTCTAATTTTGTGTATGGGTTTTACCCTTTGGTTTCTACTTAGGGTTTGTTTATCGTCAATGTTTTAGTCCGTTTATTATTAATTTTATTACCTATATACGTATATATAGTTATTCGTTTTAGTTTTGTCGGGTTGTTTTTATTTCATGTTATCCAACTGGGTCACTTGTTTCCTTTGGTTTTTAATATAGATGACCAAATCTTGTTTTGATTGATTTCGTGTTTGACCTTTTGTTTTGATTTCGTTCTACCGTTGACCCCTTATTTTGTTACTTTTGTGTTGATTGTTTATACAACTCTCCTTTCATTTCTTTCTTGTCTATACGTTTCGATTTATCTCCATCTATTTTTTCTAAGTATATGTAATTTCCAATTCAAGTTCCCCTTTTCTTGTCATTCTTTTTGTTTCCTTATTAACATCTTTTTAATTATTATCTAAAAATTTTTAAAAATTTTTACTCCTTTCCCCCTTTTTTTTTCCTTCTCCTTTCTTTGTCTTCCTTTTGAGGTGTCTTGATATTCTCCATCTCCAAATATTGTTGTCTTTTTTTATACTAAAAATTTTTGTTGGGAGTTTTGAATTAATCTAAAGTATCACGGTCATTTTAGTTGTTTATGTTGTTCCCCCGTCCCTTCTTTTTTTTCCTTTTTTTTTAATTTTCTTAGATGTCTTCTTCAGTTTAGTATTCTTATTATTCACAAAAAGAATTCAGTAACGACAGTCCTTAGGAAAGGGAACGGACCTCAGTGTCAGGTGGAGTGGAGGGATCCTACGGGAGGTTATGCCACGACCAGAGACTTGGATGACACTCCCGTCGAGTTTAAGATTAGACCAGTATGAGGACACACAAGAACGGAGGTTACAGGTGTCGATAGTCTTGGTCACGTAAAAGAAAACACCCTCGAGAGTTACTGGAAAATATATAAGACACGTTGTGTCTCAGACGGATCAACTAGCACACTTAAATTAGACGTCGAACATGTCGACCACCCTTCCAAAATCCAGAAGAAGGAATCGGTGTGACGGGGACCCAAAGGTGACACCAAAATAAAGGTGGAGAAGTACACCCAACAGGTGACCCCAAACGAGGGCTCCGACGGGACCTCTTGAACCCAAACCGGGACACTCCCGGTCAACGCCTCCACCACGTCGACAAACGCAGAGTCCCAAAGACCGTCGTGGTCCGTGAGTCCCCTCAACCGTCGATTCCGTTGTCCTTTATGTCACAAGATCTTCCAATACCGTTGGTCATAACCGGTTGTGTGAGGTCATAAGAACGGACCTCTTGGTTGTGGGGGGGCGGGGGCTGTCTCTGCTGACGTCCGGTGTCAGGTGTCCCAACGTTTCTCAACCTTTACTGGATTCGTTGGTACGTACATATCTGTGTTCTGAGAAAAAAACGGACACCGTCGAGAAGGGGTCATTCCCAACTCACACTTCCACCATGTCGACGAACTCAGTGCCCCTGGGACCAACACGGTTCACACGTCCCTGTGCCTGACCGAGTCGGTGACCTCAATACTGGGACAGTTTCAGAAAACAGTTCGGAGACCTTCGACCACTAGTCTTCCGGAGAAACGGATCAGAAAGAGACATCGAGACGGGTAAGTCCGTAAATCTCCCGAGGAAACGGACCCCAGGACGACCCCCAGGATCAGAAATATAGGTGTGTAATCCGTGAATTTCCTCATGGGACCCATCCCAGGATGAGACATCCAGTCACATAGTCCGTGAAATAGCCGGTCAGAGAGATAACAAGTCGACGACTATGACCGAGCACCCCTCTCTCTCCGATACCACTACCGAGGCGGGGGATGTGTACTGAGTCGTCATAGCGGAACGAAGGTACCGACGGACCGACAGGAGGTGTCCGTAAGGGGTAGAGTCAGAGGAGGGAGTACAAGGCAGCAAGGTAGAAAGACGTCATTTGTCGTCGGGAACGGGACCCTAACGAGGTGTTAGGGCTTTGAGGTCGAGGGTCGGTGAAGTGGATGATCCTCTGGACACAGGGACAAGACCCATACATACCGACACCGTTCCTGACAGAGTTAGAGCAAAGTAAATCCAACGGTGACTAGTCGACAAAGTGAGAGTCGGAATTTACAAAGAGGAGACTGAGTCTGCTAAGGGGACTACACCCCTAGTCTGGGAACGAAGTCAAGGGGGTGGACGGCTCTCGTCCAGGTCAGGATCATTGTCAGGACAAAAGGGGCGATCAAGGAAGTAGGATGGTTCAAAACGCACCAAGATATATAAGAAAAGGCGACCAGTCCACGAGGACAGACGAGAGTCGACCACAAGACGTACGTGAAGACACAGACGTCCACACGAGGACCACATAGGCACCTCTCTCGACTGAGGTGCAGGCGTAGTGGGTGAGGAGGTGGAACAAGAGTTCGGGTAACAAAATTTATTTCACATGAACATACCATAAAGAATAAGAATAACCTGTAGTTCCTTTCGACGAAATCAATAACACTGTTTCTCTAGTGAAACCCCACTACAGTAAATAAGAAAAGGTTTTAATTTATAAAGAGAAAACAAACAAACAAACAAACAAAACAAAACAAAAATCGTGAACAAACCTTGTGTTTATGTCAGTATATATAGGGGTGTGATTTATTTCGGTTCGTACGCGACCGTACAAATTTTGACACCGAGAGAAGTTATTTTGTTTCACCCTTTTAGATTAATTGCGAAGATTATCTATTACTTTTTTCAATGAACGACTCAGCACAGGTTGAAAAACGGTGGGGTACCTGACATCGGGTGGTCCGAGGAGATGGGTACCTTTAGAGGTCTGTTCTTGTGACCTCACCCGACGGTAAGGGAAGAGGTCCCCTAGAAGGGTTAGGTGTCTAGTTTGGGTCCAAAGGGTGTAACACCCCGTCTAAGAATGACAGAGTCGGTGGTCCCTTCGGAGTCAAGATTGTCTCTTATAAATAGGGGAAATTTTTCTAGTAATGTAACTACATTAATAAATTACATCATTTCATAAAATTAACTGATTTTAAATCCCATCGGGATCGTTTCGGTCCATGGTAAAAGTAATGACGTTAGGTTTTAACTTGTATACCTACTTTCAAATGTTACACTGATTTAAGGTCAAACTGGATGTTGATGAATTCATAAATTGAAGATTCCGTAAATAAAAATTCTATTTACGGTATCTTCAAGATCTCCGACGTCTAAGGTCCTGGACTGAGAACTTCTCGGACACCAAATTACCCTCCTCTGTCCCCATATCGGTGTTATATTTTAGTCACCATACAAGTCCCCATGCTTGTTTTGTTATACTTGAGTATCACTGCCTCTAAATAAAAGGACCCCAATGACCCTTTTGGAAGTGAATTTACCTCCATAAAATCAACTTTAAATTAACCAACAAACAAAATCAAAATTGGATCAAACCTCACATAGTTCACCTTTTCTTCTTTCTTTTACTTATTTATTTACAGGGTGGGTACTGTTTGTCGTTTCCATTTCAGTCCCTCCTTAATTGTAGTAACACGCTTTTGATCTTTGTTCTATGTTTAGTATATAACAAGAAGTTACAGTTCGATGGTTGTCCGGTATACTATAGATAAACCGAACGAATTTTACATAAAAGTTTATCTTCATTATTCTGTTTAACATAAAGTTGATTGAGAAGACCCACTCCTTAGACCGGGAAGATTAGACAACATCTTCCTTGCTTCCCCAGGCGGAACCATTGTTAAGACAACTACACAATACACACAGACACGAATCACTCGTGGTACAGTTTTGTACAAATGTCAATCTATACAATTTGTCGAGGGTTAACCTATAAAAAAGATTTCATTGATTCGTTTATAACTTTTGGTTTATTTGTTCGTGTTACGTAAAATATTGATGTTCTCTAAGACTCACCACCGTTTACCTTAGGGACCCTTCACTATGACTCTCTACTCCGTTGTTTCTATTGGGACCATGTTTACGAGACTCCCCGAAATCCGGGTTGGTACCCGGATAAAAGTACGTCCACGGGACAATGCCCGAGAGGGGAAGAAGAGACGGAAGCGAACTGACGTCTCGGGGACCATCGAAGAAGGTAATCTGTCCCGAAGAACCGGGTAAGGAAAGAAGGTCTACTTTGAACGGGTCTTAGTCCACAGAGGTGGTTGGTGGTATGAGAGAACTGAGGAGGTAACGTTTTGACACGAGGAATGGACGTCGACAGAGAAAATAGGAAATAAATAAATAAAACGGTAAACGTAATTATGTTTCTTAATGTATTAAAGTAAGGGGTCACTTGGGTAGTTCAATTCCTTTTACTTTATGTCCATACTGATCTTTTAAGTCTGTCAAGTTTTTCCCTACTTTACTTTTTACTTAAAGAGAGGAAGGGGATGTTTAGAGAAAGGGGTTTCCCATTTATAACAATAATTGAAGAATACTAAGGAAGGTCCATTTGATTACCTATTTACACGACATAAGAGACTGACCTCAATCAGAACACTAACTAAAATAAAAAGTTCTGTTGTTAGTCCTGGTGATTTTACGAGTTCAAACAAACGTCAAACGTTTCATGAAAGAAACCTATCAAAATTCAAGGAGAGACAAAAACTAAGAGATAAGAGTATAATATTATAACACAAAGAAGGAAACGATTAATCCGAGTAGTTCTTCAATGGACGATACGAGTAAGAATAAAACGGGGATGAATGAACGAGAAGTTAACTAAGTAGGTGAATAAAAAAAGGACAAAAGATCTATTCTTAAAAGGAAAATCGAACAAAAGACGGAAAAGAATTTAAATAAAACAATAATAAAAGATGGAAAGCCAGAAATCCTCAATTAGACAGATAAAACAATAAAGGATACCTGAAGGGTCCACCACGTTTACCATTTTATGGGTGGACGGTTACGTCCTCTGTAGTCGTTGTACCCGAGTCAAGGACTCAACTCTTCTAGGGGACCTCCTCCCGTACCTTTGGGTGAGGTGATAAGAACGAGCCTCTTAGGGTACCTGTCTCCTCGGACCACCCGACGTCAGGTGTCCGAGAGTTTCTCAATCTGTGTTGACTTCGTTGAATCGTGTGTGTGCATCACACATTCTGACGTATAAAAAGAGACGAAAATTCAAAATTACAAATAACAAAAGTAATAATTTTTGAAGGATTTATGAGACTTAAATGTTAAAACTAGTGAAGAAACTAAGGTCTACATTTTACGTGTCTTTTAATTTTAGAGGATCTAACAACGTCAAAAAATGAAACTAAAGTCAATAATAAAAAGTGAAACTGAAGTGCACACACACGTGTAAATCTTACACCAGACAAGATAAAGATGAAAAAGAAAATTATGTACCTTTTTTAAAACCTTGACACTCACTAATTATTTATTTATTTATTTCATATCGTAAATGATATAAAAATGTGAAAACGAACCTAATAAAACAAGTCTTGAAGTTTAAGAATCCATAGATGTAGGTAAAACAAAGGATCGTAAAGAATGTCAAGTACTAAATAAAAAACAATACTATCAATGATAAATTGTAAAAATGATAGAATAATAAATTTAAAAACGATATTTAATCTGAATACACAAAACAGGAAAAATTCGAAGAGAAGGAATTTAGACTTGAAGAGGTAATAATCATAGTGTAGAAGTTGAAAGACAATTAAAAAAGTATACCTGCACAAGTAGGAAATTTTTAAATGGGAAAGTCAGGAAGAAATGTAATAAACGTAAAATAAGTTTGTACAAACAACGACAAATGGGTTGAACGGTGAAAAATAAGATTGAAATTACATACATAACTGTAAAATTTTCTTTTAATACAAATCCAAATTGAAAGAGTAGAACTGTAGAAAAGACGAAAGTTATGACACTTAGGTTAGCTTAGTTGGAAATTTAGACGTTTCATTATAAGTAAAACGTCTAAAAATTTCTAAATTTGAGATGAAAAGTTTTAATAAATCGAGGAAGAAACGGACATCATGTGTTAGTCAGAAGGCCGTCGGATTCCATATCCTACCTATGTGTGATGTGTCCTCAAGGACACTTCTGTATCAGTTCGGTTACTCAAGAGGACTTTGATTTCCGGGGACACTCAGACTCGTTTTAGATCGTACTTTTTTACGGACGTCTTTTTGTTATTTTGTTTTGGTTTTTTCAGATTCTAGAAGTTTTTTTGGACGTTAGAGTTGTACTCAATCTCGACGGGTTTTCAAATCAAGTCAGTGAGTCAGCACAGGCTGAGAAACGCTGGGGTACTTAGCGTCGTACGATCCGGAGCGACAGGTAGTGGTAGAGGGCCTCAAGTGAGTCTGAGTGCAGGTAGCTCAGGTACTACGGTAGGTCGGTAGAATAGGACCCAGCAGGGGAAGAGGAGGACGGGTGTTAAAGAGAGTCGTAGTCTCAGAAAAGGTTGCTCAGTTGAGAAGCGCACTCCACAGGTTTCATGACCTCGAAGTCGAAATCGTAGTAAGGAAGGTTTCTTTAGGGTCCCAACTAAAGGAAGTCCTACCTGACCAACCTAGAGGAACGTCAGGTTCCCTGGGAGTTCTCAGAAGAGGTTGTGGTGTTAAGTTTGTGTAGTTAAGAAACCGCGAGTCGGAAGAAGTGTCGGGTTTTCATCACTGATTCTTATTCCACAACGGTGGACTTTCAAATTTTGATCCACCCAGAGTACCAGAGTCGTCCGACCGCACCCAGATCATCCGTCGTGACGACCGCAACCCCCCTGGGACCCGTAGTAAAGCACAAACCCCCGACCGACCGAAATCGCACCAGGTCACACCGGAGTCAACATGTACACGAGAGTAGAAGGTTGTCAGACCGACCTCGAATAAGGGTTCCAAGACCATCCTGAGGTTCTCTCGTTTCACGTTCGAGGGAAGTGTACATCGACCATTGATTGAGTCAGAGTGAAGACTGTTCAAGAGAACTAGATTGGTTCTCATTCCGATCGGGTCTAAGTTCTCCGTCCTTTTCTCTACGTCGGTGAAAGACTACCCTCCTCGACATTTCAAATCGCGTTTCTCGGACTTCCTAAATTCCTTACTTTACGAAATCGTTAACTATACAATGATCCTTAAATTGAGTAAACGTACGTCCAGAAGATGGACTACATGGGATCCGAAAAAGTCTCTGAACTCGTAAGAAGTTACTTTCCTTCTGACAATTGTGTTTTACCCGTAAACGACATACTGAGTCCATTGAGATTGCCCAAAACACTGTTAGATCTTCCCGCCCCACCCCTCCCTCTACCCTCCTCCAAACCCTCCCTCCCCTGTACCCACATAACTACCGACTAAGAATAACTACATACTGTCTTTTGGTGTTTTACGACATTTCGTTTATAGGAATTTAATTTTTTTTATTTACTCGCCCCTTTTTTTTTTCCCTGTTTTAGATAGTACGTCGTTAAGTAAACCTCGTAAAATATTACACAACAAATACGGGACTACAGTCGTAAAGGTGACTCAAACAGAAATGAGACCCTTATGACTTATACGAATGTATCGTTAAATACTTGAAACGTTCTTGGATATGAAAAGTCTAAAAAAATTTTTACCTCTTTTAATCATAAATAAGTATATAACCACAAATATTAGGGACCACCGAGTTTGTCATTTCTTAGACGGACATTACACCGTCTAGACCAAACTAGGGACCCAACTCTTCTAGGTAACTTTTTCCTTTACCGTTGGGTGAGGTCATAAGAACGGACCTTTTAAGTTACCTGTCTCCTTGGACCACTCGATATCAGGTACCCCAACGTTTCTCAACCTGTACTGACTCACTGACTGTGTGTGTCATGTTGAAGTGTTACTTAAAATGTATCGATGACTATCTAAAAGAATGATATTTATACGGATAAAGAGTTTTAACAAGAAACTTACTAAGTAAATGTATAGACTCTGAAACACTCGTATATTTGTCAGAGTCCTAAGGTACCTTCAATACATATATAATAAAGAAAGTTGGTATCCTATTCGGGAGACGTAAATTTATTTTGATCGATATTTCTCGTATAGGAAATCCTTATTTTTCAGAAAGGTTTATATAAAAAAGATTTAAACAGTCCGGATAAAGTCTTGTACTTAGAATAAAATTTTTTATAGACACTAAACGTAAAAAAATTTAAAGAGTTCCGATTGTTACTGTACTTTAATATCAGAAAGTATCACTACAATTAATCATTTTGAAGATCTCTAGTTTTGAACTCTAACTTTTTTATTAGGTCTTACAAACGTAGTAAAAAAGAATAAGTCTTTCGGGAAGTGTATATGTCACTTTGTCCCTTAAGACCGTTAGAAATTTATGTAATTCTTACGACACACACAATAAACGAGTCAACACAGATTAAGAAACACTGAGACACTTGACCCCAGACGGTTCGAGGAGACAAGTATCCTAAAGGATCCGTTCTTATGACCTCACCCAATGTCAAGGAAAGAGACCTAGAAGGGTTGGGTCCCCAGTTTGGACCCAGAGGGTGTAACGTCCGTCTAAGAAGTGACACACTTGGTAGTCCCTTCGGGTTTATTCCTAACGTCGACGTACGTACGACCTACCGAAGTCAATACAGAATGAGAAACACTGGGATACTGACATCGGACGGTCCTAAGAGGTCCGTTCTTATGATCTCTTATGTCTGGTACGGGAGGAGGTTCCCTAGAAGGACTGAGTCCCTGACTTGGACTCAGAGGAAGTAACCGTGAAATGGTGTTCACGGTGGACCCTCCGGGGTTCGTTGACTCCATGGAGGAAGTTCGTCCTCCTCCTGGTCACTGGATTCCTACGGGTGTACGTAGTTTAGATGTCAAGAGACGAGATGGTCGACTCAATAACTTCCCGCGAATTCTCATGATGAACGACCTTAAAAGTCGGGACTCAATATATGACCCTACCCCGAAGGGTCCACCGTGATCATCATTTCTTGGGCGGACGGTTACGTCCTCTGTATTCTCTACACCCAAGCTAGGGACCCAGTCCTTCTAGGGGACGTCCTCCCGTCCCGTTGGGTGAAGTCATAAGAACGGACCTCTTAGGGGTACCTGGCTCCTAGGACCTCCCGATATCAGGTATCCCAGTGTTTCTCAACCTGTTCTGTCTTCGCTGAATCGTGTGTACGTGTGTATATGACCCTATTAATGGTGTTTATTATTTTTACTCTTTTTAATCATATAATAGAAAAAATAGTTTTACTATTATATTTTACCCTTAAAAGTTTGTTCATAACACATGACATAATAATTTTACTTTAAATCCTCTTAAGAAACCGTCAGGTCACCAATTTTGAGTCGCGAAAGTGACGACTCCGGGTCCAAGTTCTAGGGGGTTCATAGTACCGAGTCGGTTTTTTGGGGTTTGAATTTATTGATCGATTGACTATAAAAATAGTATTAGGTAAAGACAGTTACTACAGATTCTCGTTAATTGTGTTCTTACGATACCGATAGATCGTTCTTTACTTTTGAAAACAAGAATTACTGTGGACCGATGATTCATTTCTGTTTAATTTAACCCATTTAATTGTGTCACCTTCTACGACACTAACTCTTGTGTGTACGAAATTTATTAAAAAGTCTTCGGTTTGTTAGACCTAGAAAATGAATATGTTTTAGGAGGTACTTCGTGTAATAAGGGACGTCTGATCAAAAATATCGGTCCGGTTTTTTGTTTTTGTTTCTTTGTTGTCGTTTTTTGGAGACGAAATTAAATATGTGACAAGATATATAAGATATATTTAACTAAATCTTCGATTTATCTTTATAGTTTAGGTGTCTTGAGAAAGGTAATACTTTTTCACTTTACGACATGGGTAATTCATCACTGAGGTGATGAAGGAGAGGGCACAGGGACCGTTGGTGGTAAGAAAAACAGAGATACTTGAACTATCAAGGTACATGGAGTACATTCATCTCAACGTGTGATGAACAGGAAACACTGACCAAATAAAATGTATTTTACTATAGGAATTCCAAGTAGATATAACATCGTACACAGTCTTAAAGATAGGAAAAATTTAATGATTTATTATAAGATACCACATCTATATGGTGTAAAACAAATAAGTAAGTAGACAGTTTCCTGTGAACCCAACGGGTATAGGAAATCGATGATATTCATTACGACGACGACGACGATTCAGCGAAGTCAGTACAAGCTGAGCACGATGTCTACATGTTTATAGAGAAACTCTGAGACGAAAGTTAAGTATATCTATATGGATTTTGACCTTAACGAACCAATATATTATTAAGGTAAAAATTAAGATATTCCTTAATGGTATAACAAAAGATATGTCGGACATAGTAAAATGTAAAGGTGGTTGTCACGTGTTGACCAGGTCAAGGAGGTGTAGGAGTGATTGTGAATAAAAGACTCAAAATTATCATCGGTAGGATTACTCTCACTCTACATAGAGTAACACCAAAAATAAAAATAGAGGAATTATTAATCACTACAATTCTAAGAAAAGTATACGATAACTGGTAAACATATAGAAGAAACCTCTTTACAGATAAGTTCAGAAAACCGATAAAAATAGTAATCCAACAAAATAACAACTCAATATCAAGAAATTTATAAAACCTATAATTGGGAAATATTAATATTGTACTAAATATTTATATAGGAACGTAGAGTACTCGACAAAAAAAGTTGGACAAGTAACACAAGGAACTACGTACCTTTTAAAATTAAAACCATATCAAACCAAAGAAAAAAGAAATTTTCAAAACGAAACGAAAACCACGATATAAGTTCTTAATAACGGTTTATTAGGTAAATGTAAAACGGTTCAGACAAAAGATTCCGTGTTTCTAATGAATTTTACGTTTAGTCAATCTATTTGACGTAATCAAATGAGTAATTTTTGTGTCCGATAATTTTTAGTCATTTTAATTTTAACCGTTTGTCAAAAATAACTTTAAAATTGAAAACTTTTCATCATTTAAAATAAACGAATTGATCAACTAATGAAAATGACTTCGAAACTTAAGTACAGACCAAGTACCTAGAAAAGTTTAACTCTGGATTAACTTTGGGAAATTCAGATTCAGATACTTAATACAAAGAAACAAAACTGTTCGGTGAAGGATGTCACTCACCGTTCGTCGTACATAAGTTATTTGGGAATGTTGTCGTTTTATCGGGTACATTCCGATAACTATAATAAATATTGTAAAAGTAAAATACTTACTTGTTTAACTCTAGGACGTCCTTTTCATTAGACACAAGTTTTCTTCACTGAACGGTCGTCTATGTTATTTTTACATGTCCAAATCTTCAGACCTACCAGACAGACTTAATTAATTATTAATCCTCATTAACTCCCTCTTCCGTTACCGTGGTGAGGTCATGAGAACACCGTGGTGAGGTCATGAGAACGTACCTTTTAGGGTACCTACCTCCTCGGACCACCCGACGTCAGGTACCCCAGTGATTCTCAGCCTGTGCCGACTCGCTGAAGTGAAGGTGAAAAGTGAAAGTACGTAACCTCTTCCTTTACCGTTGGGTGAGGTCACAAGAACGGACCTCTTAGGGTCCCTGCCCCCTCGGACCACCCGACGTCAGATACCCCAGCNGTGATTCTCAGCCTGTGCCGACTCGCTGAAGTGAAAGTGAAAAGTTAAAAGTGAAAGGTGAAAGTACGTAACCTCTTCCTTTACCGTTGGGTGAGGTCACAAGAACGGACCTCTTAGGGTCCCTGCCCCCTCGGACCACCCGACGTCAGACACCCCAGCGTGTCTCAGCCTGTGCTGACTTCGCTGAATCGTCGTCGTCGTCGTCGTCCTCATTAACTACGGGCACCCTACGTGCACGCGTATACTACAGTCGGAAATTAACATTCGTCCATCACACCACCTCTGTACCTCTATTTGAAACCCAGAGATTCTTTTAAATAAGATTCTCAAAAAGGGAGTTAAGATATTCACAAGACTTTTAACGGTGGAACAGAGAACCCCCGAGGGTGAAACGTACGTAGGGGATTCATAAACGTTACGTAAAACTCTTTACGAATCTCTGGGAGACACAGTTGACGGGAGAACCGACTGGTGTAAAACATAAAGATTGAGTAAAATAAGACATT
The DNA here is from genome assembly GCA_006410555.1 of Capra ibex. Taxonomy (NCBI): domain Eukaryota; kingdom Metazoa; phylum Chordata; class Mammalia; order Artiodactyla; family Bovidae; genus Capra; species Capra ibex. Next base: position 1,788,795 of record SJYO01045292.1, on the reverse strand, counting down.
TTAAACGTCAATAAAATCTTACTTTCTCCGATGACAGTAACCCCAGTGTAGGAGAAAAAAAAAAAAAAAAAAAGTCTATCTTCTTGTCTCCGGATCCTTTCGTCACTGAACTGTGTTCTGTGACGGTCATCCCCACACCAATTCTGGGATTAATCTGAGAGTCTAGACTTTCAAATATAAACGATCTTTACAGTCGTCTTTGTCTTTTCTCTATTGTCAAAGTGTAAGGTCCTGAACTCAAAGAAGGAACAGAACATGGAAGATCCTCGAAGAGAGGGAGTCGATAGGTGTTTCGGTCTTTGTGGAAACCGAAGATTGTGACTCTGGAGGGGTCTGGACGAGTGTGTCGGCACCCTACGGTCGACTCCGTAAGGAGGAGTCGGGAGTCACCCGACCGGGGTCACAGTGGTCTTCACCCTCTCGACCTGGGGAAAGGGATCGAAAGGGTGAGATGGAAAAATAGAGACCATTTTCACCGAAGTAAGACATTTGTAATCGTATCGAGCGAAGAGGTTCACAACGACAGAGACTTCAGTTCTAACTGTTCCAACGATTGTAACGTTTTACGAGTCTAAGTAGACTGAAAGGTTCATCACCTGACCTTTGTAGGTGTCTTTTTAATCACTTGAAGACACTCTTAGTCAGACCCCAACTTAATTTAAAAACTACATGACACTTAAGTCCAGTCACGTAATCTTAATATAAAATTATCAATACCCACATGATTATATTACGCGAAGAAGTCACGTTTAACCGTTGAGAGGGTCTGAAACCTTTTGAAGTTTCCTTTCTTAAAGTTTTAAGATACATCGTCTATGTATATTCTTCAGTCTTTTCTGTATAATTCTTAGAAGATAATTTCATGTGTCATTTGGGATCTAAATAGAATACTCAATACTAGAATTTGCCACAGGCAAACGGGACTTTTCTTGTTGTAGCAAGTTACCACACTCATCGTTCATCTTTTAAGTATTCCTCTCTTCGAGGAGAAAGAGGAATCTTAAACACTGTAGTAATATAAGATGACTATAGTAACATGAAGGAACTGATAAAAGTTCTAACGAATAATCTCGTTTTTATTCTGTTTCTCTACCCTCTACACTCCTGAGTCTAAAGATAACCTATAATAATATTCTCCGACGGAACTTGGAGAGTCCTTTTGACTTGTTCGTCTTCAATGTTTTGGTAGAAAGTTCCCATAACATCTTCCATAAAGAATTAACCTGTGTTTTACGTGAGTTACTGAAAGTTCAAGGAAAACTTAAAATTCTGATAACGTTGTAAGATATTTTATTTCAGTTTTCCTCTACATCAACTCAACGACCATTTATTGTGTAGAATCTTTACTTAAGAGTAATTGTCGTAAATCTTAAATCGTCTTGATTTAAGTTAAATGACTTTGAGTGTCTCTCCGATTCCCTACGGTGTCTCCCTCGATACTGTAAGAAAAACTTACGGTTTTCCCTCCACGTCCTTGGACCGTCCCAAACGTTTAGGTCACGGGACGTCCCGATCGTTCAAAAGACTACCGTCGACATTCTCCGCACACCACTTCCGTCTGGAGTTTTCCATACATGAGTTTCACATTTCGTGAAGACCAAAGGAAAGAATAGTTTAGCAATGGTAACTGGGATTAGGAAATGTAGACCTTGTGAACTCTCTTTTTTCTCGAGATCCCGTTTGCCGTTCCTGATGTCCTCGTTAATACACACCATAGCGACTTCGGGTAAGGGCTACTTACAATCGTGTTGTCTCACATCTTCGAGGGGTCCATAGCTTTCTAACACGTACCTGGAAAATATGTACATCGACTTACTTAATTCTAAATTTTTGTTTTTCTTTGTATGACACATGGAAAAGGTACTACAAACGTACTGTTAACTTAAAAGAATCTTAATTTTTTTGGTAATAGTGTTTTGTTGCGAAGATAGTAACAGTTAGGGAACGTTCAACAATCCCCACTCTCAAACTGTCAATTTCTCCACCGGGAACGTTCAACAATCCCCACTCTCAAACTGTCAATTTCTCCACCAGACCGACACGTCGGGTGTAGGGTGGTCTATTCAACGGGGGAAGTGTAGACACACATTTCAACCTTGATACATTACCTCTTAATAAATTCTTAAAGTATTATGTTGGACGAGTTGTTTTGTATAGTCAAAGAAGACCCCTCGTCAATAACACGGGAACTTGTTTATGGTACCGACTTTACCTATTTTAATATGATTTCGATTAAACAAAAGATTTTCAAATTTATAAAAAGATTTTCAAATTTATAAATATAAATTATTTATATGATTTATAATTTATATAACAGTATATATATATTGTACAACAAATGAAATTTGTATAAATAGTATATGTACCCCTAGGTTCTACCGTATTACCATTTATTGGACGGACAGTTACGTCCTCTGAATTCTCTACGTACAAGCTAAGGACCCAACCCTGCTAGGGGACCTCCTCCCGTACCGTTGGGTGAGGTCATAAGAACGGACCTCTTAAGGTTCCTGTTTACTCGGACCGCGCGATGTCAGGTCGCAGAGTTTCTTAACCTGTGCTAACTTCACTGAATCTTACGTGTGGGTGAGTGGTATATATATCACTTATATATAAATATACAATTTATATATGTTCTATATATCACTACATTAGTGGTATGAGTTCGGTCAATTATATAAGTAGTGAAGTGGGTCAATGGTAAAAAACAATACCACTGTTGTGAATTCTAGATGATCTTTAAATTTATAAATAACAGGTACCCCGATTCGAATAATAAACAGGAATAACTTATGTTAAAACAATGAAAAAACCACTCTTCTCGTAAATTTACAATCAAATGTATATCTTATTTTATTGAAAAATCAAAAGCTCCCTCTTTGTGAAAAATTTTCAATTTTATAGTCTTCAGAGTCACTTCTCCTCCATACTCCTGTTCCCGAACCAAAATTCTTCCACATTAGTGTTGACGATTTTAATTTAATTAAATGGTCTCAGAAGACGTTTGATTAGTCCATAAGATCTCTTTTTACATAGACAGATGATACTTTATGAACCTAAATATGGAATTTTTGGGTTTGTGTTCCGTGGTAAATAGATTGGAAAATAGACTGTTTTTCGGTCCTGTTTTGAATAGGTAGACGAAGGTGACCTGGTTTCGTCACCTTATTTGTTCCTTGGTCCTTTGAAGTTTATTCAGATCAAAATTTCAACTTTCACAAGAATTCTCTAGTAGGACTTCACAAAGTGGAACGTTAGAGATCACAAGTCTCCTGTGATTTGGTTTTACTCTCATTTAGATGTAAGACGGCAAAGTATACGAGTGTGTAACTAAACCTAGGTTCCTGGTAATAAAATCAACATAAAAAATTAATGAAATGTTTTAAAATAATAGAAAATATATGGATACCTACTAAGTACAACTATATACCGTTTTCGGTAGTGTTGTGACAATTCATTAATAGAAGGTTAATTTTGTTAATTAAGTTTTTTAATAGAAAAAATAACTTCATATTAACTAAACGTAACATAATTAATAACGACATGTCTTTTCACTAAGTCAATATTATTTATCGAAGAGAAAAACGTATAAGAAAAGGTAACACCGAATAATATCCTATGACTTACATCCAGGGACCCGACATGTCATTCTGGACCAACAGATAGGTAGGACATATATTCGAACGAAGATCAGGGTCTGAGGGTGAGTCAGGAACGGAGATGGGGAGGAGGGAACCGCTAGTGGTTCCCTAAGACACAGACACTAAGACAAAGACAAAGTATCTTTTCAAGTAAACATTACGTAAAATATAAGGTGTATATTCATTATCGTATACATCAAGATAAAGATAAAAAAAGGACCCGACACGTCGAACACCCTAGAATCAAAAGACTGGTTCCTAGTATAAACCCTGGATCCGTCACTTTCGTACCTCGGGATTGGTGACCTGACGGTCCCTTAAGAAGAGAGAAAGACTGAATTATACGAGTAGAGATCCAGGTAAGTTCCTGATAAGACTTTTATGCGACAGGAGAGTTCTTGTTGATGACTAATAGAAACGGTGAACTTCAGTTTCCTAGACGAGACGGGAAATAACGATGATACGTATTTTATGTATTGATTACTCTTGTTTGACATATCGTGTCCCTTGAGACGAATTACGTGACGCCAGTGAACTTACCCTTCCCTTAGTTTTCCCTCCCCTACATACATATACATTCCGACTAAGTAAAACGACATGTCATCTTCAATTGTGGTGTCACATTTCGTCAATAAATAACAACAAAAATCAGTGATTCAACACAAGTTGAGAAAACTCTGGGGCACCTGACATCGGGTAGTCTGAGGAGACAGGTTCCCTAAAAGGTCCGTCCTTATGCTGTCGCCCAACGGTAAAGGAGAGGTCCCTAGAAGAACTGGGTCCCTAACTTGGACACAGAGGACGTGACGTCCGTTTTAGAAATGGTGACTCGGTCGACCCCTGACGTTCCTCTAGGTTGGTCAGTTAGGATTTCATTTAGTTGGGACTTATAAGTGACCTTCCTGACTAGGACTTCGACTTCGAGGTTATGAAACCGGAGGACTACACTTCTCAGTTGAGTGACCTTTTCTGGGACTACGACCTCCTCTTCACCTACTGTCTCTACTCTACCGACCTACCGTAGTGGGTGAGCTACCTGTACTCAAACTCGTTCGAGGTCCTCAACCACTACCTGTCCCTTCAGACCATACGACGTCAGGGATCCCAACGTTTCTCAGCCTGTGTTCACACACTGACTTGACTTGGCTCAGTGGTCCCTTCATTGATATGAGGTTATTTTTCATTAATTTTTTATTTCCGTTATTTGTTGAGTATCTAACTTTCTTATAGGTAAATAAGTTTAAAGAGAAGATGGTTCGGAAAAACGGGTTAACCATTTTTTATAACTTTACCCTCAAAATTGACAAAAACTGGACACGGATTGGGTACGAACCCTCTCTTTTATAGTGTCCATTCCGAGGGATTAAATGACTCATTTACCCTGAGAATCGTCTTTTGTTTTTAAAATCAGAGATGTCTAAGATGGTTGAGGTAAAAACTTTGCACCTTCCGTCACTATTTTCCGTAGACGAACAAAAAGAGAAGAGTGGAGTTTGTACGTACACGGTGAAGTAAGTGTTTTCCCTCTTAATTCGACTTGTAAGGTAAAGAATGGAGTTCTTTATGAACAGTCGACCACCTCCACCGTACAGCACTCAGAAGAACCCACAGAGGAGGTGGTGGCTTCCGAGAAGTGAGGTTAGAGGATCTCACTCTTCCGGGGAAGAAAACCCCGACCTTTTACCCGTCCGCCGTAGGACCTCGACTGACAGAGATGTGACGGATCCTTACCGAAGGGTCGTCGTAACGATCTTAGGTCGTGGGTCCTAGACGAGTACTACTTCAGTATCAAAAAAAAGTAAAGGGGAAACTTTTATATCTTTTCCTGTCTCTACTTTTATGAACATCGACGACAATTTATTTGTCGTATTTACTATTATTTTTTCCGGTTTCGTTCACATTCTAGGTGTTGTTTTTACTAGTCGAGACTGTTGTACAGACGTAAAGAGGAACAAGTGTCTTCTATAAATTTGTCAGATTTCCGTGCGTGAATCCAGAAATATTCTACACTCGTCCTTTTTTCTGTAAAGATTTGTACGGTTTCACACAACATTAAGGGGTTCCTAGATGGTTCTCCCGACACATTACTTTGAAGACTCAAGGGTCGACTATGTGTTGTCACCGATTTCCATTTCCCACTCTGACGAAGTGGTTCCTATACGATTACCTCTCTTCGTGTTCTTAGATAAAGTAGAGGACACATTGACTAAGTGAACCTGACATTAAAGGTTTCTATCCTTGTACGATTATACGTACATATTGTACGTTCCGACGATATCTTTAAACTATAAAAAGAACCCTTTAACTTGACATGTTCAGATCACATTTTCCTTTTATTTCGGTAAAAGTTTATACGTTTTTAAGTCTTGCAGATGGAGAGAACTTACACAAACCCCTTTTTTTTTAATGATCTCCTATATAAGGTCATTTTCTAGAAGTAATGACTTTCTCCTTTTGAATCATACATTTTTTAACACTTAAATTGGTTACCTCGTTACTTTAATTTAGGGTCTTGGGGTCGAGTAGTCGTTTGTATGTTCCATTATTTAAGTTTAATATTTCTTTTTAATCACTCGTCGGTCTTTATCGGAAATTCCTTTGTCAGTGAAAGGATATAATTTATCATATTAATTTTTCACTCTACTGGATTTTTGTTTTACTGGTCTTATAAAGAGTCAATTGTTTCATTTACTTTCCATTATTCTCTTAGGTTCCTCATGTATTTCAACTTATCATATCGGTACCATGAGTTTACTTCGTTTGATTTGACTTCGTACTAAGATTTATTCAGTGCCCTATATTTTCTTGTCTGGGGTACCTGACATCAGGTGGTCCGTGAAGACAGGTACCTTAAAAGGTCCGTTCTTATGATCTCACCCATCGGAAGGGAAGAGGTCCCCTAGGAGGGTTGTGTCCCTGACTTGGGTCCAGAGGACGTTACGTCCTTCTAAGAAATAGTAAACTCGATAGACCCTTAGGGATAAACAGAAATTATAAACCTTTTAAGACGAAATTCATCGTAACTAAGTCTCACATCTTAAAGTAAAGGTTTTCCAAATTGGTGTCAGGAACTAAAATATTACTCATAAAAGTTTGAGTTATGAAGTGAAGAAAGGTAGAGAGAGTTATACGAAGGATTGAATAAAGTCGAAAATTTAACAGTTTTTTGAGTATGATATGTTTCGCGTCTCCATAACTAAAGGAGTAGAACGTATACCTTGAGTTTCCTATAACAGGTTATCAACACATTCTTTGTTCATAATCGATATCAAAAGTTTTATTATTTCTACCAGTTAACCTTTCGATTTTTATGTTTACATTATCCTGAACATTATTATTCTATCTCACCTATTATTTTCCACAAGTTAAGAGCTAAAAGTACCATCATTCAGTTTCTACGACAAAATTTAACGAATATTTATCGTTCGATCTAAATTTCATACAATGAATCTGGATACGACAGGTTATGTCACCGGTGAACAGTATACGTCGATAACTTATAGATTTCACAACGGTCACACTTAACTATATAAGAGATTCATCCTTTATCTAAATTGTACTTTTTTTTAAATTTATAGAGTAAGTATAAAAAATATAACTGATGTACAATTTATTATAAAACTCAATACCCTCATTCATTTTATACAGTAATTTTAATAAAATAGATAAAGAAAAATGAAATTTTTATACTGACGATTTGAATAATTCCACCAAGTGTAATGTAAAAGTAACCTGTTGTGAGTAGATCCTAAAATCTCGATTTTCGGTCCTCTTGGTTTTGGTTTTTTAAAATTCTGATCAAGGTAGACCTCTCATCATGTTCACACCTCCCTTTCCGAAGTACAAAAATAAAGACGGAAAACATATCAGACTTAAAAATTACACTTCAAGGAGATGATAAGAAATTTACTTGTAAATTAATTTATGTTTATTTTCTATTCCACATTATTTATCTAATATTATGTCAAAAAAGAAAATATTAACTCTAAAATAACCAACAAAACTCCAAGTGATGTGTTTATAAAGTCAAACATGTGTTAGGAAGTGTAAGCATGGGTCTTTAGATTTTTTGGTATATCAACACTAAGAATTGTCAATAAGGTCACTGAACGGTCGAATTTTAAACCTCGTTTGAAAGGAATTGTCCTATCGTTCATGGTTATAGAAGTTTATAACTATACGACAATGTAGTCTTCAGGGTGACTAAGTGTTAAATTATAGTATATGTGATGTATGAGTTTGACAGTTAGTAAGTGTCGTGTGATTGGTTCAATGATCCTTTTAACCTGATGGTGTTGGTTTCTACAATATCTCAAGTACTTTAAGACTGGTCCTCTCGGTTCTAGTTTTTCACCAAACGACATCTTTCATTAAGATGGTTTTGTTATACACTTCTCTACATTAATTTTTACAAGTTCTGTAATTTACGTGTTGACTGAGGTTTAACGGTAAATCATACAAAAATATAATATCCTATATTTTCGATGTCGGGTGGATACCTTGTAATTCGACTGTGGGTTGTGTTAGTTTCGGAGAGGATAGATTATAGGGTGATAAAAGACCAACATTGGTTTTTTATTTGTTGGTCTTTTACCAAAATGGAGAATTATTTTTCGTAAATGTGAATTTTTTACCCTACTCCACCCTAAGAGAGGAAAAATTTTTACAAAAATCTCGATGGTTTTTGAACGTAAATGTTTTATCAACTCTTTATAAGGAGACCTAACATATTCTTCCCTTTGTCCCCGGTGACCGTCCTGACCCACACACCATAATTAGTCTGAACCGAAGAAAGAGAAGAAGTAGTCTCCGACCCGAGAGGAGCAAGAATCAGAGACGTAAAAGACGTCCATTCAGAGAAATCAGAGAGCCAACAGGTGAAGGCGGACAACAGGGAAACGAGAAGAAAGAGGAAAACAAACGTGAAAAAACATACTTCTAAGTGGGAAAGGGCGGCGGAAAAAACTAAAACAAAGGTGAGAGCGTCCTCGCCCAAACGACTGTCGGAGGGGTTGTAGGACAACCCGAGGAGGAAGCGGTGGGTGAGTCGTCTCGACTGGAGGACCCGTGGTACCGTCGCCCGTCCGTCTCGGGCCGTGGACTTCCAACGCGACAGCTCTCGGGAGTGCCTCGACTCATCAGACCGACGCCGGTGAGGAGGAGGGTGTGATATCATGTAAAAATTTCTTTTTTAATTCACCCACAAACTCTCTTTAGTTTTCCTGTTTCACTCCACTCACTTCGTCTAATTTTGAATCTTTGCTATGTCGAAAGTTATATATTCTTTTCTTCCTTTCCCCCTCATCCATTAACATGAACCCTTCCCTCCAATTCGAACATTTTACATAGTATAACTAGTCGTCCCGTGTCAAGTCAAATTTTGAGTTAAAATCCCTAGTGACCTATCAAAAGATATCTAATATAATTCATTATTACGTTTTATTAATCATCTACCACCGTAACACTACCGATTAAGTTTACATCAATCGAAATACGAATTCATTATGTGTGTACGAGATTAAATCGTTTCTATCTGAACGAACATTACCCAGTGAAATGATTTCTTCGAACAGGAATTGAATTTATTGGTTGTTCCTTGAAGTCTTAACTTATAGAAATTTATAATAGAACTTTTAAGTTGTGGGGTTTAAACGTCTCGAAGATCTCTTCGTTGTAGTCCCCTTCTTACACCTAAAAGATAATATTAAAACAGTCCCTTCAAACATTAAAGGAGTCAAGACAGAGTAGCGTTGTCTTTAAACTTCGTCACCTGGTCACAATACCGGGAGCCTACCTGGTCACAATGTCGAAGCACAATGTCGAGTCAAAATAAATCTTTCATTTCCTTTTATGTAGCAATTCCCCACTCCCTTACGGTCGGGTTTCCTGATCCTCTCTTCTCTCCAAAACCGAGGAGAAAAATATACAAAAAGAGGGGGCGTGGGGTGGGACCCGGACAGGAGACATTTGACCCGATCGTTCCTCACGGGGGGTGGGGCCCGGACAGGAGACATTTGACCCGATCACTCGTCACGACAAACAAAATGGAGAACAAGATAAAAGTGTCCGAAAAGGGAAGGAACAGAAAATCGGTGGTGGTAAGACCTGAGGAAAAAGGATAAGATTGATGGAGGGGGGGGAGTTCTCTATCCTCCGGTTCAAGAAACTCTTGTCCCCGTATCTTCAGAAAGACCGATAAAGGACGATTTTACCCTACCCCTCCCCGTAACCCGGAGGGGGAGAACGACAGAGTCCGGAGTCTCAGAAAGATCACCACTGGCATGTTCTCACTCACTATAAAAGACACCAGCCGACATCAAAATATATAGTAACAACGTGACCGTGACGTACAACATCGAACAACTGGACCCGTCTCTGTTTTGCCCAATCTGTAACTACTATGTATCTCGTTAGTATTCGTCGTAGTTATGCCATTACTGTCCCTGATCGTCCCCGTAATCGGTTGAGGTTTAAGGGTAGTGGTCCTTATAAGGGGTTTCTCTCTAACATCGGTGGGTCTCTTGAGAGGTCGAGTAAGAAACTCTAGGACATCCCAGATTTACAAAAAGAACTCCTGACACTCTGAAAGAAATTGAATCGACCTCCATAAATGGGTCTTTGTTGTACAGAGTAAGTTCTACCGAGTTCAGGGAGGAACAAGTCCCAAGTCCTCTAGGTAGGGGACAGACAAAACCTCATGTTGGGGACGGTTCGACACAACCGAGAAATCTCGACAAGACTCTTTAGAATGTGGGTATTTGAATTAAAACCCCCACAAGTAATCTTACCGTGAGTAAACATCATGACTTATCCATGGACTCTAGAGGGTCCCCGAGTGTCTATATAACTCACAGGAGAAGACAAAGGAAGGTACCGAACTGAACACTCGTCACTTAGGTCCTCAGTACAGAACCATGGAATTGACGACACCCTCATCTTTCACAATGTCCCATGCCCGGGAACGTAAACCCGACCTCAACTCGGAACCCTCTAGGTAGAAAGGTCTGAAATTAATCCTGAGCTCAGGGACCTCGTATATCACTACTGAGAAATCTTAGAAAACCGGGGACCAACTGTGGAGTGTTCACATATAGGACAACCTTAACGGGTCACCGGTACCATATTCTGGTCTCCCAGACTCGGAGACCTAGATCCTTCTCCAGTAACTGTATTTGTTTTCCGGAGGGTATATCGTAGAGCATTCCTGATTCTGGTTGGACAAAGAATCCCCGTTATGTCTACTCCTCCTCTCGATAACCATTTCGGAGGAAGATAGGGTCCCTCCAGAGGACCCAATAGAATAAATAGCGACTAAAATTCTTAACCAACCGAGAAAGATGAAAAGGACTCCGGAGGTCCGTGTCACCTCTATTCATTACGGGTTACGAAGTCTCTGGACAACCCACTGGAATCTTAATTTACCACAGGGTAACAGTGAAACATTACTGGACCCGTCCGGTTTAGAGTCTTACTAAAGTCCCTCGTCAAAACAAAAAAAAAAAATTTGGTGGAGAAGTCGGAAGAGTCAGGTCCACCCTTTCGGAAGTTAGGGAGGACACTTACATAGATAGTACTGATCATCCATAAATATGGGAACTCTTTGACCGTAGACCCACTTCAGGTAGACGGTCAGGAAAGGACCCATCCAGGGTGTAACAACCTACGCGACCCGGTCGACCCCAGAAGTTCGAGGAACCCCTAACAAAATAACCGTTCACCCTGTTCTCCTCTGGTGAACGGAATATCAACAAACCTCCGGACAAGGAGACTTCCTGGAAAGATCATTAGAAACCTCCCGGAAAAGGGGATTTACTCCTGTAAGTCATCAGAGGTTAATACTCTGGTATCTCCGATTCGGAAACGGTGGTCCATGAAGTCCGGTTAATCGACTCGAGTATCGGGGCTGAACTCGAAATCTCGACCCTTTTCCTCTTTCTCATCGGTAAATGTGACTGAGGTTCATACGGAAAGACCACGATGTACGTGTACGACGATAAACCTTTCTTTCCCCGGTGAACTGGTGGGTTCCCAGGGGATTTACTCACCACCGTACATTCCTCAATTGGTTGAAGGTAACCTCCAAGGGTCCGTCATTTTCCTCAGAGACAAAAACCTTGGTAGGGTATACTAGAACTTTTGGGGAGTGAGAATCGAACTTCTCAGAGTGGAAGTCATATACTCCCTCAAAAACCGTTTAATCAGACACCCTGATTCCACCGATGGGATTATCCCAGTGCAAGACATTACGACGAGAGAATCGACGAACTAGCCGACGAACCAAGGGAGAACGGTGAAGATACGAGGGTACAACCACGGAAATGTCACCTCTGACTTTGTAGTCACCGGTCTACCTGACGGCGGTTCTCGGATTCCTAAAGTAGTGGTATAAACTATCCCTTGGGAGGCCTCTAGAACTTGGCAAGCGGTCCAAGACGGGAAAAAGAAATGTCCCTCCTAGCCTTACAATGTAACACTTAACCACCCCTGATTATCGGGTGTCCGTTCCTTAAATAAATAATCTCCGACATCAAAAAGGACCCGAGGAGAAGATTCCCCTATAACAAAGACCAATCCTTTGACTCACCCTAGAACCTCCTGTTACTACTGGCCAAGTCGAACCACCCGAGCAGGTCCTCAGGGGACCAGGGTGTGGATCCCCAATTAAAACAGGAGGGTATCAAAAACCAGGGAAAGATAACCTCTCCACATTACCTAAGAAATCGTCATTGGTCTTCGATATCCCGAGATCTCCTACTTTTCGAAGGGTAGTATTCCCACCAGAAATCAAATCACTCATACAGAGAAGGGTTATTCCCTCATCCTGTGAGTCCCTGGTGGTCTTTGAACACCCTTTAATAAACAGGTAGGTTCGTTGTTTCTTCACGAACCGACTTAGAAAATTATTAACAAAAAGTACATCGTGGGTTTTACCATGTCCGAACCCTCTTCTTTCGAGACGCCATCCTTCAGTCCTGTCTCGTCCATCAGGGACACAGTCGGTTCTTTAAGAGTCTGGATGGACGGTGTAGGTTAACATGGGAACCAAGGTCGGGGCACTACCAACAGACACTGTCCGTCCGACCGACCTCACCCGACGAAGTCAGGACAACTGGGTAGCACTCCCTTCCGAACCGCGAACTGGAACTCTGAGAACCCAGGATTCCTGTCTCACGACGGATTACAGGGTTGACTATAGTAAACATCGTTCGACAAAAATCCTCTGAACAGTGTCAAACCTGTCAGAAACCAGGTTACCGGGTGGACAGATATCTAATCCGGAAATGGAACGCGGAACAAGAAGTTCCTGAGTCTCAAACGGTATCCCGAAGGGACCTACCGTCAGTCGTAGACCCGTACGGAACAGAGAAAGGAAAAGAGGAAAAGGACTCGGAACCGGAGGGAGAGGACAAGAGACAATATTTTCCATAACCACCGACAGACCTGGTAGAGTAGATTTCTCCGTCGTCCCAGGACGACGACATCCACAACATTGAAATAGGACTACAGACTACGTCTAACCCTGTCTTTAAACAGGAAATTTTAGTGAACAGGGAGTATTCTCAGATTCAGGTCTAACAATTTAAAAACCTCCCGGAGAAAATCGGAAAGGTCTTTCCGTTACCCCAAGAGCACCCCGAGGACTCAATAACGACTCTGGGCCCGTATGGAAAACGACCCGACGAAAATCAGGACGGAAGTGTGTCTCGTCTTTTACTAGGGAAAGGTACTACACGAGTCCTAGTAATATTAAGGTTAGTCCTAGATTCCTCCACTGAAGTCAAAGGGGATGACCCATAAATAGTGTACTGTACACTTCGGGGTATCGTATGGAACCCCGAAGGAAATTCTAGGATCGTACGAGTCCCAGTCTATTTTAAACTGATTTATACTGGTACTACAGAAGGTGTAGTTCACTTTCCGGTTCCGTTACACAACTTTACATAGATATATAAACGGACCTAGTAGACATAACGAAGGGTCCAGAACAAACCAGAATCAAGATTCTCCCTCTTCCCGAATACCTGGACCCAACCAGGTTTAAGAGGAGGTCATTCCCTGTATGAGCTCAACCGAAAACGCCTCCCCCACGAGGATCTATACCCCCGTGAAAACCTATGTTCCTTCCTCGTGGTCCGTTGATCTCTCGGAACCCCCCACTCGGAAGTACCCCTCCCCCCAGAAAGAGAACCAACAGATACGAATCATCCGAGTGAAAATCCCGTATGTTGTTAGGGTATGAATCCTGTCTCAAGGAAGTATAGAGGATCAGTCTTCTTTTACACCTGTATTCCCTAGAGACAGGTAAAGGGGACAGAAAACGTCTTATTCAGATCGACGTCCTACCCTAACATTAAATTTGAGGGTAGGAGTCCGGTCACAAGGAACACAGGGTCTCCTATGGTATCGGTATGTCACCGTGTTTTCTTAAAATTCATAGAAGAGGAATCTCAATCTCCTAGATTGTCGAAGGTCAATAGTTCCTACGTAGAGTTCCCGTGAACAGTCCTTGACCCAATCAATAAAGGGTAGACTCTCTGTCACTACTGTACCTCCTTTTCTTTTTTAGATTATCCGGAGGAAGTTAAAGGTACCCACCTGAAGGAATTCCCACTTAGAAAAACTTCGAACAGGATGGGTCATGACAACGTTGGACTCTCGGTCCGTAGGGGCCCAGTCCCACGTCTAGGGGTCCGTCTGACTCCTTACTGTCGGACCTCTAGCTTAGGGGCGGAGGACCTTGGGGACCTGACCGTCTACGGGCTCGTCCAACTCCGTACTGTTGGAAAGCTCCTGGTCTAGGGATCCGTCCAGTTGGAGGATCCTGGCACCTGACCTCAACCCGTAGGGGTTCCAGAGGTCGTATTGGTCACGACCCATCCTAATTCCCCAACATTAAAATTGAGTAACGGTCAAACAAGTGGTGTCTACCCTTATCTATAGTACTGTATTTCGTTAGGTTCGGACACGGAACTCTGACCCTTGGACTACTTCGTCGGTATCGAAATAGGAGAATGACGAGATTCCCTTATATTCAGTGACTAAAGGAGGGGATCAGGAGGTATTCTCGTCCAATCCCACAGAGGTTACCATTCGTAAAGTAACAGTATCTGGGTGAAATCCATTATCGTCTTCAATACTGTTTTCTCACCCAATAGACCAGGACAATCCCCGAAATTCTCATAAAATTATTTTTCCCCTCACCTCGTTACAAGGGATGTTCCCCCGTCCCAGGACCAACATCCTCAATCATTCACCGAATTCTTGTTTAACTATTCTCTGTTGTCTGGTCTACAAGGTATGCCACCTCACCTCTAAACTAGGTCCCCATACAAATATTGAAATCTTCCCACCATTCCGAAACCCGGGTTTGCCGGACGTCCCGATTGAGGGTTTCACCGTTTTTAATAAGGACCTTCGGGTTGACGAGAACTTCCCTACGGTCGTCTACCTGAAGATCGTCCGTAACACACGGACAGCGGACGGGATCATCCAAGTGACTCTCTACGACAAGAACGTGTACAACGTCCTTCGTACCTTCTACTTCCGGACTTATACCTCTCCCTAACCCATAATATGTCATAAAGGGAGGTTTCCGGGTCGACAAAAGACCAACAGGGAGGTCTTCTAACATCTCCACTGTAACACCCGGACCTACCTCGAGTCCTTTTCTCGTATTTTATCCTCCCTTCCCTCGTCCCGTGTTGAAAACTTTCTTACTGTATCTCGTTCACTTTCACTTCAGCGAGTCAACACAGACTGAGAAACGCTGGGGTACCTGACATCGGATGTAACAAAGAGGTAGGTACCCTAAAAGATCCGTTCTCATGATCTCACCCAACGGTAAAGGAAGAGGTTCCCATATTGTATTTGACTAATTTTAGTTCACCCAGGTTTTACTGTTCAGTTTAAGTTGATTTGGAACTAGGGGTCAGACGTACGATTGACTGTGTGGGTCTCCACGGTCGTCCTGTCAAGGTTCCGTAACAGTTTTCTGTCTCCTCCTCACCCACCAAGGCGTCAACAGCCTTACTAGGAAAGTGAGTAATCGTATACTTTAGTGGGTCGAGCTTTTTTGATTGGTGTGGTGTAAGGCACCGGTGACGTGAAAGGAGACACTACCGGGTGTGGGACACCTCACACGAAGAGAGACTCAGACTTTTTTTAAGTGGAGACGGCCCCAGGTCGGGACCACCTAGGTCCCACTAAGCTTCCACCCCTGCCTTAGCCGCATGATCCTTTTTAGAAGTAATGTCTATATATCTCTCTAATCTTTGCCTATCACATCATCCTTTTAATCACCTCTTTTTCTCCGACTTATTGAACCAAATGTACCTTATCGTAAGTACGAGGTCTACCCTTAAGTCGGTCTTTTTGCCCCTCGTTCTTTCTTTGCTGTACCCCCTTAGTCAGAAAGGTCTTTAACTAGGCTAAAGAAATAAAAAGTCCAAACAAATATATGGAAAAAAAATATGTATCCCTACTTATGTCCCAGTGCACCCCAGTCGTCTGGACTGGGAACAGTGTTAGTCCACGAAGTATATCTTAATATGTTTCCAGAATACCCAAAATGTAGTAGAAGACCGGTACTCTGGACGACTGTAAAATACCGGGAAAGACTATGGTCAGTCAATTGGTCTTTTGAATGAAAAGGTCCCCGCTAAAAAAGAATTTAGTCCGCGGTGGGAGGTTTATTTCAACGCAAGGATATCCCACTCCCACATCACTCAATGTTGATCCTTTCCTTAAATGAATCGGATTCCAAATTGTACTAAATAGAATTTCCAATTATGAATAAAAAGGATATACGATCAATATAAGTAATATTCCCGTTCCTTATACCTCTAAATCGTCGTTTATAACCGAGTTGTTTACTTTTGGGAAGTGGTTACAAGGGGAATTCTAGATAAATCAGAATTCTATCACTATTTTAATGTAAAAATGTATCGTTCCTGTGTCGCTAAATATTGTTTCATGTCACTAGATATTGTTTTCTCTTTTAAGTAATTGAGTTTTTCAGATCATAACGATTGTAGTTTTTGATGATATAAAGGAAAAGATATAAGGTTTATGTACCTAATTATTTAAGGGTCCACGGATTCCTATACCTCCGGACCACCGTTAGTGACTGAGTTGTTACTCTTTTCGGGATACGATTATGAGGTTTGAGAGACACGACAAATACCAACTCTCCAACAGTGTGTTCGATCAGACAGTCGTCTCTCCAAACTGGACTCTGTGGAAACAGTGTGGGTCCCGTCCCTTAATCGTCACTAATAACCGTGCTGTTTACTTTTTTGGGAAGTGGTTATATTAAAGATTAGTTGGGTGATATGATATGATTATTAAAAGATTGAAGAATTTTCTCAGATATAAATCTTTCGAAATTTCGTAGAGTACGGAGAGTTCCAACCCTCCGACATTTGTTAGTGTACACCGGTCTGCTTGGACTAGTCCCTCCGATCTCCTGGAGGTCTCCTTAAAGATTCAACTTTGTGAGAACAGTGCGGGTCCTTAAAAATAATTGACCTCGACGTTCAAATGAGGAAGAGGCTCTCTTTACCAATACCCCCTCTCGGGGGACATTTCAGTCTCCACATCCACTCTCGTACTTTGTCTGAGACCAAACCCCAAACCTACGAGCCCTTGTCCCCCAAAGGACTCCGAACTGGTACGGAAACACATACGGTTCGGAGGAAGGAGTACTGGAAACGGTACCCGCCTCAAGGAGTACGACCGCGGGTCGTGTGGAGAATTGATAACGACACAGAGATTGACTTAAAAACGTTACTCTGTAGTCTCGGACTCGAAGTAATCCAGGACTTCGGTTCGTGGTACCCAAAACCGGTCCGAGTTCAGGGTCCTCTCTCTTCGACTTCCTGTCCTCCTTTTTCGTCACCCCTTTTGCACGACTCCTTAGGGGAAGTATTGGATGACCTTTTGGACGATTTATGGATTGGACACGAGTGTCAAAAGTAACTGGACTAGGAACCGCATTTCTTCTAAGTCCTGTCTTCTTGGGGGTGGTCGGACCAGTTTCGATGACCCCGGGTCGTCTGTCACCTCGGAAACCCTGTGTGACTCCTCATCGGGGACGGCCTCAGGGAGTAAACGTGGGTGCCGGCGAGTGGACAAGTGCCCCGCAAGTTCCTTTGTTCTTTGTTCTCTAACATTTCCTTAGTTCTAAAACAATCCGTACACAGGAAGATCGGTATCCTCGTTCCTGGAGGATGGAATTGGTCTCCAGAAGACCTTAGACTCTACTCGGCACACTTAAAAGACGACAAACAAAAAACGACAGGACAAAAGGTCAGACGACCCGAAGAACAGTGACGGGGACGTGACCCAGAAGAACCCAAATCGAAGATGGAACCTTCGAAAGCGGTTCAACCCGAGGACGACGCGAACCGGAGAAGGAACACCCCCGGCTCGACTCTAACAAAGTCGGTCCAATTTAGACTCTTTGTCGTGGTATCTATAAGCCCCTCAAACATTAAAGGAGTCAAAACAGAGTAACGTTGTTTTTATTCGCTTCGCTGCCTGGTCGTAATGTCGGAAGTCTACCTGGTCACAATGTCGAGGCACAATGTCGAGTCAAAATGAATCTTTCATTTCCTTTTATGTAGAAGTTCCACACTCCCTTACGGTTGGGCTTTCTGATCTTCTCTTTTTTCCAAAACCGAGGAGAAAAATACACCAAAAAGGGGGGGTGGGGCCCGGACGGGATACATTTAACCCGATCACTCCTTACGACAAACAAAATGGAGTGACAAACTCCAGGAGTGAGGTCAGGAACCTGGAAGAAAACAAGATAAACGTGTCCGAAAAGGGAAAGAACAGAAATCGGTGGGGGAACGGACCTGAAGAAAAAGGATAAGATTGATGGATTGTTAACGTTAATTTCTTTTACATCATTATAATTTAAATGTTTGTCATAAATTATTTTACATATAAGTTTTAAAGAACCTATGTATCAATACATTTTAGTTAAAATCATAATTAACTTTTATTATAATAGTCAAGTCAGAAAAAAAATACTCCTTCTTATACAAAAGTCTCCAGTGAAACTCCTCCTTTGTAGAGGTAAAGTAATTCTTAAACAAGGTAGTTTTTACAAACATTTAAAAAGGTTTCCCACCCGTCTTTACATCTAACTAAGTTTTAACAGTAAAACTTAGTGACAGAAATTTAAAAGAGGTATCACATTAAAATGTTTTCTCTCTTTATATAAGGTGAAAGTAGAAATCAACAGAGATTAAAGAGTGACCCGAAGGGACCACCGAGTCTCCAATTTCGTAGACGGACGTCACGTCCTCTGGACCCAAGCTGGGGACCCAGCCCTTCTAGTCTGGTAGGAAAGAAACCGATAAGATAAACATATGGGACCGTATACGATTGTCTAATTTAAAGGAGTCAGAAACTCCATAACGCTAGACAACCATTTGAAAATGTTTTTATTAAATAAAATTCATTATGTAAAACTATCTTTTTCCTTTTACACTCTAATTCCGTAATCTCTTGTAGTTCTCTAAGTTTATTTTCTTCCTTATACCTTTCCCGACCCGAGTCTCTTCTAATATCGTTTGAAGTGGTCCAGACGTCCGAATTTTGAGTCGTACGGACCACTCACACTCCAGTCGACCCTAACACCGGAAAGCTTAGGGAGTCACCTTTTGGACTCTACTAAAATTTACATCTATTGAAGACCGAGTTCTAATTTTACTAGTCTTCTTAAGAACAGTAGTCTGTGTTTCTAGAACCCCAGAATAGGATCTCTTCTAAATACATTTTTAGTAATCGATATCTTGTTCAATCTCGTCTCTTGTCAAGAAATGATATATTTCTCCGAACGACTATACGTAAAAATAACTATCTATCCAAGAAAGGAATACGTTTAGTCTAGAATCAAAACTACCAATTTTTAGTGTAAGTTGGGAAGTAAGGTTCTACAAGAATCCTATGTAAAGATTAATAAATTCTGTGTAAAAATTTGGTCGACGTTATTTCCGAAGTCAACTAAATTTTGACGACGTCGTAGAGGATCTCGATTTAGTCTGTGAATTATAGAGATGGAAAGTCTAGTAGTTTAGAATATTCTGAAGGATATTTAGAGACGTGACGATGAGACATTACTGAACCCGGTTTCGTAAGACTTAATTTACTACGATACTGAACTAAATACATGTAGACCTGAAAGTTGGGTTACCGAAAGACCGTGAGATAGTTAGAAGTATTTCGGGACCATTACATGAACTTTTCTTGACGTTACGTCACTCAATTTTAACTCCGGACTCGAAAACGGTCACAATGTTCTATTCTTCGGAGTACTGGACCGGGTACATCACATCGACGACTACCTCCTCCTTAAGAAGAGACCCAAGTCGTCGAGGGGAGGCTGGGAGATTGTAATTGATGGTGTGGACTTTACTTAAAAAAGGTTACACGGGGAAGACCCTTTCCAACTCTCCTTGAATCTACGAACCTGAAGAAATGATAAAGAAAATACTACAATTTAACTCCGACTACCTCGTACGAGGGTGAAAGTGGGATAATTAAATAGGTCTATCCTCGGAGAGATTCGGGTTATATTATATTACGTTATTCAGATTCCTCATAAAATAACAAGGGTTATAATCTACTGGGTAGGACCCAAACTAAGGACCCAACCCTTCTAGGGGACCTCCTCCCGTACCGTTGGGTGAGGACATAAGAAAGGACCTCTAAGGTGTACCCATCTCCTCGGACCGTCCAGTACCCCAGTGTTTCTCAACCTGTACCGACTCACCGATTCGTGTCGTGTCGTGTCGTTCGAGTACACGTTCGACCACCGATACCGTCACGAGAGGGAGTGGTGGAAAGGGAGTTTCGTGGTGAGAGATTCCCCTCCTTCAGTAGGTCAGGGTAACAGTAGTCCGAACTGGTACACTGAGTGAAACCGGTTACTTTACACGAGTCTTTACGGTCTACGGTAGAGACTCGTCTTCGAGGTTCTCGCTAACACACCAAAGTGCGAGTAGGAAAGGGGTACAATCCAGAGGTCTACCTTCGATGAGGAAGTCGGACTCATCCAAGACCTACCTTGTCAGTTTCGGTTGGGTACTAAACACCGACTTTACTTGTTCTTTCTTTTAAGAGAACGACATTCGATGATTCTAAATCCCCATTTCGCAAAGAAAACAATGACATCGTATTGAATCGGATACGAAGGACTGTATTAGTCGTAGGAAATATCTTTGACGTTCATGACAGACTCGTACTTATTTGATTTTTTTCTAGTCGTTTCAGTGAAAGAAACCGACTACTCTCACTATTAGAGTAAAGAGTTTTAGAGACGTGAGGAGGAACACACACACACGTACGAGTCAACACAGTCTGAGACACACTGGGGTACCTGACATCGGGTGGTCCAAGAAGACAGGTGTCCTAAAGGGTCTGTTCCTATGACCTTACCCAACGGTAAAGGAGGAGGTCCCCTAGAAGGACTGAGTCCCTAGCTTGAACGTAGAGGAAGTCGAAGACATAAATGTCCGTCTATGAAATGGTAACTCGGCGGACCTCTCGGGTAGGGGGAATACATAGGAAACCTTTCGTGGCCCGCGTGACACAAGACCTTACGTTTTACGACTACGAACTTCCCTAGACCATGAGAGGGAGAAAGCATGGTCCAACATCTGTCCGGACCTCAGGATTTCAGACCTCTAGAGAGACAAAGTAGTGACTATTATCGTGATTCTTTATGTGTTTTCTGAAGAATCCCTTCTCTCATTCAGACTTCTTATTTGACGGAGTGAAATACCACCTCGGACCTCTCTACTCGTACCCATTTTTTAACGTTTGTCGTATACTCGGATCACTTCTCTTAATAGACACCCTCCGGTTGATCTGACTACGTTAGATGTACCGTAAATCTCAGTTCCCCTGACAGTAAGATGGTTCAGACCCCAGTATATTTAGTTTTGTCCTACAGTAAGTCCCTTTTGATAGTTCAGTGTTTAGTAATTCTGGAAACCAGACTTAAATTGAGATGGAAATTATCGAATACTATATTTGAAATTACGGGGAAAAATAGAGATTTTTACTGACATACTCAGAAAATTGGACGGACCCAAAAGTAACGTTCATTCGGTGAAAGACCGAATTAAAAAGACATGAAGTTACGAAAGACAACCCTGTCCTCCCTTTATTATCATAACTGAAGTATATTCATAACGTTTGCTCCGTTGTCTCCATTCTACTACCTTTTCGTGGAATCCATGAATTAATTGTATTAGTATTAACCAATGAAACGAATAGAGTCTTCTAAAGGTTCTAATAGTCCACGGATCTTTCTTGAAACGTTTGAACTACTTCATAAAGACTGAACCAACATGTTGTGTTGAATGATAAAAAACTAACACTCAGAAACCTCCTATCTTCATTAAATCCGACGAAGTACCTAAGCAAGCTATTCTTGTTTAAAAGAATACTCTGGCAACCTCAGTCTTTATTAAACACAGGTGTTTAGTCGGAATTTTACATACAGTTTACAACATTTTAAAGGTGTTAAACCAACTAATAAAAACAGTTTTAAAGTAGGGTTCCACTGAAAGAAAGGTGTGGACCTAGAGAAGTTTGGTACTTCTGACCAAAGTGTTTCACTTGAGATTTTACTATTTCTTTTTTTTAGGTACGAGGTACATGTTTTGTTACGAAAGTTCTAAGAAACGAGAAATACGTATAACGAGCGGAAAGGAACTCGTACCGGTTACGTGGAAAATTTTTAATAAGGTTTAAAGTAAAATAACTTTTAACAGAAGTAAAATGAAACCCTTTAATTTATTAATAAAGTAAGATTAAATAAAAGGTTTTTTATTGACATCTTACTAAGATGGTTTTCACCATCTTTAGTTAGCGTGAGACTCCTCTACAGGTGTCAGGACAAAAATTTCTGAAAATAGGATCTCTCCTAAATAGGAAGACGAACACTCAATCCTGTAGAAAAGTTCTATAGATAGTATATCTATAACAAGAAACGTTGTAAGCATACTTTTATTGAATGACGACAAAGTCAGTGAGTCAGCACAGACTGAGACTCTAGGTTAACGGTCCGAGGGACTGGTAGTGGTTGAGGACCTCGAACGAGTTTGAGTACAGGTAGTTCAGGTACCACGGTAGATTGGTAGAGTAGGAGACAGTAGGGAAAGAGGAGGACGGAAGTTAAAAAAGGTCGTAATGTCAGAAAGGGTTACTCAGTCAAGAAACGTAACCCACCAGTTTCGTGACCTCAAAGTCGAAGTCGTAGTCAGGAAACTTACTTATTAATCCTGACTAAAGGAAATCCTAAGTGACCAAATTAGAGGAAGGTCTGGTTCCCTGAGAGGTCTCAGAAGAGGTTGTGGTGTCAAGTTTCAGTTAGTTAAGAAGCCGCGAGTTAAAAGAAATATTAGGTTGAGAGTGTAGGTATGTGCTGATGACCTTTTCGGTGCCAAAACTGATCTGCCTGAAAACAGTCGTTTCATTACAAAAACGAAAAATTTATACATGAGATCAAACGAGTATCGAAAAGTAGGTTCCTGGTTCCCAGAAAATTAAAGTACGGACGTCAGAGGTAGACGTCACTAAAACTTTGAGTTCTTTTATTTTAGAGAGTGACAAAGGTAACAAAGGAGTAGATAAACGGTGTTTCACTACCCTGGTCTACGGTGCTAGAATAAAAAAACTTACAACTCAAAATTCGGTCTCAAAAGTGAGAAGAGAAAGTGAAAGTAGTTCTTCGAGAGATCAAGAAGCAAAAGACGGTATTCCCACCACAGTAGACGTATAGACTCCAGTAACTATAAAGAGGACCGTTAGAACTAAGGTCGAACACGAAGTGAGTCGGACCGTAAAGAGTACTACATGAGCCGTATATTCAATTTATTCGTCTCACTGTTATATGTCTGAACTACATAAGGAAAGGGTCAAACCTCGGTCAGGAAACAAGGTACAGGTCAAGATTGACAACGAGGAACTGGATGTATGTCTAAAGAGTCCTTCGTCCATGCCACCAAACCATAAGGGTAGCGAACTTTTTGAAAAGTCAAACAACACTAGGTGCGACAGTTTTCGAAACCGTATCAGTAACTTCGTCTTCATCATAAAAAGACCTTAAGAGAACTAAAAAGATACTAGGTTTCCTACAACCGTTAAACTAGAGAACAAGGGGACGAAAAAGTTTTAGGTTGAACTTGTAGACCTTCAAGAGTTAAATACATGACAACTTCGGACCAAACCTCTTAAAACTCGTTATGAATCGATCATAAACTCTACTCTCGTTGACACACCATCAATCTTATAAAAAATCGTAACGGAAAGAAACCCTAACCTTACTTTTACCTCGAAAAGGTCAGGACACCGGTGACGACTCAAAAGGTTTAAACAAACGTATAACTCACGTCGTGAAAGTGTCGTAGTAGAAAATCCTAAACTTTATCGAGTTGACCTTAGGGTAGTGGAGGTGATCGAAACAATTATCACTACGAAGGATTCCAGGTGAAACTGAAGTGCGAGGTCCTACAGACCGAGATCCACTCACTAGTGTGTTAGCATCATTAGACCCAGTACTTCTAGAAAAAACATATCAAGAAGACACATAAGAACGGTGAAGAAGAATTATAGAAGGCAAAGACAATCCAGGTATGGTAAAGACAGGAAATAACACTGGTAGAAACGTACTTTACAAGGGAACCATAGAGATTAAAAGAACTCCACTAGAGATCAGAAAGGGTAAGATAACAAAAGGACATGAAAAACGTAACTAGTGACTCCTTCCGAAAGGATAAAGAGGAACGATAAGAAACCTTGAGACGTAAGTTTACCCATATAGAAAGAAAAAGAGGAAAAGGAAATCGAAGAGAAGAAAAGAGTCGATAAACATTCCGGAGGAATCTGTTTAAAAACGGAAAAACGTAAAGAAAAAGAACCCCTTACAACGAGAAATCCCGTGTTTTTTAACTCGTGAAGTTGAGTTACTCTATTACGCTCACTACTGACTTCAAGCTTGTTTTCTCTCTTTTCTTATTGTAACGGAAGAGAAACTCTTAAGTCTTCGCAAAAAACAGAACAGGACATAAAACAGAAGAAACCGAAAAGGTTTCGTAATGTGTGTCGTTATCGCGGTAGATAACCGGATAAAACTTTCATTTCACTTTCAACGAGTCATCGCAGACTGAGAAACCCTGGGGTACGTGCCATCGGGAGGTCCAAGAAGACAGGAACCTTAAGAGGTCCGTTCTTACGACATCACCCAACGGTACGGGAAGAGATCCCTAGAAGGGGTGGGTCCCTAGCTTGGCTCCAGAGGGTGTAACGTCGGACTGAGAAATGCTAAACTCGAGGAGTCTTTAGACGGATAACCGGATAAAACTAATAACTAAAATACATCACTTCTAAAAACCGTTGATGAGTAATGGACTGTCCACATCTTCTTGTTTCGAGTACCAAAGTGAGACTTGTGGGATGAGAAAAAAAGATTCGTTGAAGTAACATCAAAATGTCAATTAAGTCATTGAGTGGCTAAAATTTTTCTTTACAATTCAATTTGAGGATTTGAGACAAAAGAAATTTTGTCCTTCAACTCATTCATGGTATTTATTGTTCAAGGATAATCGAAAATACAATGTCACATGATACTTATTTATTCGGTGGAACCACCCTATATTCCAAATGAAAAAGTATTGTGATCGATTAATTGATTGGATTAAGTCAAAATAAGGAAATAGGAGTTCACGAGGACGAACGGCCTTATCTGTATCATTTGACTTTAAATCCTCAAGTATAATTGAAGAACAAATTTATCTCGATCTCTCACGTGAACCACGTACATACGTTATCTTAGAACCTCCTCGAAACGTTTATACGGTGAGTAAATTTCTGGGATGACCTTCTTTCGTACCTTTAACAAAAGGACGATAGAAGCGATTGAACACTTTGACTAACTGGTCTACTTTATATTCAGTTTCTAAGAAAACTTCAAGTCACATTTCTAGAGACCTGGTTCTGTCTGAACATTTCTTCAGTAATTTCACTTGTCATTGTTAGAGTGGTGTTGAAGGACTACAAACCGATGAATTTTTATCACTGAGTGTACGTTATTCCCTAAATACTTATAAACTTTTTGTCCCCTTCTTCCTTCGTCCGTTCGTGAAACATTGGTATGACGTATATCTAGTTCGAGTTTCGTCTCGGTCTTTGTCTCTAGGTAGACACACACTTCATGACGTCTGAATTTTTTATAAGTGTTCGATTTCAACTCTCAATACAAATTAACCGTTTTCCTGAAGTTCGGGCCCTCCGTCGTAGAGTTCATTAAGATTCTCTTGATGAATCTTATTCGTTCCCCCTTTCGGTTCAATTTACCTTCAAAGTGTTGTATCCCGTCCATCAGACTTGCAGTTTTACAACAACAATTAATTTCCTTTTGGTCTATAATTCCTTAAATCACGAAAAATTTATTTACACTTCTCCAGAAGGGACCACCAAGTCACCATTTCTTAAGTAAACGGTTACGTCCTCTGTGACCAAACTAGGGACTCGACCCTTCTATAGGACCTCTTCCTTTACCATTGGATGAGGTCATAAGAACGGACCCTTTAGGATCCTGTCTCCTCGGACCGTCCGATGTCAGGTACCCCAGCGTTTTCTCAACCTACACTAAATCGTTGATTTGTTGTTACATACCCGTTTAAGTTCTGAGACCCGAGTGACTTTGGTAAGGAAACTACACACGGAGTGGATGACCCCGATCACAGGATCTCTGCTGATACACCGTCCATAACATCTTGTTCCTCCCGCACAAGACCCCGTTTGACACCAAGATTAGTTTAGATAAAGGAGGAACAGTGTACAAAAAGAAACACGTCTAAAGTATCAAACCCCGTTTATATATTAGTGTCAGATTTCAAACTCTAACATCGAGAAGAAACTTAAACGGAAAAATTTTTATCTCTATGTTAAGTGAAGTATTTTAAGTGGAAAAATTTCAAATGTCAAGTCGTAAAAAAAACATATATGTACAATACATTGGCAGATTAAGGTCTTGTAAATGGTAAAGTTTTTTTTTTTATTTTGAAATATGGACAATGGTCAGTAAGGGGTAAAGAAGTAGGTATCAGGGACTTTTGGTTATTATATGACAGAGATATAATAAGACCCGTAAAGTATTTTTACCTCAGTATATTATACGACAGAAAATACAGACTGAATGAAGTGAATCGCATCACAAAAGTTCCTAGTAGGTACAACATCGTTCATAGCCATGAAATAAAAATAACGGTCTATTATGAAGTTACACACTTATATAGAACAAAATAAGTAGGTAAGTAGAAGATTACCTGTAAACTTAACAAAGATAAAAAACTTATTACTAAGATTCCTGTAGGTACGCGTTTGAACTCACGTGTACAAAAAGCTAAGAAACCCCATGAGAAAAGAGAAATATCTGTTTTATAAAAGGGGAGACAAATAGTAAGAAGAAAAAGACTACACAAAGTTCTCTCTTCCTGTTTATTTTGAATAAAATGAAAAGGAAATAATTAGTTTTTATGAGAATAGATTTGGTGGCTTTACTTTTGGCTTCAGACTTCTCAAATGTATTTAGTGAGACCCCGTCGTCTACCAATTGTTGTCTCGACTCTTATCTTCAGAGAAACGGAGATTGTCTCCCGAAATAAGGGTAAAAGGTAAAAATAGATTATGGAACTAAGTAAAAATTTTAACTAAAAACAAAATATAACGCCATATCAACTAAATTTTACACAATCAAAGGCCACATGTCGGTTCGTCGAGTCAATATGTGTATGTAGGTGTATGGGTGAGAAAAATCTAAGAAAAGGGTATATATCCGGTAGTGTCTCATAGTCGGTGGAGGTTATGAAACTGTGGCCTACTCTTCTCTACTGAGTAACCTTTTTAGGGACTACGACCCTTTCTAACTCCCGTCCTCCTCTTACCTCGCTGTCTCCCACTCTACCAACCTACCGTAGCGACTGAGTTGTGTGTACTCAAACACGTCTGAGGGTCTTGACCACTTCCTGTCGCTTCAGACCACACGACGTCAGGAACCCCAACGTCTCAGCCCGTCCTGACTCACTGACTTTTTGTTGTCTCGTGACTCAGCGCGAAGGTCACAACTTACGTCTACACGACACGACAAGAAGCAGAGAGAGTACAGACTGAGAGACACTGGGGTAATTGGCATCGGGTGGTCACCCTTAAGAGGTCCGGTCTTGTGACCTCACCCAACGGTGCGGGAGGAGGTCTCCTAGAAGGGTTGGGTCCCTAACTTGGGTCCAGAGGGTGTAACGTCCGTCTGAGAAATGGCAGACTTGGTGGTCTCTTCGGGTACGATATGTCATCCAGAAATAAATAAAAAGTGAGTAAAGAGGGACTTTAGGAAGTCAATCGATAGTAAAGTATTGTTTTATGGAGGTATGATCACTATGTTTTATAGTTGGTAAAGAGTAAAGAGTACCCAGAAGTCCGGGTGACCCCTCAAAACGACTAGACTCGTCCCGGGAGTAAGTATAGCCAAGTGACAGCCAGAAGAGCCACCCCACAACTACCAACGACACGAGACCGTGTGGACCCTACAACCGATCCCACTGAGTAGGGACGAAGAGTATAGCAGAGTAGGAGGTCGGTCGATCGAACCTAAACAAGAGTACTGTTTCTGTCCCAAGGTTTTCACTCCTTTTGATGTGTTCAAGAGAACTCTGAGTCTAGACATTACGGGAGTGAAGGAGGTATTATATAACCAGGTTTGTTAACGTTCCAGTCCGGGTCTACGTTCCACCCCTTCTTTATCTAAGGTGGGGGTTACTCTTCTGGACTCCGAGTGTAACGTTAACACACCTAGGTGGTCCCCACTTTTTAACCCCGGTAAAACGTTAGTTAGATGGTATCACGAACATGATTCTTTATAGAATGTTATTAGTTTACTTTCGACAGTTCCTTTTATCTCATAGATCATGACCCATAGTGTCTTCCGTTACCGTTGGGTGAGGTCATGAGAATGGACCTTTTAGGGTACCTACCTCCTCGGAGCATCCGACGTCAGGTACCCCAGTGATTCTCAACCTGTGCTGACTCACTGAAGTTAAAGTGAAAAGTGAAAGTACGTAACCTCTTCCTTTACCGTTAGGTGAGGTCACAAGAACGGACCTCTTAGGGTCCCTGTCCCCTCGGACCACCCGATGGTAAATACCCCAGTGTGTCTAAGCCTGTGTTGACTTCACTGCGTCGTCGTCGTCGTCGTCGTCGTCGTCGTCGTCGTCGTCGTCGTCGTCATCATCATGACCCATATCTCGAGAACGGTCTAATTTGGGACAAGTCCCTAAAGATACTTGTGAAGTAAGATCTATCTGATCAGACGTACGACAAAAGTTTACATGGGGTGTAAGAGGACCAGAAGTAGCAACAAAACTACCACTACCAATATGTCATACCTGAACGACGGGAATTTTAAGGAGGGTACGAAACTCGTCGTTGAAACCTGAGAGTCTTAGGTCTCACAAGGTGAAAATTGTGTAAGATATTATTTAAATGAGTAGACAGGTGGTATGGGAGGACGGGGTGACCTGACTTTAAAGGGACTCTTATCTCGATAACGAATTACGTTGAAACACAGTATGTCGGGTTGGAGGTCGTGTGTCTTCGTCGGATTTTTACACACCTTACTTATTTTTCCTTCGGGAGTCAACTCACGTCAAATCAGTGAGTCAGCACCGGTTGAGAGACACTGGGGTACTTAGCGTCGTGCGGTCCGGAGGGACAGGTTGTGGTAGAGGGCCTCAAGTGAGTCTGAGTGTAGGTAGCTCAACCACTACGGTAGGTCGGTAGAGTAGGAGCCAGTAGGGGAAGAGGAGGACGGGTGTTAGGAAGGGTCGTAATCTCAGAAAAGGTTACTCAGTTGAGAAGCGTACTCCACCCGGTTTCATGACCTTAAAGTCGAAATCGTAGTAAGGAAGGTTTCTTTAGGGTCCCGACTAGAGGAAATCTTACTTGAACAACCTAGAGGAACGTCAGGTTCCCTGAGAGTTCTCAAAGAGGTTGTGATGTCAAGTTTTCGTAGTCAAGAAGTCGCGAGTCGAAAGAAGTATCAGGTTGAGAGATCGACGGAAGAAATCGTGTGACTCCTGTAAAAGGATAATAAACAAAATACTTAATAGAAATAGTGAGTCAAGTGAGAAGAGGTAAACGTTATATAACACGTTATACACACACACACATATATATGTATATGTGTGTATGTGTTCGTGTGTATATAGAAAGTCAAGTCAAGTAAAGTCATCGAGTCAGCACAGGTTGAGGAACACTGAGGTACCTGACGTCGTGTGGTCCGAAGGGACAGGTAGTGGTTAAGGGTCTCGAATGAGTTTGAGTACAGGTAGTTCAGCCACTACGGTAGGTTGGTTGAATAGGAGACAACAGGGGAAGAGGAAGGTGGAAGTTAGAAAGGGTCGTAGTCCCAGAAAAGTATACTCAGTCAAGAAACGTAGTCCACCGGTTTCATGAACTCAAAGTCGAAGTCGTGGTCAGAAGGTTATATAAGTCCTGACTAAGGAAATCCTACCTGACTAATCTAGAGGAACGTCAGTTTGTCTGAGAGTTCTCAGAAAAGGTTGTGGCGTCAAGTTTTCGTAGTCAAGAAACCGTGAGTCGAAAGAAATATCAGGTTGAGAATGTAGGTATGTACTGATGACCTTTTTGGTACCGAAACTGTTCTACTTGGAAACACCCGTTTCATTACAAAGACGAAAAATTATGTGACAAATCCAACCAGTATCGAAAAGAAGGTTCGTCGTTCACAGAAAATTAAAGTACCGACGTTAGTGGTAGACGTCACTAAAACCTTGGGGGGGTTTTATTTTAGACAGTGATAAAGGTGACAAAGGGGGTAGATAAACGGTACTTCACTACCGTGGTTTACGGTGCTATAATCAAAAGACTTACAACTCAAAATTTGGTGAACAAGTGAGAGAAAGTGAAAGTAGTTCTCCTAGAAAACATGAAGTGAAAGACGGTATTTCCACCACAGTAGATTCATAGACTCCAATAACTATAAAGAGGACCGTCAGAACTAAGGTCGAACACGAAGTAGGTCGGACCGTAAAGAGTACTACATGAGACGTATCTTCAATTTATTCGGTCCACTATTATATGTCGGAACTGCATGAGGAAAGGTCTAAACCTTGGTCAGACAACAAGGTAGAGGTCAAGATTGACAACGAGGAACTGGACGTATGTCTAAAGAGTCCTCAGTCCAGTCCACCAGACCATAAGGGTAGAGAAAGTCTTAAAAGGTGTCAAACAACACTAGGTGTGTCAGTTTCCTAAACCGTATCAGTATTTCGTCTTCATCTACAAAAAGACCTCGAGACAACGAAAAAGTTACTAGGTTACCTGCAACCGTTAAACTAGAGACCCAGGAGACGGAAAAGATTTAGGTTGAACTTATAGACCTTCAAGTACCAAGTGTATGACAACTTCGGACCGAACTTCTTAAAACTCGTAATGAAACGATCACACACTCTGCTCACGTTAACACACCATCAAACTCGTGATAAACCATAACGGAAAGAAACCCTAACCTTACTTTTGACTCGAGAAGGTCAGGTTACCGGTGACGACTCAAAAGGTTTAAACGAACGTATAAATCACGTCGTGAAAGTGTCGTAGTAGAATGTCCCAAACTTTATCGAGTTGACCTTAAGGTAGTGGACGTGATCGAAACAAACATCACTACGAAGGATTCCGGGTGAACTGAAGTGTAAGGTCCTACAGACCGAGATCCACTCACTAGTGTGGTAGCAGTAACAGACCCAGTACTTCTAGAAAAAAACATATCAAGACACATAAGAACGGTGGAGAAGGATAATAGAAGACGAGGACATTCCTGGTATGATAAAGACAGGAAATAACACGGGTAGAATCGTACTTACAAGGGAACCGTAGAGATTAAAAGTGTACAACAAGCCGACACATTGATATATAAAATATATATATATATATATATTTTATATATAAAATATATAAATTCGTAAGGTAACGACAAACCGAAGTAATCGATGGATTTATTGCTTATTACGAGAAAGGAATCGAGATTAAGAATTAAATATAAAGTGACAAAGATTTTTCTTATCTCATTGGTAAAATATCATTGTTACAAGATCTTTGGTCTACAAAATGTTAATAAAATCATTAATACCATTTCTCCCTTCGTTTTGACCTCCAGAGTAACAGTCTCTTGAAGAAGAGTTGTCTCAAACATACCAAAAAATATATTCCTTGTGGTGTCTTATGTGATCCACAGGAGATGTTCGTATCGAAATATCTTATTCTTCGTTGTACAAAGTGTACCGAAGGGACCCCCAAGTCTACTATTTCTAAGGTGTACGTTAGATCTGGACCCAAGTCCTTCTAGGGAACCTCTTCCTTTACTATTGGGTGAAGTCATAAGAACGGGCCTTGTAGAGTACCTGTCTTCTTCGACCGTTCGATGTCAGACATCCACACGTTTCTCAGCCTGTGCTGGCGCACTGATTCGTGTGTATGTGTGTGCAAAGTGTACCGGTAAAGAGGATGACTGGAAGTTAAGTTGGGTTTCACGATTTCCCTAAGATAAGAAACTCCAGTTTCTACCTCTTCGAGATATGTCAGTCGTTTTTGTTCTGGTCCTCGACTGACACCGAGTCTAGTACTTGAGGAATAACGTTATAAGACTGCATTTAAATTCTTTCATCCCTTGTGGTGACCTGGTAAGTCCATACTGGATTTAGTTTAGGGAATGTTAATATACCACCTTCATTGTTTATCTAGGTTTCCTAATCTAGACTATCTGTCTCACGGACTTCTTTATACCTACCTCCAAACACTGTAACATGTCCTCCGTCACTAGTTCTGGTAGGAGTTCTTTTTCTTTACTTTTTTCCTTTTTACCAACAGACTCTTCCGGAATGTTTATCGACTCTCTTCTTCTCTTCGATTTCCTTTTCATCTTTTCCTTTCTATATGGGTAAACTTACGTCTCAAGGTTTCTTATCGTTCCTCTCTATTCTTTCGGAAGGAGTGACTAATTACGTTTCTTTATCTCCTTTCGTTATCTTACCCTTTCTGATCTCTAGAGCAGTTCTTTTAATCTCTATGGTTTCCTTGTCAAGTACGTTTCTACCTGTTTTATTTTCTGTCTTTTCAAACCTGTATTGTCTTCGTCTTCTATAATTATTCTCCGTCGTTCTGATGTGTCTTATTACATGTTTTTTCTAGAAATACTGGGTCTATTGTGCTTCCACACTAGTGAGTGGATCTCGGTTTGTAGGACCTTACACTTCAGTACACCCGGAATCCTTCGTAATGATGTTTGTTTTGATCACCTCCACTACCTTACAGTCAACTCGATAAAATTTAGAACGTTCTACTACGACAATTTCACGTTATGAGTTGTTTGGTCGTTTAAACCTTTTGAGTCGTCACCGGTGTCCTGACCTTTTCCAGTCAAAGGTAAGGTTAGGGTTTCTTTCCGTTATGGTCTCTCAGAAGTTTAATGGTGTATTAACGTGAGTAGAGTGTACGATCGTTTCATTACGATTTTAAGGAAGTTCGGTCCGAAGTTGTTATGTACTTGACACTTGAGGTCTATAAGTTCGACCGAAATCTTTTCCGTCTCCTTGGTGTCTAGTTTAACGGTTGTGGGTAACCTAGTATCTTTTACGTTTTCTTAAAGTCTTTTTATAGATGAAAACGAAATAACTGATACGGTTTCGAAAACTGTCACACCTAGTGTTGTTTGACACCTTTTAAGACTTTCTCTACCCTTATGGTCTGGTGGACTGGACTGAGGACTCTTTAGACATACGTCCAGTTCCTCGTTGTCAATCTTGACCTGTATCTTGTTGTCTGACCAAGGTTTAGACCTTTCCTTATACAGTTCCGATATATAACAATGGACCGAATACGTCTCATGAAGATACATCTCATGTAGTACTCTTTACGGTCCGACCTACTTCGTTTTCGACCTTAGTTCTAACGGTCCTCTTTATAGTTATTGGAGTCTATGTATCTACTGTGGTGGGAATACCATCTTTCATTTCTTCTTGAGTTCTCGGAGAACTACTTTCGCTTTCTCCTCTCACTTTTAAACCGAATTTTGAGTTGTAAGTTTTATACTTCTAGTACCGTAGGATAGGGTAGTGAAGTAGTGTTCATCTACCCCTTTGTTACCTTTGTCACTGTTTGAAATATAAAACCCCGAGGTTTTAGAGACGTCTACCACTGACGTCGGTACTTTAATTTTCTACGAACTAGGAACCTTCTTTTCGATATTTTTTGGATCTGTCGTATGAAACGGGTGTTTCCAGACAGATCAGTTTCGAAACCAAAAAGGTCGTCAGTACATAATTACACTCTCAACCTGACATTTCTTTCGACTCACGGTTTCTTAACAACGAAAACTTGACACCACAACCTCTTCTGAGAACTCTCAGGGAACCTGACGTTCCTCTAGGTTGGTCAGGTAGGATTTCCTTTAGTCAGGACTTATAAGTAACCTTCCTGACTACGACTTCGACTTTGAGGTTATGAAACTGGTGGACTACGTTTCTTGACTAAGTAAACTTATCTGGGACTACGTCCCTTTCTAACTTCCGTCCTCCTCTTTCCGTCTCCTAATTTACCAATCTACCGTAGTGACTGAGTTACCTTTACTCAAACTCATTCGAGACCCTCAACCACTACCTGTCCCTTCGGACCACACGATGTCAGGTACCCCAGCGTTCCCCAGCCTGTGCTGACTCGTTGACTTGACTTGACTTGAAGTCACTAGTTTTATCTCGAATTAGTTCCGAAAAGATACCTCACGGTTCGATTTCACTAGATCTTCCCGAACAGAGACCTCATCTGTCCAGTTGTGTTGTTTTTCAAAACACTTACTTCCGATTGTTCCTTAACAGTTCAAGGACCTTTAAAACGGGAGTTCACAGATATTTGAATAAACGATAAACTTCAAAGGTTCTAGTTGTCGAAGTTGTGACTTAATAGATTTTACACGGTCTTTATTTCCTAAAGTAGTGACTGATTTTACACGAGGTGTTACTTCAAGTCTATGTTTAACGATTCTCTATTATGAATTGTCCCAGGTCGGGGTTAACCTAGGTCCCTAAGGGAGTCCTCCTTGCCTCAGCCGCTATTCCTTTCTCTCTCCTGATCTTATCTCCGACTATAAGGAACCAAATGTGTCATTCGGTTATTTCGGGGTTCTGTTCTCTGAATGCGGCAAGTGCATCCGGCGTCCGCGGGAGGGCCAGAGGGCTCCCTCACTTCTGCGTCTCACGGAAGGGCAAGTCCAGAATGTTCGGGTCCGTTTATTCACTTCTGCCTCCCGGGGACACGAGGTTCCCTAGTCGGACTTTTTCTCTCGTTCTCTCTCTTTCTTTCTTTCTTTCTTACTGTACCCCCTTGGTCCGAAACCACCTTGACCAGGTAGAGAAATAAAAAGTCGCTTCGAAAATACGAAATTCAACATGTATCTCTATTTACATTCTTCGTCTCAGAGCGTCCCAGTCGACGAGACTGGGAATAGATTTCTGTCTCACAAGAAACGTATGGAAACAAGAATGTTCCCAGAATACAAACAAATGTTATAGAAGACCAGACCTCTGACTAATTGTAAAATACCGGGGTAGAAAGAAAGATGACTATTTCTAATCAGTTAGTCTTTTAAACTAAAGGGAATTCTAGACGAATCAGAATTTCAATGTAAGAATGTATCGTTCCTATGTTGCTAAATATTGTTTCTTTCTCCTCATGTCACTAAATATTGTTTCTCTTTTAAGTATTTGAGTTTTCAGATCATAACGATTGCAGTTTCGATGATATAAACAAAAAGATATAAGGTTAATGTAACTAATTGTATGAGGGTCCACGGATTCCCATACCTCCGGACCGCCGTTAGTAATTGAGTCGTTACTTTAGGAAGTGGTTGTACTAAAAATAGAAATCTTTTCAGGATACGATTGATTCTGAAAGTTTTATGAAGTTTGAGAGACACGACAATAACCAACTCTCCGACACTTGTTAGTACACGCATCATCGTTCTCACACCTATTTGGACAGTGTTCGATCTGACGGTCGTCTCTCCAAACTCGACTCTGTGAGGAAAATATACGTCTGATAATTGACCTCGAAATTCAATTGAAAGGTCTCTTTCCACCAGCCCCTATCGGGGACAATTACAGTTTTCTCACATCATATTGTCTATCTAAAACCAAAGCCCCCATCTACGAGCTCGTCTAGGTCCCCTGGAGAACTCAGGACTAGTCGGAACGGGTAATTCGGAGAAGGCGTGCTGGAACAGTACCCACCCCAGTCCCACAGGGAGTTTAGGACTAGACGGAAACGGGTAGTCCAGAGAAGGAGTACTGGAAACGGTACCCATCCTAGAGGGCACGACCGAGGGCCGTTTATGTCTGTATAAAAAATTATATTTAAATAAAATTAAATAAAAAATTTTATATTTAAATAAAATTAACCTCCGATTAATGAAACGTTATAACATAACCAAAACGGTATGTAGTTGTACTTAGACGGTACTCACATGTGCACAAGGGGTAGAACTTGGGGGGAGGGTGGAGGGAGGGACATGGTAGGGAGACCCAGTACGGTCACGTGGGCGGGGTTATTAGGACATAGGGTGCAGCTTGGACCTGACCGTTAGTAAAGTATATACTATAATATGCAAAGTTACGGTAAGAGGGTTTAGTAGGGTGGAAGAGGGAGAGGGTGTCTCAGGTTTTCTGACAAGATATGTAGACACAGAGAAAACGACAGAGTGTATGTCCCAATAGTAATGGTAGAAAGATTTAAGATATATATACGAAATCATATGACATAATTACAAAAAGAAAGACCCAATGAAGTAAGACATATTATCCGAGCAAAGTAGGTGGAGTAATCTTGACTAAGTTTACATAAGAAAAATTACCGACTCATTATGAGGTAACACATGTACACCGTGTCGAAAGAATAGGTAAGTAGACGACTACCTGTAGATCCAACGAAGGTACAGGACCGATAATATTTGTCACGACACTACTTGTAACCCCATGTACACAGAGAAAGTTAAGACGAAAGGAGTCACACATACGGGTCATCACCCTAACGACCCAGTATTCCGTCAAGATAAACGTCAAAAGAATTCCTTAGAGGTGTGACAAGAGGTATCACCGACATGATCAAACGTAAGGGTGGTTGTCACATTCTCCCAAGGGAAAAGAGGTGTGGGAGAGGTCGTACATAACGAACATCTGAAAACCTAGCGTCGGTAAGACTGACCGCACTTTACCACGGAGTAACACCAAAACTAAACGTAAGGAGACTATCACTCACTACAACTCGTAGATAAGTACACAAACAATCGGTAGACGTACAGAAGAAACCTCTTCACAGACAAATCAAGAAACCGAGTAAAAAATTTAACCCAGTAAATAAAAAGACCTTAACTCGACGTCCTCAACGAACATATGAAAACTTTAATCAACAAACAGTCAACGAAGTAAACGATAATAAAAGAGGGTAAGACTTCCGACAGAAAAGTGGAACGAATATCAAAGGAAACAACACGTCTTCGAAAATTAAAATTAATCCAGGGTAAACAAATAAAAACGAAAATATAGGTCATAAGACCCTCCACCTAGTATATCCTAGAACGACACTAAATACAACCTCCAACAAAACGGATACAAGAGGAGATCCTCAAAATATCAAAGACTAGAATACAAATCTAGAAATTAGGTAAAACTCAAATAAAAACACATACCACAATCTTTGTTTCCCTCTTTTCGGTTTAGTTGTTTTAATCTTTACTTTTACCTCTCTAGTGTAGTCTGTTGTGTCTTTATGTTTCCTAGTATTCTCTGATGATAGTCGTTAATATGCGGTTATTTTACCTGTTGAACCTTCTTTACCTGTTTAAGAATCTTTTCATGTTGAAAGGTTTTGACTTGGTCCTTCTTTATCTTTTAGAATTGTCTGGGTAGTGTTCGTGTCTTTAACTTTGACATTAGTCTTTAGAAGGTCGTTTGTTTTCGGGTCCAGGTCTGCCGAAGTGTCAACTTAAGATGGTTTTTAAATCTCTTCTCGATTGTGGATAGGATGAGTTTGAGAAGGTCTTTTAACGTCTCCTTCCATTTGAAGGTTTGAGTAAGATACTCCGGTGGTAGTGGGATTATGGTTTTGGACTGTTTCTACGGTTCTTTTCCTTTTGATGTCCGGTTATAGCGACTAATTGTATCTAAGTTTTTAGAAATTGTTTTAAGATCGTTAGTCTTAGGTTGTTATGTAATTTTTCTAGTATGTGTTGCTGGTTCACCCGAAATAGGGTCCCTACGTTCCTAAGAAGTTATAGGCGTTTAGTTAGTTACATTAAGTGGTGTAATTGTTTAACTTTTTATTTTCGGTATACTAATAGAGTTATCTACGTCTCTTTCAGAAACTGTTTTAAGTTGTGGGTAAATACTATTTTTGAGGGGTCTTTCGTCCTTATCTTCCTTGTATGGAGTTGTATTATTTTCGATATATACTGTTTGGGTGTCGTTTGTAATAGGGGTTACCACTTTTTAACTTTCGTAAAGGGGATTTCAGTCCTTGTTCTGTTCCCACACGTGAAAGTGGTGGTGATAGATTGTCAAAACCTTCAAAACCGGTGTCGTTAGTCTCTTCTTTTTCTTTATTTTCCTTAGGTTTAACCTTTTCTTCTTCATTTTTTGAGAGTGACAAACGTCTACTGTACTAGGAGATGTATCTTTTGGGATTTCTGAGGTGGTCTTTTAATGATGTCGATTATTTACTTATATCATTTCAACGTCCTATATTTTAGTTGAGTGTCTTTAGGGAACGTAAGTATATGTGATTATTACTATTTTATCTCTCTCTTTAATTCCTTTGTTAAGGTAAGTGGTAACGTTGCTTTTCTTATTTTATGAATCCTTATATAGATGGATTACTTTGTGACCACTTTCTTTAGTTTCTCTTGTGATTATCTCCCTTTTTATATGGTACAAATACCTAACCTTCTTTGTTATATC
Source organism: Capra ibex (assembly GCA_006410555.1). Classification (NCBI taxonomy): domain Eukaryota; kingdom Metazoa; phylum Chordata; class Mammalia; order Artiodactyla; family Bovidae; genus Capra; species Capra ibex. The sequence continues at coordinate 1,750,061 of SJYO01045292.1, read as the reverse complement.
ACTTTTACTCATATGATAGGTTTCGTTATAGTTATTGAAGTCTATACGTCTACTGTGGTGGGAATACCGTCTTTCACTTCTCCTTGAGTATTCGAAGAACTACTTTCATTTTCTCCTCTCACTTTTTCAACCGAATTTCGAGTTGTAAGGCTTTTCATTCTAGTACCGTAGGTCAGGGTAGTGAAGTACCTTTTATCTACCCCTTTGTCACCTTTGTTACAGTCTGTAATAAAAAAACCCGAGGTTTTAGTGACGTCTACCACTCACGTCGGTACTTTAATTTTCTGCGAATGAGGAACCTTCCTTTCAATACCGGTTAGATCTATCATATAAGTTTTCGTCTCTGTAATGAAACGGTTGATTACAGGTAGATAAGTTCCGATACCAAAAAGGTCGCCAGTACATACTTACACTCTCAACCTGACACTTCTTCCGACTCGTGGCTTCTTAACTACACAAACTTGACACCACAACCTCTTCTGAGAGCTCTCAGGGAACCTGACGTTCCTCTAGGTTGGTCAGGTAAGACTTCCTCTAGTTGGGACCCTAAAGAAACCTTCCTTACAACGATTTCGACTTCGAGGTTATGAAACCGGTGGAGTACGCTTCTCAACTGAGTAACCTTTTCTGAGACTACGACCCTCCCTAACCCCCGTCCTCTTCTTCCACTGCTGTCCCTTATTCTACCGACCCACCGTAGTGTCTGAGTTACCTATACTCAAACTCACTTGAGGCCCGCTACCACTACCTGTCCCTCCGGACCGTACGACGCTAAGTACCCCAGCGTTTCTCAGTCTGTGCTGACTCACTGACTTGACTTGACTTGGGTTTCGTTAGATATCTAAGTTACGTAGGGATAGTTCGATGGTCGTCATAAAAAGTGTCTCGATCTTGTTTATTAAAGTTCTAAACATACCTTTATGCTTTTTGGAGTTTATCACTTTTGTTAGAACTCTTTCTTCTTACCTTGACCTCCTTAGTTGGACGGACTGAAGTCCGAGATGATGTTTCGGTGTCAGTAGTTCTGTCATACCGTGACCGTGTTTCTGTTTTTATATCTAGTTACCTTGTTTTATCTTTCGGGTCTTATTTAGGTGTGTGGATGTCTGTGGAATAGAAACTGTTTCCTCTGTTCTTATATGGTACCTAATTTCTGTTAGTGAAATTGTTCACCACGAGTCTTTTGACCAGTTGGTGAACATTTTCTTACTTCGATCTTGTGAAAGATTGTGATATGTGTTTTTATTTGAGTTTTACTGTATAAAAATATTATTACTTGAAATACAATCTCCCTAGTGTTGTCTTATGTTCTTTTTATTCCTATATGAAGGTTTCTTATAAACTGGTTCATAAAAAGAATACATATCTAATACATAAGAAGTACTCATTTTAACAAGAATATAAGTTTAAAGAAATACGAAGAGGATTAAGTCACTACGTCAAGTACTTAGGTACAACTTACTTAGTTAGTCACTTCTGTTACCTTCCATCCTAACACGATCTCACCCCGGTGACAAGTATTATCTCAAGGCACCTTAGTCTTTTCCACCCGTACAACCGATAAAAAACAGAGGGTAGGAAAGAGTCGGAAGAAAGAAGACGAAACACAGGTCCTCCGACTAGTAAGACCAACGTAATGGGTGAAGAGACATTAAACAACGGGAAAACCTAAACCGATTACCTTTCGAGACGGTCTCTAGTGACACTCTTTTGTCGAGTCTCATGAAGAAAGGATGAGGGACTACCAAAGTGTAGGTGGACCGTCGGGGAGAAGGTACCGAAGTAGTCGTTGTGGTGACGGGGTGTAGGAAAGTTTGGACACCACTGTCTTGAAGGGTGGTAATGATCAGAGACGTACGGAGTGGGAAGGAGTGACCAAGAGAATTACAACGGGTGTGAAGACATTTATCAGACGAGTAACTTAGTAGACTTGTTTCACGAGTAAGGAGGATTCTGAGACTGATTTTTTTCTCATCCTCTACAATTTAAACTAATCCTTAGACGTTATCCACTAGACATTCATTTTCCTTTACCGTCATTCCAATCCATAATACATTGGGTCTCCAAACACCAGACCCTCTTTCCTTCAGATTCCGGGTATTACAACTAAAGTCCCAGAGTTCGTTTTCTTGTCAGAACTGAACCAGAACCCTTTACCGAGTCTAAACCAGAACCTTGTTAGGGACCTTTTCTAATTTGTTTGTTCTGGGTTTCCTCCACCACCGACGCTGGGCCACGTGATTCGCGCTCACCGACGCTGGGCCGTGTGATTTACGTACGATCTCCTCAATGGGGTGCAGGCTCCAGTCCCCGTCGCCGGCTCTCACGGTCCGACGTTGCCCCGTCCTTGTCGGATCTTCTCGATGGGTTCAGGCTCCAGTTCCCACCGCCGGTCTTCCTCGATGGGGAATAGGCTCCAGTCCCCACCGCCGGCTCTCCTCGATGGGACGCAGGCTCCAGTCACCGTCGACCCTCCTCTGTGGGACGTAGGCTCAAGTTCCCGTCACCGGTTCTCCTCGATGTGACGCAGTCTCCGGTCCCCACCACCGACTTTCCACGATGGGACGCAGACTGCAGTCACCACCGGCCCTCCTCTGTGGGTCGCAGGTTCCAGTCCCCGTCACCGACCCTCCCCGATGTGGCACAGGTTCCGGTCCCCGCCGGTCCTCCTCTGTGGGGCGTAGGCTCCGGTCCCCGTCACCGGGACTCCTCGGTGGGACACGGGCTACGGTCCCCACCACCGGCCCTCCTCGTTGGGCTCTCCCGGATCTCCTCGATAGGGTACAACTTCCAGTCCTTGCCACCACCATTCCTCTATAGGGAGCAGGTTTCATTCCTCGTCACCGACACGAAACGACCTCATCGACACTTCTCTATGGGGTACGGGTTCCATTCTCTTTGGGTTCATTCTAACATCCACAACGTTCTCCCGTGTCTCCCCTCTGTGTGACTTTGGTATGAGTGTCTTTTGATCAATTAGATTAGTGTCGGAACAGATTGAGTTACTTTGGTTCGGTACGGGCACCCCGTTGGGTTCTGCCCACCCACCCAGTACCACCTCTCCAGACTGTCTTACACCAGGTGACCTCTTCCCTTACCGTTTGGTGAAGTCATAAGAACGGAACTCTTGGGGTACTTGTCGTACTTTTCCGTTTTACTATCCTATGACTTTCTCCTTGAGGGGTCCAGTCATCCACGGGTTATACGATGACCTCTAGTCACCTCTTTATTGAGGTCTTTCTTACTTCCCTACCTCGGTTTCTTTTTTGTTATGGGTCGACACCTACACTGACCACTATCTTCGTTCCAGGCTACGACATTTCTTGTTATAACGTATCCTCTTACCTTACAGTCCAGGTACTTAGTTCCGCTTAACCTTCACCAGTTTGTCCTCTACCGTTCTCACTTGCAGCTGTAAGATCCTTAGTCGCTTGATTTTACCTGACCTTACCCAGTTAAATTGAGTCTACTGGTAATATAGATGATGACACCCGTCCTTAGGGAGTCTTCTTTACCTCATCGGTAGTACCAGTTGTTTTCTCAGGCTTTACGTCATGAACCTACGTTAGAGTTTTTGCTGTCTTACTTGAGACAAGTAGAGGTTCCGTTTGGTAAGTTATAGTGTCATTAGGTTCAGATACGGGGTTGGTCATTGCGACTTCTTCGACTTGAACTTGCCAAGATACTTCTGGATGTTCTGGACAATCTTGATTGTGGGTTTTTTCTACAAGAAAAGTAAAATCCCCTGACCTTACGTTTTCATCCTTCAGTTCTTTGTGGACCTCATTGTCCGTTTAAACTGGAACCCTACGCCTTACTTCGTCCCGTTTCCGATTATCTCAAAACGGTTCTTTTACGTGACCAGTATCGTTTGTGGGAGAAGGTTGTTCTGTTCTCTTCTGAGATGTGTACCTGTAGTGGTCTACCAGTTGTGGCTTTAGTCTAATTAATATAAGAAACGTCGGTTTCTACCTCTTCGAGATATGCCCGTTGTTTTTATTCTGGCCCTCGACTGACACCGAGTCTAGTACTTGAGGAATAATGGTTTAAGTCTGAGTTTATCTTCTTTGATCCCCTTTGGTGATCTGGTAAGTCTATACTGGATTTAGTTTAGGGAATACTAATATGTCACCTTCACTCTTTATCTAAATTCCCGGATCTAGACTATCTATCTCACGGACTACTTGATACCTTAATCCAAGCACTGTAACATGTCCTCTGTCCCTAGTTCTAGTAGGGGTACCTTTTCTTTACGTTTTTTCGTTTTGCCGACAGACCCCGCTGGAATGTTTATCGACACTTTTCTTCTCTCCACTTTTCGTTTGCTCTTTTCCTTTCTATATTCGTAGACTTACGTCTCAAGGTTTCTTATCGTTCTTCTCTATTCTTTCGGAAGAAGTCACTAGTTACGTTTCTTTATCTCCTTTTGTTGTCTTACCCTTTCTGATCTCTAGAGAAGTTCTTTTAATCTCTATGGTTCCCTTATAAAGTACGTTTCTACTNTCCAGGCAGATCAGTTCCGATACTAAAAAGGACACCAGTACATACCTACACTCTCAACCTGACACTTCTTTCGACTCGTGGTTTCTTAACTACGCAAACTTAACACCATGACCTCTTCTGAGAACTCTCAGGGAATCTGACGTTCCTCTAGGTTGGTCAGGTAAGACTTCCTCTAATCGGGACCCTAAAGAAACCTCCCTTACTACGACTTCGACTTTNACAAGTTCGACCAAAATCTTTTCCGTCTCCTTGGTCTCTAGTTTAACGGTTGTAGGCGACTTAGTACCTTTTTCGTTCTCTCAAGGTCTTTTTATAGATAAAGACGAAATAACTGATACGGTCTCGGAAACTGACACACCTAGTGTTATTTGACACCTTTTTTGACTTTCTCTACCCTTATGGTCTGGTGGACTGGACGGAGAACTCTTTAGACATACGTCCAGTCCTTCGTCGTCAATCTTGACCTGTACCTTGTTGTCTGACCCAGGTTTGTCCTTTTCCTCATCCAGTTCCGACATATAACAGTGGGACGAATAAATTGAATATACGTCTCATGTAGTACTCTTTGCGACCCGACCTTCTTTGTGTTCGACCTTAGTTCTAACGGCCCTCTTTATAGTTATTGGAGTCTATCCGTCTACTGTGGTGGGAATACCGTCTTTCACTTCTCCTTGAGTTTTCGGAGAACTACTTTCACTTTCTCCCCTCGTTTTTTCAACCGAATTTCGAGTTGTAAGGCTTTTGTTTCTAGTACCGTAGGTCAGGGTAGTGAAATACCCTTTACCTACCCCTTTGTCACCTTTGTTACAGTCTGTAATAAAAACCCCCGAGGTTTTAGTGACGTTCACCACTAACGTCGGTACTTTAATTTTCTGCGAATGCGGAACCTTCTTTTCAATACTGGTTGGATTTATCATATAAGTTTTCGTCTCTGTAATGAAACGGCTGATTCCAGACAGATCAGTTCCGTTACCAAATAGGTCTCCAGTACATACCTACACTCTCAACTTGACACTTTCTCCGTCTCGCCGTTTCTTAACTACGAAAACTTGACACCACAACCTCTTCTGAGAACTCTCAGGGAACCTGACGTTCCTTTAGGTTGGTCAGGTAAGACTTCCTCTACTCGGCACGCTAAAGAAACCTTCCTTACTACGATTTCGACTTTGAGGTCATGAAACCGGTGGAGTACGCTTCTCAACTCAGTAACCTTTTCTGAGACTACGACCCTCCCTAACCCCCGTCCTCCTCGTCCCCTGTTGGCTCCTACTCTACCGACCTACAATAGTGACTGAGCTACCTGAACTCAGACTCACTTGAGGTCCTCAACCACTACCTGTCCCTCCGGACCGTACGACACTAAGTACCCCAACGTTTCTCAGCCTGTGCCGAATCACTGACTTGAGTTGGATCAACAGGTAAATCTATCACTTCCACCTAGAGTCTTATAAATGAACCGGTGATTTCTCCACGTTACACTCTCTCCGTTCTGAGTCCATAATTTTCCATTTCAAACGACCCTGACTTTCACGTTCAGTCGTGGTTGGGCACACACACACACACACACACACACACACACACACACACGCTCTTTCTCTCTTTCTCTCTTTCCCACTCTCTTAGTCTAATCTACTTCCCCGTTTTTTTAGACCTATAAACAAAAGAGTGTTTTGCACATGCTCATTCGGTGACATGAAATTCCATCTACAGTCCTTCTCTTTGGTATACTTGGTGAAAAATTTGAAGACATTAGGTACTGTTCCCTTAGTTACCATTTATGAGTAACTCTTAATTGACCGTTCTTATAATATCGTGGGGTCACACTCTTCTATAGATTAGATGTACGTAATTTGTGGTACAGGAAGATTCGGAGTCAAAGGAATAGTCTTATCACGATTAAGGTGACCTAAAAATGAAAGTTCCTTTACTCTATTACGTACACTAACGGGAAGGGGGTCCGCAGTACTAAAACTAAACGATCACTGACCGGTTTGACATGCGTCGTCCTCCTCCGTTCCGAGGGTGTACCACTGTAACTCCTCCTATCCAGTCGATCTGATTCGTTGTAAAGTAACAATGCATTACAAAGTAGTCGTTACAAAGTCTCACTCTTTCTTACAAATGTTCTCCTGTACCCTTTTGCATGTCCGTATCTCTACCTCTTACATGTTCTAAAACAAAGTCTGACTGGTGGTAGATACTAGGAAAAACTCTTTGACATCCTTTTTATAGATCCCTACAACCGATTTCGGTTTGACACCCACCGTTGGAACTTTCGTTCTGTTTTTTGAGCCCATAAGTAGTGATTTACAATACTTCAGTACTTTCCAAGAATTCAAGAATTCTTTTAGTTTCCATAATGGTACAACTTAGACTCATCCTTCAGTCTATACTTCTACTTAGTACCACTGGGATGTGAAAAAAAAATCACGGTTTTATAAATGACTTTCAAAAGTTTAGAAAGTTGTGACAATGTTTTTCGTTTGTTTGAGTCACTTCGACTATTGTTTAATCTGTGACTTTTGATTGTAGGCCTGATCATGTGTTCGTACATCTTCTATTCCCTTATAGATACTCGTAGTTGACACTAATTTCGTGGTAGAATTAACAAGGGATAGTTTACTCGTAATAGAGTAAACTGTATTCTAGACGTACTGAATATACGGGTCATGTAGTACACTTTACGATCCAACCTACTTCGTGTTCGACCTTAGTTCTAATGGTCTTCTTTAAAGTTATTAGAGTCTATATGTCTACTGTGGTGGGAATACCGTCTTTCACTTCTCTTTTATTGCTCCGAGAACTACTTTCACTTTCTCCTCTCACTTTTTCGAGTGAATTTTGAGTTGGAAGTCTTTTGCTTCTAGTTCCGTAGAATAGGGTGGTGAAGTACCGTTAATCTACCCCTTTCTTTCCTTTGTCACTGTCTGAAATAATAAAACCCGAGGTTTTAGTGACGTCTACCACTGACGTCGGTACTTTAATTTTCTGCGAACGGAGAACCTTCTTTTCGATATTGTTTGGATCTGTCGTATAATTTTTCGTCTCTGTAGTGAAACGGTTGTTTTTAGGTAGATCAGTTTCGAAACCAAAAAGGTCATTAGTACATACCTACACTCTCAACCGGGCATTCCTTCCGACTCGTGGTTTCTTAACTACGAAAACTCGACACCACAACCTCTTCTGAGAACTCTCAGGGAACCTGACGTTCCTCTAGGTTGGTCAGGTAGTATTTCCTTTAGTCAGGACTTATATGACCTTCTGACTATGACTTCGACTTTGAGGTCATCAAACCGGTGGACTACACTTCTTGACTGAGTATACTTTTCTGGGACTACAACCCTTTCTAACTTCCACCCTCCTCTTCCCCTTTTATCTCCTATTTTACCAACCCACAACAGTGACTGAGTTACCTTTACTCAAACTCGTTCGAGACCCTCTACCACTTCCTGTCCCTTCGGACCGCATGACGTCAAGTACCCTAGCGTTTCTAAGCCTGTGTTGACTCGTTGACTTGTTGTTGTTTTTGTAAACTAAGGTAAGTCATTCAAAAGGGTCTGGACCCTTATTAATTCCGGTTTTCTTTTTTCCTAACACACTAGGTCACTAGGTAATTATAGTCCGATCGGGTAATAATTAGTTCGGATGGGTTCCCAGTAGACTGAGAGAAACCTTTATGTTAACACGGATTATTGAGTTATTCCTGGTTTAATTCTTAAGACGTTTCAACCTCCGACTAAACATTTTTTGACATTCCGTACTATATTTTTATTTTACCGATATAGAAATTTTGTATTAAATTTTCAATTTTTTCCTTTATATGTGGGACCGTGGAAAATACATTTATTTTGTGTGTATATAAGATAAGACCAATAACAAGTCCCACATTTTGTACCTTACTTTTCCTTGAGTGGTAACTCACAAAAATGGAAATCTCTCCTCGAATCCCTTACCCTGGGTCCCTCAAAGATTGACTTTCCCTGATACATTACAAAATAAACGAAGACTTCCGTTTATGTTCCTTTATAGTTGACAGTGATTAAAACTTACTACCAGTATACCTACGAAAGGATCAAAATTCAGTATAACCTATAGGAAAGTAAAGATTTTAATTTTCCAGTTTATTGTTTTTACTTGAGTTTATAAACCTTCACCCTCGTCTACTCTTTCTGGTAGTCTCTCTTCGTCTCTGAGTCTCTCGGTGACTTAGTTCGACTACAAACACGACACTTCCCCTTAGTCCTACGACACCCCCAGCCACGGGACCAAGGGTAACGTGAGTAGTAGAAGACAACGTTCACAGTGGACGTTTGTCGAGTGTTATCAGGAGAGGGGACCTCTTGACAGAGTGGGACGTCAGAGGCTCGACACGAGAATATACTAAGAGTACCGGTCACACTTACCGACTGTACAGTTAACCATACTAGTACCCGTAAAAATAGAGTTGTACAATAGTTCAGAAAGTCTTAAACTCTATTAAAGACTCCTTTAGATTGGGTCACTCCGAAAAACCCCCTGACCCCCCCCCCTATAACCTAATTTTCATCAAATCTTACTGACTTTTATTTAGAATTTGGGTTCTTTCTTCTAAGGGGAGAGAAACGGTATACAGGGATATACTACAGTTAACCGACTCCAGGAATTATACTTTGTTTATGTGGGTAAGATGTTAGTCTTTTCATTGGTTTTTTAACATCTTACGGTACTTGGTCTTCTACAGTCCTGTGATTTACTACACTTAAGTGAGAGGAAATTTACCCTCACACTAGGTTCCTGTCTAAACTGTAGACTTTCACTCACCCTAGGATGTATCTTCCTTTCCACTAACGTGGAGTGTCGTTTCTTCTGAGTGAAAGGTCTGTGAGAGACGACGGATCTGGTACGAAGGGTTCCGTGGACTCGGGATCCTTGGAGTCGGGATCAGTGGAAAGACTGACCTTTTGGTATCATCGTTGGTAAACATGTTACCTTCAGGAACGGAGGTGGGTCTAAGTACCATGATTATGTACCAAATCTCTTGATCTGTCTTAACCCACCCTAAGGGTCAAAGTGACTGTTTAACGGTGACTCCGGACACCCATTTAATACATTTGGAGAGACCAAAAGATAAAAGAACGTACATTTCCCCCTAATGACTTCAAAAGTAACTTTAGTCCGTAACGTACTCAGATACAATCTGTGTTTCAGTTCCCGTCACGGAAAAGAGACTCGATTACACCCAAAACCAGACCGGAACTGTCGTTGTGGATGAAACAGACAGGTCTTGGATGGAAGTGCGGTTTTCCTTACCCGAGATGACTCACATATCCCCAACATGAGTCACATACCACCCCGACATGACTCACGCACCCACCGACACGAGGGGTCATCTTTTGGGACAGGAAGGTGTCAGTACGCTCAAGATCGAAACGTCCACGACGGTTGTCGGAAGTGAGAGGGTCTTTACGCCGTAGTGATCCTTGGTTCCGACTTCAGTCCGACGCACGTACACACGGACGATTCAGTGGAATCAACATAGACTGAGATGCGAAGATACCTGACATCGGACGATGCGAGGAAACAGGTCTTATGACCTTACCCAACGGTACGAGAGGAGGTCCTACAGAAGGGTTGGGTCTCTAGCTTGAGTACAGAAAACACCGACGACGTGACGTTCACCTAAGAAATGGTGACTCGGTGGTCCCTCCGGGACTCCACTCCGATGTCTCAACAAAAATACTGTGGGAGGGTTTTGTAAATTAGAAAAAAAAAAAGTTCAAGAGAATGTACATGAATAGAATGGTGAACTCTCGAAAACAAACGAAAACAAGAGGTGGACATATATTTCATCCTGTTAGTGATATCAAATAGTGGTCGTCTCCAGTCTTTATTATAGAATCTTTCTTTACACTAAGGGAAACGAAAGAGTCGGGTAAGGTCCCGTCGACATACAAACAGACTATATTATATAAACCACCGTTTGTTTGACTATCTACAATAGAGTGCATTAAAGTCCTACCACAAAGTAGGACTTTAATGTACTCTAGTTTACCCGTAACGGACAAAGAGAGAGTTAAAGAGTGGGTGTAGGAATGGGGTTTAAATAAGAACAAGAAGGACAAATGATACAAGGATCTTTGTAACACCATAAAATTGAAAGATCATCTCGACCTACTAACTTATATGTATGAAAGAAATAAAGGAAGATATTTGATATAATTCACTTTCAACGAGTCAGCACAGACTGAGAAACACTGGGGTACCTGACATATCAGGGACCTTAAGAGGTCCGGTTTTATGACCTCACGTATCGGAAAAGGAAGAGGTCCCCTAGAAGGGTTGGGTCCCTAACTTGGGTCATTTGAGATAATTGTATCGACATTAAGTTGTATCGTTAATTTTTTAATTCTCGATGATTCTGTTTCCTGACCTTTTCCAGTCAAAAGTAAGGTTAGGGTTTCTTTCCGTTACGGTTTATTACGAGTTTGATGACCGTGTTAACGTGAGTAGAGTGTGCGATCAGACTGAGAAACGTTGGGGTACCTGACATCGGATGGTCCGAGGAGACAGGTATCCTAAAAGGACCGTTATCATGACCTCACTTAACGGTAAAGGAAGAGGTCCCCTAGAAGGGTTGGGTCCCTAGCTTGGGTCCCTAGCTTGGACCCTGAGGACGCAACATCTGTCTACGAAATAGTAGACTCGGTGGTCCCTTCAGGGAATGTACGATCATTTCATTACGAGTTTTAAGAGGTTCAGTCCGAAGTCGTTATGTACTCGGTACTTGAAGCTCTACAAGTTCGATCAAAATCTTTTCCGTCTCCTTGGTCTCTAGTTTAACGATTATAGGTGACCCAGTACCTTTTTCGTTCTCTCAAGGTCTTTTTGTAGATAAAGAGGAAATAACTGATACGGTCTCGGAAACTGACACACCTAGTGTTGTTTGACACCTTTTAAGACTTTCTCTACCCTTATGGTCTGGTGGATTGGACGGAGAACTCTTTGGATATGCGTCCAGTCCTTCGTTGTCATTCTTGACCCGTACCTTTTTGTCTGACCAAGGTTTAACCTTTTCCTCATGCAATTCCGACGTATAACAGTGGGACGAATAAATTGAATATACGGCTCATGTAGTACTCTTTGCGACCTGACCTTCTTCGTGTTCGACCTTAGTTCTAACGACCCTCTTTATAGTTATTGGAGTCTATACGTCTACTGTGGTGGGAATACCGTCTTTTACTTCTTCTGGATTTTTTGGAGAACTACTCTAACTTTCTCCTCTTACTTTTTCAACCGAATTTCGAGTTGTAAGGTTTTTCATTCTAGTACCGTAGGCCAGGGTAGTGAAGTACCCTTTATCTACCCCTTTGTCCTCTTTGTCACAGTCTGAAATAAAAAACCCCGAGGTTTTAGTGACGTCTACCACTGACGTCGGTACTTTAATTTTCTGTGAATGAGGAACCTTCCTTTCAATACCGGTTGGATCTATCATATAAGTTTTCGTCTCTGTAATGAAACTGTTGTTTCCAGGTAGATCAGTTCCGATACCAAAAAGGTCACCAGTATATACCTTCACTCTCAACCTGACACTTCTTTCGACTCGTCGCTTCTTAACTACGAAAACTTGACACCACAACCTCTTCTGAGGACTCTTAGGGAACCTGACGTTCCTCTAGGTTGGTCAGGTAAGATTTCCTCTAGTCAGGACCCACAAGAAACCTTCCTGACTACGATTTCGACTTCGAGGTCATGAAACCGGTGGAGTACACTTCTCAACTGAGTAACCTTTTCTGAGACTACGACCCTCCCTAACCCTCGTCCTCCTCTTCCCCTACTGTCTCCTACTCTACCGACCTACCGTAGTGACTGAGTTACCTGTACTCAAACCCACTTGAGACCCTCAACCACTACCTGTCCCTCCGGACCGCACGACACTAAGTACCCCAGCGTTTCTCAGCCTGTGCTCATTCACTGACTTGATTTGATTGATTCTGTTTCTGACCTCGTCATTGATGTAGGTGTTCTACAACCTTCTCCCCTGCACTGATCTACCCTCCTTGGACTGAAGTGTTTACTTTCTTTCGTTTTATTGTTCGGGCTTCACCCCTTTCTACTCTTCGCTAGGTGAATTGTCAGACGACCGGAGGTTATCTAGACCTTGACCGTCGCGACCCATAAGGACTTCACTCTCACTTCTACCACGGTGCTATTAAAACCACCGTCCGAGTATTCCTCCATACTAATGTTCTAGGGTGACGGGGAGGTACATCGACCCGTTGACGGGTGGACGTAGGACCATTCTACGTTCTTTATGTCATTACCCTTTACAATTGACTCTCCAGAGACCTGATTTCCCCATATCCGTGTCAAACCTCACTTCATCTATAGTGTTACTTTTTAGTTCGGGTGAAAGTCTTGGGTGTCGTTCTCAGGGTCCCCGGGTCGAGGACCGAATGGGAGGGGAGAGAGGGGTACAACAAGGAACAGTCCCCGGAGTTTACTCGTGTACACCTCTGACCCAGGAGGACAAGTTCAAGACAATTTGAGGACCCGGTAAGGAACCAAAGTCCCCCACTTTAATAAGTGGGATTTTTCCTACCTTACTCTATTCCTTGGGTGTGACAGGGATCTCGTCCGAACTCTAGTAAACGTGTCCTTAAGATTTCGTATCAAATCTCCACTACCTGTCCAGACGAACTGGAACCCCTTCTTGTGAGGTTTTTTCCCGGTCTTGTCGTGGGAAATATCGTGAAGTGTTCCGATTTCATTATGACAAGAGATGACGAAAATTGTGATTTTTTAGAACGTAAGGTCCTTTGTGGAGTCAGGGCTCATTTGACACTAATTACCAATGAGAAGATTCGAATTCCCACTTTTAGAGGTATGAATTGGGAGTCGGTAAAAAAGGACAAATCAATGGTCTTACGACCGTCGTTCAGGTGGAAGATCGGTCCTTTAGTCTTCAGAAGGAGACCCCTATGACTGTACAGGTTTTTTCTTTCTACATTTCTGAGAAAGGAATTGGCAAGGGGGTCTCTCGAAGGAATCTACGGAGATGTCATTTCGGGTCTCAGCTGTTTCGGGTGGTCGTAAACACCCCAGGGATCCAAATTTATGTTCGTCTGTCAGTTCCTGTGGTCTGTCACCCCTTTATGTATCGCACCTTCTAATTTCGGTTTTCTTTACCGCCCTCCACCCCCCGTCCCTTGATGAATCTTTCTTTGTATAACACTCCTCTTCTTTATGTAATACTTTTTCTTTACAAGTCTGTCATTTTTCTCAAGAATCTCTGACTTTGCACTCTTGTCTACATTTTTGAGGTACCTTCAGAACCTTTTATTTCAACTCTTATAGAGGTGTTCTCCTTTTCGTATTTCTGTCTCTACCTTTCATTCTCATCTTTTCTTTCGATGTCGTGGTTAGGTTTTCAACATTTTCAATTTTTTTTTTCAACCTTAAAGTCTGTCTCTATAGTCCCTTTGTCTCTCCTCCTTTGGTGTTGAATTCTTTAAGGGGTCTTATTTCTATATATTTTAAGATTAAATTTCCTTGAGTCGTTCACGGTCTGTGTTACCTACCTTTACAAGGATACAGTTTTGTGACTTCTCTACAGTCTGAATGCCCTGTGTCTTCTATGATGTTCTTTTTTTTTTTTATCAGTGTCTACCTTCTCATTTTTAACTTTATCTGAACTTGACGAGTACCGGTTGTGATCTATCGATATCTACTGTGACCTACGACATTCATTGTCTCTTTAAGGAAGTTTTAAGGTTTGTTTTAAATAAAAGTTTATCTTAAGATATGAAGTCGTTGAACAGTGAATTAGACTCCTATCGTATAAAAGTCTGTGCGTTCTAGAGGTTGTGAAAAGAACTCCTTCAAAAACCTCCTACACGCGTTGGTTTCTTTATTTCTTTAGTTCCCCTCTCCTTTACTTCCCGATTCTTTTATCTCTGAGGTTGAATACCTTCTCTATTTCTCTTAGTAGTCTTTCTATAACTAAAAGATCCGTGTTCTGTTACTTTCGTTCGACGTCCCGAAACCCTCTTTGCATACTCTCTATTTTAATAACCTATTAATATATAGAGTTATTAATTTCTCCTTTCTATTTATTAACCGTCTCTTAAACCGCAACGTAACGATTTTTTTATGTCTCTCTCATACCTTTGTAATATTTGTTTTGTGGTCGTACCTTTTATTAATACATATAGTGTGTCCTCCGGACGTCTTTCATAAGGATATTATTATCAACGTATAACGAGATCGGGTCTAACCTTATTCGCCTACCCTTCTCTCCCCTTTCACGTAAGACCCCACCCCTCCTTCCCTCGTCCCTCCACGTCCTCTCTAGTGCGGACTAAGTAGTGAAAGGTATTGTCCTTTTGTTGTCTTTTGGGGGTTCTGACTTTTAAGTCTCCTCCGTTGCATTCTTGCCTTAAAATTCGCACACCGATAGATTTGTTTTTCTTATCTACATTTTCCAACGTCTCTCAACGGACAACTTTCTTCTATCACTGACGTCCCTAAATCCTTTAACGACAAAGTGAGAACCCTTTGACAAAGTGTAAAATGAGAAATTTGATATCGAAGTATTTTAGTGGGAGCGAGGTTTTATCTCGTATAATCCCTTAAAGATTAAATAGTGAACCTCCGAAGGACAACCGAGTCACCATTTTTGGGTAGACGGTTACGTCCTCTGTACCTAAGTCCGGGACCCAACCCTTCTAGGGGACCTCTTCCTTTACCGTTGGGTGAGTCATAAGAACGGACCCTTAAGGGTACCTTTCTCCTCGGATCACCCGACAGGTGTCCCAGTGTTCTCAACCTGTACTAAATCACTGATTTGTTGTCGTTCAATATTAAATCGAAGAAAAAATAAAGTATAAAAGAAAAATAAATTTCGAAAAATATATTGGCAAAATCACAAAATAAATTTGTCTAAGTTACCATAACTGATTTTATTGACTGTCTTTTGGTATCGCCGTGATAAGATCGAAATCCAATACACATCAAATAATTTAACTTTCCTTAGGTTGTTACACCGAAATCGAAAAATAATCCCCTTTTACTATATAAAAATTTACTTTACACTTCAAATGAAATTAATCGAAACACAAGTACTCGACTTATTTCCATTTTAAAACGACTAAAACTTAATATCTTTTTAATCTAGAAGATTAATTACTTTATAAGACTAAAACATTCGTACCATCTAACTAACGTGTTTATAGACATTAAGAAGTGGAAAGTTTATCTTCCCCTTTTTCACCTTCGTCACTGTCTAAAAGAAAAGAGCCCGAGGTCTTAGTGACGTCTGTCACTAACGTCGGTACTTTAATTTTCTGGGAACGAGGAACTTCCTTTCAATACTGTTTGGATCTGTTGTATGACTTTTTGTCTCTGTAGTGAAACGAATGTTCCAGGTATATCGGTTTCGATACCAAAAAGGTCATCAGTACATGTCTATGCTCTCAACCCGAAGTACCTAGTATTTCGACCTGATTGAGGTATACTGTCGACCTGGTACGATTTTTTAACTACCAAAGTTTAACACCACCACCTCTTCTGAGAGCTCTCAGGGAACTTGTCGTTTCTCTAGTTAGGTCAGTTAGGATTTCCTTTAGTTGGGACTTATAAGTAACCTTCCTGTATTCGACTTCGAGGTTATGAACCCGGTAGACTACGTGTCACGACTGAGTAACCTTTTTTGGGACTACCATCCTTTCTGACTTCCGTTATCCTCTTCCCCCACTGTCTCCTACTCCACCAATTTATCATGGTGACTGAGTTACCTGTACTTAAACTCGTTTGTGACCCTCCGTCATCTCCTTTCTCCTCGGACCGTACGATATCAGGTACCTCAACGTTTCTCAGTCTGTACTGAGTCGTTGACTTATTGTTGTTGGTATATTCTTAATAGTCGAAAGTTTTTTAATCTTGAATTGATTTTTATCGTAAAAATTCTTCTTTGACAGTATAAGATCCATCCCTTTTATTAGAGTTGTCCTTTCGTAACAAAACGAGAAGATTCAAATGTATACGTGGTAACCTTTATCGGTCCTTTTCTACTCAACGGGACATATACCTTCCTCCTTTAGACAAAATCCGAATCTCTCTTCAATTATTCTGATCGAAGACCCCTGAGAAATGGAGAGAGTCACAGATACGTCTCTCGAGACATAAAAGGAAGAGAAATTATATAGGATAGTGAACGATGGTACTTTTTTTTTTTTTTTTTTTTTGATCGAAGATATTCCCGTTCTTATCTTTCTTCAGTCTTACTACTCACAGGTTCAACCCTAAGGTTTTTTCCTGTCCCAACAAATTCTACATTAAAAATCAGTAAAAGACACCCAACATTTTACATTGTGAAAGTGGGAGTGTTGAATACCAGGGATACTTGAAAGTCATTTTAGATATTATGAATGAGTACGTAAATACATTGACCTGTCATATATTAATTAAACTTTGACAACGTTTAAAACTTAGCTCCAATAATCACCACCCTTCTCGTAGTGATTTCCTGGGTCTTTAGTCTACGTCACCATGGGTAGTTTCACTTTAAGGGGTTTTGTATGACTGTAATCCTCTCTTAATACTTGTTTATCAAACACTGAAACTTGTTTAAAATGGGTCTGGTAATTTACTTCCCTCGGGTTGGTTGTAGACAATATATTTCGTCGTATGTTCCTCCACCCCATGTTGTCTTTTATATATCTTCAATTTGTGTGGATTGTAGGGTGAGTATCCATAAATGGGTTTACTTTACTTTTGGACAGAAGTGTTTTTTTTGGACATCAACCTAAAAGTTTTCTATAATTTGAGTATCAGTAGGGTCTGACTTTTTGTGAGTGTATAGGTAGTGGACCTCACGACTATTTGGTTGACGTCATATAGGTATTTTACCTTATGATAGGTAGTTATTTTTCCTTACTTGACAACTTTGTACGTTGTTGTATCTACGTAGAAATTGTATAATTCAATTTCTCCGGTCTAGTCTTCTATCCTAAGGTAAATATATTGTGAAAACGTTTTTATTTTGATACCTGTCTTTTATCTAGGTACAGACGATCCTCGACCCCTACACACATCTCCAACTGATCTTTCCCCCTATCTCCTTATAAAACTTCCTGGAATGTAGAACTGGGACTACCGATGTACTGATATATGTGGACACTTTTGAACTTCTTGACATGTGTTTTCTCCCTCTTGATTTGGAATTTAAAATTACGTTTTTTATATAATCTTAACCCTGGAATCGAACTTTCTCAATAACTATATGAAAACCTTTCGTCTATAATAAAAATATGTTAATAGTAACTGTATTCGTTTGTACGTGACTTTTAAAGAACTTCCAATACCTATACTTAACTGTTTCGTTCTTCTCTAAAGGTCTGGTCCTTTCTGATTCCTTAATATTTTGATAACCAACTTAAATTTGACTAAGATTTACTTCCCACCTTTAATCATATACCCTTTTTCCTCTTTTCACTCATCTTTCAGTTATAAAATAAGACCACTATCCTTCCATCGGTCACCCCGACCTTGTTCTGTGTGTACTAACACTACCAATAATTACGATTGTCTTCGGTCACGACGTCCTGTGAACCGGAAGAGGGAACGGGTCGGGGAAACAGACTTCGGTAAGAGGTCTTACCAGAGACACTGTGACTCCTGGTTGACGAAGAAAGGTGTAATTTATTAAGTTTTAACTGAACTAAACCTCTGGAGTCAAACGTTTCTAATGTACCCTTTGAACGAAGTTTTAGTCTTAAGTTTCTCTGTTTTAAACTCTGAAACCCTTACTTCTGAACAAAATGTAACTCTAAAGGGAGGTTTACTATTTTCTTATTTTCACTCTTCTTCTCTTAATTCTTCAGTTTTACCAAACTCAAAAGAATCGGACTCTGTTGGTAGTCAACGTTTCCCCTTTTTTATGTATAAAGTCGATTGTAAATAAAGATCTCTTATACAAATAAATATAACTTCTTAAGGTCCACTGTCTTACTTTAGGATATACCTTTCTATCGTACAAAAGTAAAAAAATTGAGAAATAAACAATATTATTAATAGACAGAGATTAGTCGTATTAAAACATAAGGGGGATCAAATGTCTAATTAAATAATTCTGAGAAGAATAGGACCCGAATATTATACTCGATCCTTAATGGGTCATATAGAGTTTGAGATTTACCAAACTTATCGAGAAGATTAGTCGAAGTCTCATTTCTAGACACGTTTCGTTTCGACCGATAACGAGAAACTTTCATACAAGAGTCAAACCCACACGGGGGTACTCGAAACCACTCTACGAAAGGACATTACGATTCTCCGTCATAGTAAAAGACCCCTACAGACCTAAACCATTGAACTTCCTTTTTTACCGGGGTTACAACGTAGTATACTAAAAATAAGAGTAATTTAAGACTCCCGGTTTTTAGTGTGTTTCTTTCGACGTCCCTTTAGTCTGTTAAATATATTTCGTTTCTATTTATGTCGGAATAATCGGTAAAAATGATGATTAAAATTTTTAAATCGTCAAAGAAAATTCGGTTCCTCACCGGTTTTATTTACGTGTAATAGGACCCTAAACATAAAATCGAGACAAACCATTCCAAGACTCGGTATAAAACGATCCGACTTTAAATCGTCATCGTAGTAAGTCATTGCAGATAACGTTTGACCTCTGTCTCACAAGATTATCCGTTTCTGACACACACCTCACCCGTCCGGGATCCTTACCATAACTCCAATTGATTGAACTTTCTAAACTACTAATAGTCTGTCTGTTTAGAGTCTTCTAAAGTATCCGTTCAAAAATCCGGAGTTCCTATAAGATACTACTAATAGAACTTTTAATAACAACTGTCGTAAACCTTACTCCCAAAATCCCTTGTTAGATCGTCTTAAAAGGAACCATGTAGTACGAAAAAAGTGAATGTTCTCGTGAAGTTGAACATTTTATAAGGTTGTTATATTTTTATACGTCTCATTTTTAGCTTCAGAGGAGAGGTTTGGGTGATAAGACTTCATTGGTAACCATTGTCCCATTCCACAAAAGAAGGTCTTGGAAAGTGTGTGTACGTGTGTATGTGTTGTTTAGTGGTCACATCTGTAATAACTCTATAAAAAACCATCTCTATACCCCTATCTATCCGATGTACGTACAAAAGAAAAAGTTTTTGTTATAGAGTGATATCAAGACGTTGAACGAAAATGTAAATGATTACAAGTACCCTAAGGGACCACCGAGTCTCCAATTTCTCAGACGGAGGTTACACCCTCTGGACCCAAGCTAGGGACCCAGTCCTTCTAGGGGACCTTTTCCTTTACCGTTAGGTGAGGTCATGATAACGGACCTTTTAGGGTACCTACCTCCTCGAACCATCCGATGTCAGGTACCCCAACGTTTCTCAGCCTGTGCTGACTCACTGAAGTGAATTACAAGTACCTGGAAATAGTACAGTCAGAAATATTTTATCAACAGTTTTTTAGACATATTTTAAGGTATTGTACTAACATGTTAAATTTATGACGGAAAAGTTACTTACGAAGTCAAGTCAAGTCAGTGAGTCAGCACAGACTGTGGTACTTAGCGTCGTGCGGTCCGGAGGGACAGGTAGTGGTTGAGGGCCTCAAGTGAGTCTGAGTGCAGGTAGCTCAGTCACTATTGTAGGTCGGTAGAGTAGGAACCAGTAGGGGAAAAGGAGGACGGGGGTTAGGGAGGGTCGTAGTCTCAGAAAAGGTTACTCAGTTGAGACGCATTCCACCTTTTTCATGACCTCAAAGTCGAAATCATAGTAAGGAAGGTTTCTTTAGGGTCCCAACTAGAGGAAGTCTTACCTGACCAACCTAGAGGAACGTCAGGTTCCCTGAGAGTTCTCAGAGGAGGTTGTGGTGTCAAGTTTTCGTAATTAAGAAACCGTGAGACGGAAGAAGTCTCAGGTTGAGAGTGTAGGTATGTACTGGTGTCCTTTTTTGGTATCGGAACTGATCTGCCTGGAATCAGCCGTTTCATTATAGAGACGAAAACTTATATGATAGATCCAACCAGTATTG
Organism: Capra ibex; assembly: GCA_006410555.1. Classification (NCBI taxonomy): domain Eukaryota; kingdom Metazoa; phylum Chordata; class Mammalia; order Artiodactyla; family Bovidae; genus Capra; species Capra ibex. The sequence continues at coordinate 1,729,520 of SJYO01045292.1, read as the reverse complement.
AAAAGAAGGTTCCTCATTCGCAGAAAATTAAAGTACCGACGTTAGTGGTAGACGTCACTAAAATCTCGGGGGGTTTTATTTCAGACTGTGACAAAGGGGAAGATAAAGGGTACTTCACTACCCTGGTCTATGGTACTAGAAGCAAAAGACTTACAACTCGAAATTCGGTTGAAAAAGTGAGAGGAGAAAATGAAAGTAGTTCTCCGAAAAATCGAGGAGAAGTGAAAGACGGTATTGTCATCACAGTAGACGGATAGACTCCAATAACTATAAAGAGGACCGTTAGAACTAAGGTCGAACACAAAGAAGGTCAGGTCGCAAAGAGTACTATATGAGACGTATCTTCAATTTATTCGTCCCACTGTTATATGTCGGAACTACATGAGGAAAAGGACAAACCTTGGTTAGACAACAAGGTACAGGTCAAGATTGACGACGAAGGACTGGACGCATGTCTAAAGAGTTCTCCCTCCAGTCCACCAGAACATAAGGGTAGAGAAAGTCTTAAAAGGTGTCAAATAACACTAGGTGTGTCAGTTTCCGAAACCGTATCAGTTATTTCGTCTTTATCTACAAAAAGACCTTGAGAGAAACGAAAAAGGTATTAGGTCGTCTACAACCGTTAAACTAGAGACCAAGGAGACGGAAAAGATTTTGGTCGAACTTATAGTTCTTCAAGTACCAAGTGCATAACGACTTCGGACCGAACCTCTTAAAACTCGTAATGAAATGATCAAACTCAATAAAGATTAACAAACTATAGTTTGGTATTATGTTATTCGAGAAATGTGTATAAAGAAACACGTTTAAATTCATAAGGACTTCCCGTCTAACGATCTAATTCACGACAAACCAGTTTCCTAACATTCATAATTAACTTTTATTAAATTTTCCCGTCCCTTTAGACTTATTGGAATGAAAGGGTTATGTCCAGTTATCCAGTCACTCTCGAAGAAGAACGACGTATATAATCTCTATTGAATAATAAAATTGGTGAAACTTGAAGTCGAGATTGATATGCTTTAAATTGATATATTACAAGAAGGAACTAACGATTACTTCTTCTTGTAAGATAATATCGTATATTTAAAAATTTTAAAACAAAAGATACTTAATAAAAACCATTAGTCAAGTAGTAAGAAAGGAATAACTAAGTGTCCTTGAGAAACGTATAATCTCTAACACCAGTCAACTGAGTTGAAAGTAGTGTTGGGTGAAAGACGTACGTTTTCCCCTTTCTGTTTGTGATCCAAAGGGTCTAAAAAGACTTAGAACTCATGACTGGTAGTAAATCCTCGGTGGCTAGTCTACATGAATGTCCCATGTAACAGGTATTCTCTTCTCCTCCATCCCGGGTCTTGTGTAAAGTGTCTACAGTGAACACCTCCACCTTACCAAAACCTTAGTCACCGACACCAAGTTGACAGATTACACATACGCAAGAAAACTAAGTAGACGAAGGAAATAATTACTTCTGTTAATAAAAGTAAATCGTACCTAAAGACAGAAGTCATCGTTATATAAGTCAAACAATCGAAGGACGTGTCTCCGTCGAAATGTCTAATATGGATCCCCTCTAATCATGACTTGACCTGTAAAAAAAAACAAACAAACAAAAAATAACTCCATTGAAACACAATATTGTAACACAGAAATTACACATGTAACATACTATAAAGATATATCCGTCAAAGGTAGGTAATGGTATGTCAACTAGGGGAAGATGAGTAAAGTGGGAGGGGTCACTGGAAAGAGGATACCATTAGTGGTGACACAGGAGACGTAGATGCACAAACCAACAACAATAACAAACAAACGAAGAAATCTAAGGTGTACATACACTTTAGTATACCGTAAACGAAAAGAGGTAGACTGAATAAAATGAATAATATTATGGGAGTTTCAGGTAGGTACAACAGAGTTTAATATTCTAAAGTAGTGAAAATGCCGACTCACCATAAGGTAACACATATACATGATGTAGGAGAAGTAGGCAAGTAGATAGCTGTCCGTAATCAAACAAAGGTATAGAAATTTTATTAATGAATAACTAAATAAACTAGGTAAAAACCGACACGACCCAGAAGTAATGAAACACGTCCGAAGGAGGTCGACGCCGGTCGTCCCAGAGGAGGAGCAACACCACGCACCCCAAGAGTGACGTCTCTGAAGAGAAGACCTCGTGTCCGAGATCCGGCTGTCTGGAGTCATCGACGTCGTGCACCCACGATCTCACACCGGAGTCGTCAACACCACGCATTCAACTCAGTGACGCACCGTGCACCTGAGAAGAACCTGGTCCCTACCCTGGACGCAGGGGACGTGACCATCCACCGAAGAATAGGTGACACGGTGGTCCCTTCAGGACAAGGTATAGAACTGTCAACATTTATTACGACGTCACTTGTATCTCCACGTATATAGAAAAGTTTAATCATAAAAGTAAAAAAAACTATTTATGGGTCTGCACCCCAACGGTCTATTATACCATCAAGAAAAGGCTTAATGAGTTCTTTAAGTAAAACAACTACGAAAGGAAACGTCACGTCTTCGTAAAATCAAACTACGTCATGGTAAAGAAATAGAGACGAAAACAAAGGGAACGGACTGCTCTGTTTAGGTCTTCCTATAACGATTCTGACTACAGTTTCTTGAGTGAGGGATATAAAAGAAGATTCCAAAATACAAAGTTGAGAAATTAGGTACAAATCAACTAAAAGGACACATCACACTCTACCCCTAGAACAAAGTAAAAAAAACGTACACCAACAGGTCGAAAGGGTTGTGGTAAATAAACTTTTCTGATAAGAAAGAGATGACATACAAGAAACGAGGAAATAACATTTAAATAACAGGTATATACACACCTAAATAGAGACCCGAGAGTTGAGACAAGGTAACTAAACACTGAGACAAAAAGAGGGTTGAATTATAAGAAAACTAATGAGGTCACTCACACACGAGTCAACACAGGTCGACAAACACTGGGATACCTGATATCGGATAGTCCGAGGAGACAGGTACCTCAAAAAAAGGAGTCCTAAAGAAACCGATCTAAAAGACACTAATATATATTTAAAATCTTAAAAAACAAAATAGAGACACTTTTTTACAGGAACTCTAAAATTATTCCTAACATAACTATACATCTAATCAAATCCATTATACCTGTAAGATTGTTATAATACGGAAGGTTAGATACTAGTATCTTATAAAAAGGTAATAAACACAGTAGAAGTTAAAGAAAGTTGTTATACAATGTCAAAGTCACATATCCAGAAAGTAGGGGAACCTATTTAAATAAGGATCCGTAGAAAAGAAATTTACTGTTAATATTTACCCTAACAAAAGAATTATAGAGAAAGATGATCGAGTAACAGTCGTATATGTTTACGTTGCTTACAAACATATGTATAAAACATTACATAGAAATGGTGTCAACAAATAATAAAGATCATCAAAAAACACCTCAGAAACTTCAAAAGGTATGGTACAATAGGTACTTATCACTTTCAAAACGAAAAAAGAAACGTTAAAACTACGGAAAATACAGAAAAAGAACGGATTAACGGGACCGATTTTGAAGGTTATGATATAACCTATGCTCACTACTCTCACCCGTAGGAACAGAACAAGGACTAAAACCTCCCTATCCAAAGTCGGAAAATAGTACTCTTATTACATAATACAACTTCATGTAATAAAAATATAGGTAAAATAGTTCTCAAAAAAAAATTAACACAACTTAAAAGAGTTTATGATAAAGACTCTACTAGTATAATAAAAATAAGAAGTAAAACAATTACATCACATAGTACATATAAACACCGACAACTTGGTAGAAACATAAGGACGTTATTTAGAGTGAACTAGTACCATATACTAGGAAAATTACACAACAACATAAGACAAACGATTACAAAAAACCACCTCCACCACTACCACCACCAAATCAGTGATTCAGTACAGACTGAGAACACTGGGGTACTTGACATCGGACGGTCCAAGGAGACAGGTACCCTAAGAGATCCGTTCTTTTGACCTTACCCAACGATAAAGGAAGAGGTCCCCCACCCACTCCTCCCGACGTAAATATAAGTAGTCTCTATAACCGAATATTAAAAGGAAATGACACAATAGAAACAGACCAAAACTACACTTCCATTACAACCGGAGTATTTTACTTAAACCTTCGTAAGGAAGGAGAAATTTAAAACCTTCTTAAACTCTTCCTATTAGTAATTCAGAGGAAACATACAAAACAGAAGAAAAAACCCCTTTAAAAACTAATGAGATTCATTCTCTCGGAAGATAAAAAAAGACAATCAGATTGATTTCCAAACAGTTAAATAGGAAAGTTTCTCGGTCGAATATAAAACTACCTAGAAAAGATAAAGTAAATAAAAGTGATACTAAAAATAATAAAAGAAGGAAGTTGAGAAAAGTCCGAAACAAGAAAAAGATCAATAAAATCCACTTTCCGACTGACAAATAAACTCTTAAAAGAAAAGGACTCCATCCGGACATATTGATGTTCAAAGAGAATAACTCAAAGAGGTGCTGTGGATAAAACTTAAGAGATAGTCTAACGTTATAAGGTAGGGAAATTGAAACCAAAGACCTCTTAACGGTAAAAGAAAAACACAATGTCTTAATGACACTAGGAAGTACAACAAACAACTCAAAAACAAAATGACCACGTAAAGTTCATCGTTTATAGAAGAAATCCGTTTTGAAAAATTAAAAAATTTTTGAACAAAGATTTCTAAATTGTCAGAAGAGACTACCGAGTCTATTTGTCCAATCTTTGATCTCTGGAAAGAAAACAAAATGTCATCCACCGTGATATCGTGTTGAAAAACCAAAGAAAATTGGTTCTCGGGAGACCAATGTAAACTTTTAAGTGTAAAAGGTGGAAGATGGTGGAGACAGATGGTTGAAATGGAAGCAATAGTGACGAACACGGAGGTCTCAATAACTTTGGAACGACGACTGACAGGTCGGAGTCACCACGGACCCCGTGGTCTTATCACCTGAAAAGACGGTCGAGTCCCAGAGGGATCAGTGTCGGAGGTGATGACGTCCCCGTTACGTCCTACTTCCCCGTCGGTCCCTGCACACCCGTGGAGACGGTACGGACCACAAAAGTCCACATACCTAAGACGACGACGTCCCTTCTCCAGCTCCCCGGACTGATTGTCCACGGGCACACTGACCTCCCTCTCACGTCGTCCAGGTGACGGTCACGACGGACCAATGGACACCGTCGTTCTTCTGATCTCAGTGTACGTGGTGAAGACGAGACGAAGGTTCAAGAGACCCCGGTGTTCGACGTCAACCCCTTAGGTCTTAATTTCCGTGCCGGAAGTGACAGGGGGACTAAGTCGGAGGACAGATAAGGTCGGGTGGTCGGAAGTCTTTGTGTCTAAACTCCTTGAGAGGTCGTAGGACCATACATCCCGTCTCCGTACAAAAATCGACACCGATAAAATGACCAACATCTAACTTCCTCTCCCTGTTTCCCGCGTAGAGTGAGGTGGTACTACGACTACAGGGGACCTTTATTGCAGATGAGAAGATCAGGGATTGACTCAAAGAAATATAGGACAAGGTGTATAATCTAATAAAAAAGTCGGATTTAATCGGACACACTTAAATAACAGACGTTGACTTTGGACTTATAAGTCTTTGTCATAGACGAAAATTAAAAAGACATACAAGATATAAAAGAAGGTCAGACCGTTGTAGAACATTCAAATATAAATACCTTCTAATTTTTGTAAAAGTATTTTGGTTTAGACCGATAGAAATAGAATCGCTTAAAACTCAAACCTCAGAACGGGTCCCTCTTGAAGGATTGGAGTTCGTATAAGACGAAATAAAGGAATATGAAGATCTTTAAGTAAGGTGGATCTAAAATATGAGATACCATATATATCCTTTGATTAAAATGAAATAAAAGGTTTTACTTACCTTATAACCAAGTTGTTATTAAATAAATTGTCAGATTAAAAAGAGGGTCCCTTAACTTTACAGTGAAGATTTCACATTATGAAAGAATAAATGACACTTAGACAAAAAGAAAAAAACTACTAAAAAAATAAAAAATTTAATACTTTCGTTATTGTGTATAGTTATTGGAGTCTATGTGTCTACTGTGGTTGGAATACCGTCTTTCGTTTCTTGATTTCTCGGAGAACTACTTTCACTTTCTCCTCTCACTTTTTCAACCGAATTTTGAGTTGTAAGTCTTTCGATTCTAGTACCGTAAGTCAGGGTAGTGAAGTACCGTTTATCTACCCCTTTATCACCTTTGTCTACGTCTGAAATAAAACCCCCGAGGTTTTAGTGACGTCTGTCACTGACGTCGGTACTTTAATTTTCTGCGAACGAGGAACCTTCTTTTCAATATTGGTTCGATCTGTCGTATAATTTTTCGTCCCTATAATGAAATGGTTGTTTCCAGACAGATCAGTTTCGATACTAAAAAGGACATCAGTGCATACCTACACTCTCAACCTGATATTTTTTTCGACTCAAACCTTCTTAACTACGAAAATTTGACACCACAACCTTTTCTAAGAACTCTCCGGGAACCTGTCGTTCTTCTAGGTTAGTCAGGTAGAATTTCCTTTAATCAGGACTTATAAGTAACGTTTCTGACTACCACTTCGACTTTGAGGTTATGAAACCAGTGCACTATGTTTCTTTACTGAGTAAACTTTTCTGAGACCACGACCCTTTCTAACTTCCGTCCTCCTCTTCCCCTGTTGTCTCCTATTCTACCAACCTACCGTAGTGACTGCGCTACCTGTACTCAAACTCTTCCGAGGTCCTCAACCCTACCTGTCCCTTCGGACCGTACGACGTCAGGAACCCCAACGTCCCAACCTGTACTGACTCGTTGACTTGATTTGACTTATTGTGTAAATCTCTTCTGAACCTTTAGTACTTAGACAAAGAGCTAAGAGAAGGTAATCAATAAAAAAAAGATATGGACGAGTTTGTAATGTCGTAAAATATTAAAATTTTTAGATTAAAATTAAATTATTATTAGTATTTATTATTGGTATTTGAATTCATTGATCAGTCCATTGATCTGATTGTTCTTCGTCTTGACGTCACAGACATTTGAGAAACTCTAGTTAAGGTATAAAATAAGTATAAACATAAATTCTTCTGATGTTACTACGGACCGTATACTGATCAAAAACTCACTTGTTTAGTTTGTTAAGTAGAGAAAATATATTTTACGTGTTTTTAAAACTTTGATTGTTAGACTAATAACAATTCCTGAGATAAAACTTCGTATAACATATGGTTCACTAACAAGTTTAGTATGGTTCACGAATGTTAGAAAACAAGTTAGTATGATGTACAATTTTTTCGTCTCAAATCTTTTAGAAATATATATTTAAAAATACTTACAGAAACTAGTATTTTGGTGTTTCTGAGTTATTATCTTGTCTGATTCGTAAATAGTTCCTTTTAATTTTATTATTAGACAATCTTAGGAGTTTAAAACTTTATAGCCCGGTAATGGTTTGAAAACTTCTGTTAAGTCATCACCATTACTGATATTATAACCCCAATCCAATTTTTTCTTTTTTTTTTTTCTTATATAATATTATATAACGGCCCCAGGTCGGGGCCACCTAGGTCCCTTAAGCTTCCCACCTACCGCAACCACACCTTTCTGAACAAATAACTAACTATATTCTAATCTAATTCTTTGATATCGCATCATCCTTCTAATTCACCTCCTTCTCCCGACTTATCGAACCAAATACACCTTCTGGTTATTTTAAGGTCTGTTCCTTAAACGTGGTAGATGCAACCCGGTGGCCGCGCGCGAACTTATAGATTCCCACGGAGCGGAATTCGAGGGAAAGCGCGCCCAGAATTGTCGGTCCCGTTCATTCATCTGGACCGCTCGGAGGTGTGGGGTCCACCTCTAAGTCGGACTTTAATTTCATTTCGTGTCTCTCTCCCTTTCCCTCTCTTCTTCTCTCTCTCTCCTCTTTTCGCACTTACTTTACCTCTCTCTGTCTAGGTCCGTGATTAGTCCAGGGATTCATAAGAGGTGTCAGACCTTGTGTGTTTCTCTAAGTGTCTCAACCCATCTCTCTTCTTCCCCCTCCCTCCTCTATCTCCGCTGGACCACCTCTGTTTCGTCTCAGTTTTTCCCCTCTCTCGTTAGTTCGGTCATTAGTGTGAGGGTTCATTTTTTCGCATGACTTCTAACACAAGAATTTCCATGTTTTAACTATTTTTTTATGGTTTTTCGTTTCTAATTATTAGATCTCATCTCCAATCTGAGACTTTTTATGTTATAATCCTTTTGTTTTGTTTCAGTATTTTTAATACTTTATATCTATACTTCAACCCAAATTTTTATCCCAGAAAAAAAAAGTTCCATTATCATCCAATATTTTTACTTTTAATTTCCTCATTACAGTCTCCTGTAATTCGAAATTCCTTAGGTTATAAAATAAGAAAAGAAAACACACGGTAAAGAGTTCCTAAGAGATAAGGAGTAGTCAACGACATCCTTACTCGTCTCGACGTGTGTCAAGGGTCCTGACTCTAGGACTCTTTCCCGTGGACGAACCAGGGAAGTCACTGAGGGAGGTCACTGGAGTGAGTTTGCACTAGACGAGTCAATACGGGGAGAGTGAGTCCTGTATGTTACAAAAGACCGGGAAACTTCTAACAATAAACGAACCGAAACAAAAACAAGTCAAAAAAAAAAAATTGACGGATTTCGACGGAACATACTTCTATATATTTGTACGAAAAGACGTTTGTTTCGTGGGAACAAAGTGAGCTCTGAACCTAAGGGACGTAGGGAGAAGAGTAGTTGAGCAGAGGTCCAGGGTCAGATGTTTCTGGTACTGTCTCATTATCTCTTGAATTTTTTTTTAATTTTTAAATTTATTACTATCATCATTTTTACATAGACCTTAAAGAGACCTCGACAACACCCGTCATACCCCAGTCAAGTCAAAATCTATCAAGGAACTAGGTCGAATATGAAGAGTTCTAGATATCCGGGGAAGGTTACATCAGCGACGATTGATGTCCGAAAATTAGACAACGTGGACAGTGAAACTTTCGTCGAGGGAGACACATAAAATCGAAGAAGGTAAACGACAAGAGAAGTCAGAGATTAAAGACAGGACTGTGTTCCCCCGCTTCCACCAGTGAATGAATTCGAGTGAACAAGTCATCACGATACCGCTGTCTCCTTGTGACGTTTGTTTATAGTGACCGTACACACCCCTCACGAACGTCACAGAACCGGTGTGACCCAAACGGGGACGAGTACCACGTACGTGAAAGGGTCAGATATGAAGAGTCCGAGATCCAACGAGACGGCCCCTTGATAGACTCCGCCCGGGACCCAACGCAGGTGATGGCTCCAGATTCGACGAGTCCAAGTCCAAGAGTCCATGAGGTGTTTCCCCGTCTTGAGTCAACCTGGACGCAAAACACGGGAAGGGTCCAGGCTCGTCGAGTCCGTTGGTCCACGAACCACTCACGACAGAGGGGTCCACCCCTCACACAGAATAGTGGAGGAGCCAGGGTCGGCGAGCCAAAGGACCCACCGTCGCCCATGCGGGTAGAGGTCACACGGCATACAGAGAAGACCCCTCGACTAGAGACCGACACTGGGAGGGCCGTCCTCAGTTGGTAGTCTTAGGATTCCCCAAAACCAATCGCTAACCCATGGACGAACGACGAACCATCTTCCACGGAGAGACCCCGACTCAAACGGAGAAAGGTCGAGACCGACGGGGGAGGACGGAGGGACAGAGGTCACCCCCTACCCGGCTAGGCGTCGGTAGATCAAGAGGAGACCAAAAGCGAGTCAACAAACCAAAAACTCACCCGGACCGTCACGGAATCCAATCCCGAAAAGAGTCCTATCAAGAGAGAGAGAGAAAGAAAACAAAAAGGAGAGAGAGAGAGAGAGACCGATAGGGTGTCAAACCTATCGATAGAGTACAATCAAGGGAGTCTAACAGGGGAGTCCTGTGAGTCCGGGTCAGGAATGGGATTCGTCATGTCGGGTGGGGAGGGACAAGTCGGGGGTGAACGACCACCACCTACCTTCGTATCCCTCAAGACCAATCCGTGCACTGGACACCCAAAATAAATAAGTACATAAATAAAAAGGAGGGTCAATACAACGGAAGACTCTAAGGTTTTGAGGGGTGTCTGGGTGACCACTCTCACAAAAGACCACAGACCTTTGAAGAGGGGAAAATTCTGAAGGAGGGACACTACCTAGAGGTAAGAATGGAGAAAACAGAGAGAAAAATAGAAAATATAAAGCAGGATGGAGGAAAGTCTCTGTTACCCGACGGAAAGACCCACGGACTACAGGAGACGCTCGTAAGTCTTCAACAAAGCACCTTAAACGAGTCGTAAGTTTAAAAGAAAGTGACTTGAACACTACCTCTTTCACCAGACGGACAGGATAAGGAGACGGTAGAATCCTGACACGGGGGGGGTATAATAAAAATTCCTTCAAATAATTAAAGTCACAAATATCTACAATTTAATGGTACAGTTAAGAAACAAAATGTACACTTTGATCGTACATTTAAAAAGGTATATCCCTTCAATCAGTAACACCAATGAACTCAAAAAATCAACAAAAAAAGAAAGGGCAACACTTATAACTAAGGAACAACTAGTAGTATTTACATAAACTTTTGAAAATTTGGAAGTTGAATCTATTAGTATCAAAATGAGGAAAAAAATATAGATCCAGTAAGGAAATTAGAAATGGACGGTAAGGTTTTCTGTATCTATTCTTCAATCTCAGTAATCACACGACAAATAACCCTTTCTTCGTCATTTGGTACACTTACAAATTTATTCCAACATTTTTTAAATAAGAATTTACTTCTTATTAACGAAAGGTCTTACAACAACAAAAGACAGTCTGTAGTCGTTCTTAGTCAGAATCCCTGTAGGTACAGGGGAGGGAGGGTTTGGGGAGAGGTTAGAGGGAGAGGTACGGTGGGAAGAGTTAACAACTTCTCGGGGAGAAACTCAAGAGACTCACTATCCCGTTTAAGGGTAACCGATAGATAAAATGTATACCTTAACATTCAAAGGTACAATGAGAAAGGTAGGTAGAGTGGGAGAGGGGAGAAGGGGAAGTGGGCACAGGGATTCAGACAATAGAGACAAAGAGGTAACGACGGGACGTTTATTTAAGTAGTCATGGTAGAAAGATCTGAGGTATGTATACACAATCATAGTCTATAAATATAAAGAGAAGGACTGAATGAAGTGATACATATTATCCGAGGTCCAAGTAGGTGGAGTTATCTTGACTGAGTTTACGTAAGGAAAAATGTCGCCTCATTGCAAGGAAACATATATACATGGTGGTGTAGAAGTAGCCTCTTCCGTTACCGTGGGGTGAGGTCATGAGAACGGACCTTTTAGGGTACCTACCTTCTCGGACCACCCGACGTCAGGTACCCTAGCACTTCTAAACCTTTGCTGACTCACTGAAGTGAAAGTGAAAAGTCAAAGTACGTAACCTCTTCCTTTACCGTTGGGTGAGGTCATAAGAACGGACCTCTTAGGGTCCCTACCACCTCGGACCACCCGACGGTAGAGACCCCAGAGTGTCTCAACCTGTGCTGACTTCGTTGAATCGTCGTCGTCGTCGTGTAGAAGTAGGTAAGTACACAGCTACCGGTAGATTCAATGAAGGTACAAGATCGATAGTATTTGTCACGACGTCACTTGTAGACCCACGTACACAGAAAAAGGTAAAACCAAAGAAATCCCATAAGAGGATCCTCACCCTAACGATCCCGTATACCACCAAAATAATGATCAAAGAATCCCTTGGACGTATGACAGAAGGTATCACCAACATAGTTAAATAGAACGGTGGTGATCATGTTCTCCCAAGGGAAAGGGGGGTGTGGGAGAGGCTGTAAGTAATAAACATCTGAAAAACTACTACCGGTAAGACTGACCACACTCCACCATTTCTTAACACCGACTCGCCATTTCTTAGACGAAAGTCACCCTCTGGACCCAAACTAGGGACTCAGTCCTTCCACCCGTACTGTTGAGTGAGGTCATAAGAACGGACCTCTTAGGTTACCTGTCCCCTCGGACCTTCCGAAGTCAGGATCCCACCGTGTCTCAGACTGTACTGACTTCGTTGACTCGTCGTCGTCTCCATTGTCTGAAAACCTACTACCGGTAAGACGGACCACACTCCACCATAGAGTAACATCAAAACTAAAAATATAGATGACACCAAAAAAATGGTTCAGTTGTAACTGTTCTATCACGAACTTCGAACTTTCATAATGATGTAAACCTAACAGTTCAACTAGACGTTCCTTGTAAAGTTCTCTTCGTTTTCGTACACTTTATCATTATTTATACACCCCGATATTATCGTCGTCAATCGAAATTACTACAAAATCATTCACGTTTGGTAAAAAGTATCGAATTCATCGTGCACGTCTTATGTAAATACCGTCGACATGAACTTCATTGTATTACATTGTCACGGGACATACTTCCACCGTCGATACCTTCCTCTATTCTTCCCGGACTAGAGAATCTACACCGTCGGTGACGAACCACTACGTCGTGGTACAAACTTAAGTCATAGGACCAAGACAGTATATCGTTGACACCCTAGAACCGTTTTGGACAGAATTGGTCCAATTTTCATCCTATAAAGAAGTTTTCACTAATCCTTTTGACGTACGTTGAGTAATAGTAGGTAAGATCGTCTCATAGAGACTCTTGGAAGGTGTCTTCATACACCTAGTAAATGAACCTTGACGACCAGTTTCTCCTTTTCTCTGTAATTTACCTGTTCATCTTCCATTCTTGATATAAAATGTCTTTTTATTAAACCGTCTTACAACTAACTTTTACTCTTACGACTATGTAAGATTATCCGTTTCTTTTAGTGGACAACCTACCCATCACTCTTTTTCCTACTCTTTTCCTCCCGTTAATACATAGAATAGTCCACAGATACTGTCTAATGTAACTCTTAGGTCAAATTCCTCGATTTAATAATCAAGAATCTGAATGAAACGTCAGGTTACAAATTTTGAAACAGGACAATTCTGAGAGGTTACGTCCACCACGTCAAAGCTAGGGACGAGTTCCTTAATTCTAAGGTACACTGTGTACTGGTTTTTGTTTAATAATCAAGACAAAGTTCTATGAGATACTGGATTCCTTCCAGTTCTTTATTCTCCGTTCTCCCTTACTTCCTACTCTCTCCGTCTCCCATGGCCCTCCTTTACTTCTTTTCCTTCGTGTCCAGACACCCCCTTCCCCCGTTATTCATTACTTCCAGAAATCTATTTCCCTCACATAAACTGTACCTGTCACTTAAACTTCACTCGAAGACCGTGGTTTTGAACAGTCTCTTCTTGTCGTTTCAAGAGCAGAGAAGAACAAATGAACATTAATCCTTCTGTAAGTCTTGACGCCAGGGACTCGTACGTCTCGTCACACAGTAGGAGACCCCCTCGTACCGGTATCCACGAGTCGACATTACACACGTTTAGCCACAGTATGCTTTACAACGACGAAAGGTCGTACCACAGTGTACCCTGTTTTGTTCTCTCGACCTTTCTTCCTCTCTCGTCCCCCGTACTACCCCTCTGGTTCCTAGGGTGTCGGAGTATCTCTCAGGTAACCTTCCAAAGGTTAAAGATTACGGTAAAGTCAAACCTCCCCACACAAACGTCCTCCTTTACCTCCGACTCTAAAGGCCTCTTACTTAATTCAACTTCAGTACATCTTCGTCTGAGGCACATCTGGTCTCAAAGAGTTTAAAATTAATCAACGAACCCCTGGTACACACTTCACGTGTACGACTCCTCCTCCAGACTCTAAGACACAAAAACTGTTCGAGAGACTCATCGTTCCCACATCGGAACGTATATCGCTTTAGACCTTCTTCTCGTAACCTATCACGTCCTGTATTGTCCTAGTTTCTTTTCGTAATAAAACACAAAGAAAGAATCGCACAAATATCGGTCTTCCTTCGTTTCTCAACTTCATCGTCAATATCCACATTCCATGGTAACGATTCGTTTCTCCCTCTTTCTTCACCCTCCACAGTCCCTTACCAATGGAAATCCTGAGGACATACAACAAAAGACAAAGAGTACTTGGGAGATAAGGAATAGTCAAGGACCATATGGTCCTTGTTCACCTCGTCGTGCGACAAGGGTCCTGACTCCAGTACCCTACCTTGCGTATGTACCTAAAGGAAGTCATTGAAAATGGGATGTCATTTTGACAAATCAGTACTGGGAGAATGAGTTCTATACCTAACAGAAGACCGGAACACTGATAACAATGAGGAATAATAAGGTAACCATTGCCAACAGCATACAGACCGAAAACTACAAAAGAATTGAAATAAAAAAACGGATTTCGAAGGAACATATTGTTATATATTTGAGTGTGTTTGTGCTTACTACGTGGGAACAAGGTGATGTCTGAACCCAAAGGGCACTGGAAGGAAGAGAGGGACCGATCAAGAAACCTCGTACCTCCGGACGGCTCGAGTGAAACGGTGGGTCCGAAAGTTCTGGAGAAACTCTCCTGTGGGACACGGAATCACTCGTCATGTTCGGGGCAAGATACCGAAATAACCAAAAGGTACATTGGGTCCCTTATAATCAGAGAGAGAAAACGAAAGAAAAACAGCTGAGACCAGGTGGTCCGGGGTCAGACATTTCTTCTGGTGTCCATCCATACTAGGTATCTTTCCTACAGTTACCCCTTCTAAATTCAGGCGTCTACGTCTCTAATGATGGGAAACCTATCCTCTCTTAGATCACTTTCCTGTTTTCCTCCTTTCCTTCCGGAATCCCTCCACTCAAACCTCAACTACTCCTGTGAACTCTTTTGAGGAAGATCTACTGACGTCACATAAACGGGACCTTTCTCTATTCTAGTAATAACGAGGTCTCTTAGGACCTCCACCCTTCCCCACGATCTNCCCCCACGATCTTCACCCCCTTTAGTGTCGGAGAGGCTCATTGAGAATCCGTAGTTTCTATATACAACACGACCATAAACAATAAGTTTAATCTAATTAAACTTTTTTCTCCCAAACTGAAAAAAAAAATTTTTTCTATCGATTAAGAAACTTTCAACAAAGTAGTTTTAGGAAACTTCGTAATCGTACTACATGGTTTGGTTTGCTTTTAAACTTCGGTTTGTCTAATTATCCTAAGTAAGGGATTTACGATCTTTCTGAAGATTATTTATGATATGACTAAAACTTTATACGTTCTAAAAATTAAAGATTATTAAGACACCGTTAATTTATATCATAAAGGGAAAGTGATAGAAATCACCTAAGGATACAGACAGAATGGTCACAGGATTTTAGGGGGATTTTTGTTCTGTGATTTTGACTTATATAAGTCACGGTTCCGACTCGTGCTCCTAAGACGAGTCATGATTGAGACGTACTTACATGTCGATCGAAAGTATAAATGTACATTAATTGAAACACAGGGAAAAAGGAAAATCTAAGACGACCTTTTATGGGATTGCACTTCCATTTTTACAAATACTAAAATAGAACTTAAGACTTGACACCTAGCAGAGGATACATGTAATAAATCATTAGTTGAACAAAGGTTTGAGGTAAGTCGGTCGTCAGTCTTACTTTCTCAGACAAGGATTATTTTGTCAGTCTTACTTCCTAAATATTTGTAGGTCAAGTCTATTTAAAACGTCATGTGTCAATTGAGACCTTTCTCCCTGTGACTTGATAAACTTTACGAGTCAGAAGTATGAAGATTATAAAAGAAACGTTTAAATTAACTTCTTAACCTGTATGCATTTCGTTTACAATAACAACTATGGACACAAAACTTTGTTTTCTATAAATGTTCCTATTCTTGTTCTTTAAAAATTTAACATTCGAAGTTGAGTTGTTCAAAGACATATACGAAACTATGAGACTTCAAGAGTCAAACCTTAGAGATATGAAGAGTCCTTGAGAGGCTCTAATTTGAAATCTGAGATTCAAAAAAGATTACAGGTTTTCACGAACAAAATTGAGATTGGAAAGGGATCTCATTTTGAAGTGAACGATTATACAGTCAACATAAAGTCGAATATTAACAAAGTAATATTATAGTAATGTGTCTACTTACATCCGGTTAGTCTACAAAACTACTCGCCTGATACACACACACACAACATACACGCACACACACACACACACTCAAACACCAAAACTAATAATCTTCTTCCCTTTCATTAGTATGAAATTACCGATAACCTATCTATACTAGAAAACTTTGTCACTAAGACTTTCAACAACCGAAATCCTAGGATAATATTAAGATTTTTGATAACTCTTAAGGTTCCTTGAAAACAAATACAGATAACTACAAATGATATACCCTCAAGTCGACTCAAGTCAGCGAGTCAGTACAGGCTGAGAAACACTAGGGTACCTGACGTCGTGTGGTCCGAAGTGACAGGTAGTCTTGAGGGCCTCAAATGAGTCTGAGTTCAGGTAGCTCAACCACTACGGTAGGTTGGTAGAGTAGGAGATAGAAGGGGAAGAGGAGGACGGAGGTCAGAAACGGTCGTAGTCCCAGAAAAGGTCACTCAGTCAAGAAGTGTAGTCCACGGGTTTCATAACCTCAAAGTCGAAGTGGTAGTCAGGAAAGTTACTTATAAGTCCTGACTTAAGGGAAGCCTACCTCACTAACCTATAGGAACGTCAGGTTCCCTGAGAGTTCTCAGAAGAGGTTGTGATGTTAAGTTTTCGGTAGTTAAGAAGTCACACTTCGAAAGACATGTCAGGTTGAGAGTGTTGGTATATACTGATTACCTTTTTGGTATCGAACCTGATCTGTCTAACTACAACCTTTTCATTACAGAGACGAAAAATTATACGACAGTTCCAGCCAGTATCGAAAAGAAGGTTCCTCGTTTACAGAAAATTAAAGTGCCCACGTCAGTGGTAGACGTCACTAAAAACTCGGGGGGTTTAATTTCAGACAGTGACAAAGGTAAGAAAGGGGTAGATAAACGTACTTCCCTACCCTGTTCCACGGTACTAGACTCAAAAAACTCACAAGTCAAAATTTGGTTGGAAAAGTGAGAGGAGAAAGTGAAAGTAGGTTTCCGAGAAATCAAGAAGCTAAAGACGATATTCCCACCACAGTAGACGTATAGACACCAATAACTATAAAGAAGGTCGATAGAACTAAAGGTGAACACGAAGCAGGTCGGGCCTTAAAACGTACTACATAAGACGCATATTCAATTTATTTGTCCCACTGTTATATGTCGGAACTACATGGGGAAAGGGATAAACCTTAGTCAGACAACAAGGTACAGGTCAAGATTCACAACGAAGAACTGGACGTATGTCTAAAGAGTCCTCCATCCAGTCTACCAGACCATAAGGGTATAGAACTTCTTAAAAGGTCAAACAACACTAGGTGTGACAATTTTCGAAACCCCCACCAGTTATGTGTCTTCATGTACAAAAAGACCTTGAGAGCGAAAAAGCTACTAGGTCACCTACAACAGTCAAACTAGAGACCAAGGAGACGGAAAAGATTTTGGTCGAACTTACAGACCTTCAAGTGCAAAGTACACGACAACTCCGGACCGGACCTCTTAAAACTCATAATGAAACGATCGCACACTCTACTCCCGTTAACACGTCATCAAACTCGTAAGAAACCGTAACGGAAAGCAACCCTGACCTTACTTTTGACTGGTAAAGGTCAGGACATCGGTGACGACTCTAAAGGTCTAAACGACCGTATAACTCACGTCGGGAAAGTATCGTAGTAGACAATCCTAAACTTTATCGAGTTGACGTTAAGGTAGTGGAGGTGATCGAAACAAGTATCACTTCGAAGGATTCCGAGTGAACTGAAGTGTAAGGTCCTACAGACCGAGATTCATTTCTCGGTAGACGAATAGTGTGGTAGTACGAATTGATTTCCCCTGGGGGCCCACGTGATTTCCCGAGGTAGCCAACGTGATTGCCCCTGGGGGCCCACTTGATTTTCCCAGAGACCCCACGTTATGTCCCCTGGGTGCCCACGTGATTGCCCCTGGGGGCCCATGTGATTTCCCCAGGTGGCCTACGTGATTGCCCCTGGGGGCCCACGTATTTGCCCCTGGGTACCCACGTGATTGNCCTGGGGGCCCACGTGATTTCCCCTGGGGGCCCACGTGATTTCCCCTGGCGGCCCACGTGATTTCCCCAGCTGGCCTCCGTGATTGCCCCTGGGGGCCTACGTGACTGCCCCTGGGGGCCCACGTGATTGCCCCTGGGGGCCCACGTTATTTCCCCTGGGGGCACACGTGATTTCCACTGGGGGCCCACGTGATTTCCCGGGGCCCTCGTGATTGCCCCTGGGGGCCCAGGTGATTTCTCCTGAATGCCCACGTGATTTGCACTGGGGGAGCACGTGATTGTCCCTGGGGGCCCACGTGATTGCACCTGTGGTCCCACGTGATTTCCCCTGGGGGCCCACGTGATTTCCCCAGGTGGCCCACNACGTGATTGCCCCTGGGGGCCCACGTGATTTCCCCTGGGGGCCCACGTGATTTCTCCTAGGGGCCCACGTGATTTCCCCTGGGGGAGCACGTGATTGCCCCTGGGGGCCCACGTGATTGCCCCTGGGGGCCCACGTGATTTCCCCTGGGGGCCCACGTGATTGATCCCGGGTGCCCACGTGATTTCCCTTGGGGGCCCAGGTGATTGGGCAATAACGTGGGAGCCCGGAGTAATCACGTGGGCCCCCAGTGACAACCACGTGGGCCGCCAGGAGCAATCACGTGGGCCCCCTGTGGAAATCAAGTGGGCCCCAGGGGCAATGACGTGGGCCCCCTTTGGAAATCACGTGGGCCCCCAGGGGCAATCACGAGGGCCCCCTGTGGAAATCAAGTGGGTCCCCAGGGGCAATGACGTGCGCCTCCAGGGGAAATCACGTGGGACCCAATGAGAAATCACGTGGGCCCCCAGGGGAAATCACGTGGGCCCCCATGGGATATAACTTGGGCCCCCAGGGAAATCACGTGGGCCCCCAGGGACAATCACGTGGGCCCCCAGGGGAAATCACGTGGGCCCCCAGGGTAATCACGTGGGCCCCCAGGGGAAATCACGTGGGCCCCCAGGGGAAATCACGTGGGCCCCCAGGGACAATCACGTGGGCCCCCAGGGGAAATCACGTGGGCCCCCAGGGTAATCACGTGGGCCCCCAGGGGAAATCACGTGGACCCCCAGGGGCAATCACGTGGGCCCCCAGGGGCAATCAATAGGGAGCGCAGGGGAAATCAAGTGGGCCCCCAGGGGCAATCACGTGGGCCCCCAGGGGCAATCACGTGGGTCCCCCGTGGAAATCACGTGGGCCCCCAGGGGCAATCACTTGGGCCCCCCATGGAAATCGCGTGGGTTCCCAGGGGCAATAAACGTGGGCCCTCAGGGGAAATCACGTGGGGCTCAGGGGCGATCACGTGGGCCCCCAGGGACAATCACGTGGGCTCCCCGGGGAAATCACGTTGGCCCTCACGGTAAATCACGTGGGCCCTTAGGGGAAATCACGTTGGCCCTCAGGGGCAATCACGTGGGCCCCCAGGGGAAATCACGTGGGCCCCCAGGGGCAATCACTTGGGCCCCCCGTGGAAATCGCGTGGGCTCCCAGGGGCAATAAACGTGGGCCCTCAGGGGAAATCACGTGGGGCCCAGGGGCGATCACGTGGGCCCCCAGGGACAATCACGTGGGCCCCCAGGGGAAATCACGTGGGCCACCAGGGGCAATCACTTGGGCGCCCTGTGGNAGGGGAAATCACGTGGGCCCCCAGGGGAAATCACGTGGGACCCAAGGGGCAATCATGTGGGCCCCCCGTGGAAATCACGTGGGCCCCCATGGGCAATCACGTGGGCCCCCCGAGGCAATCACATGGGCCCCAAGGGGCAATCACGTGGGCCCCCCGTGGAAATCACGTGGGCCCCCAGGGGCAATCACGTGGGACCCCGGGGAAATCAAGTGGGCCCCAAGGGGCAATCACATGGGCCCCCCGTGGAAAACAGGTGGGCCCCCAGGGTCAATCACGTGGGCCCCCCCGTGGAAATCACGTGGGCCCCCAGGGGCAATAAACTCGGAACTTTCCAAGGAACTGTGGGAACTCCGTTGAGTCCTTCAAGGGGCTGTATGGGCATAGGTGAACTCTCCTAGTGGTTACCAGGGTGGTGTTTAGTTTTCATGGTCACAGGTCGGGGCCACCTAGGTCCCTTAAGTTTCCCACCTGCCTCAGCCGCTGCTCTCTATATAAATTAATCTTTATATGCTAATCTAATCCTTTCTTATCACATGATCCTTTGAATCACCTCTTTTCTCCGACTTATTGAACCAAATACACCTCTTGATTATTTCGGAGTTCTGTTCACCAAACGTGGTAGATACAATCCGGTGGTAGCGGGCAAACTTATCATCACCACAGAACGGAACACGAGGGAAAACGTACCCAGAATCTTTGGTTCCGTATTCATATGTACCGCTAGGAGGTACGGGGTCTACCCTTAAGTCGGTCTTTTATCTCATTTCTTCTGTACCCCACAGGTTCGACGAAATCACTCCCTCCGGGTTATTGAAAAAAAAATTTCCTGAAAATATGGAAGGGTGTTTGCTACAACACATGTAATAGAAGACTGGAACTTCCGGACACTTTGTAAAATCTGGGATAAAACTATTTCCCAAGTTGGTCTTTTTAATAAAAGTGAACTTCATAAAAAAGAAATATAAAGATTAGATACAGTCGGAGTCTTTAATAGTTTTTTTTCTAGGTAAAAGTGCTTTGTTTCCACGTCATTCAATGTTGCTTCTTTCTTAGTTAATCGAGTTTTCAGACTACATCAATCAAAGTTCCGATGTAAACGAAAAAGAATGTAAGATTGATACAATTGTTTACACGAGGATCCACATGTCACCTATTCTCTATACCCTAGAATGGTTGTTCGTAACCGGGTTATTATTTTAGGATGTGGTCGTGATGGGATTATTGAAAATTGAGAACCTTTCCAAAATATAAAATCTGAAGGGTACGGAGAGTGTAAACCCCCCGACATTTGTTAGTGTACGCATCAAAATTTTCAGGTCCATTCCGTTCAATCTCTCGGTAGTCTACCCAAAAACCTAACTTTGTGAGAATTATACGGGTCCTCTGAATAATAGATTTTCGAGATTTAATTGAAAAGGGATTTTTTTCCACCACTCCCCTGTCGTGGGACAATTAAAGTCTTCTCATCCACTTTTCGTATTATATGATTTTGTCCGTCTGAGACTAAAATCTCAATCTACGAGTCCTTGAAGGTCCCCCTTTGGGACTTCGTACTAGGAACGGAAACGTAAAACAGTCCGAAGGAAGGAGTAATGGAAACGGTGCCCGTCCTAAGGAGTGTGACCAAGGACCGTTTCTTCTCGGGACCAAAAGGGAAGAGTAGAGCTTTACTCCCAGGTAAAGGGACGAAGGAACCCTTTCCTTAGGGCCGTAAGGGCAGCGTGGAGTTCTCCTCCGTCAGAGTTGTACTTGGAGTTCTCCTTGAGGTCCCCAGTCCGGTGGTAAGGTTTTCTGGGGTTACAGGGTTAGGTAAGGTCTATTTGGACTGAGACGACGTTACTAAGCTGTCTATGGGGCTCCTAGCTGAGTTTTGTTCTACCGTCCACACTGTCGTAACACCCTGGAACTCTCTTTCGGTTGTTAGGTATACAGTTGAGATGTCCTTCGGACTGTGACGAAAAGGTCGAGCTCTCCTTTCGTCTGTACGTACAGACGTGTACTCTGCTCTGGACTGACGGGACACCTTTGAGGTCTCCTTGGAGTTCTATATACAGTCGTGACCTCTCCTTGGGTCTCGAAGGCCGGAGTTGAGGTCTACTCCTGGAACCGGGGCCTTCGCTGACCTCTCCTTAGGGCTCTCCGAGGAACGTTGAGCGTACCTATGACCTGAAAGGTCTCCGGTGTGCTCACTTAGGAACTCCAGGGACGGTATTGAGCTCTCCTTAAGGTTCAAAGGACGACGTTCAGCTCCTTTTGGTCCTCTAAGAAGGGCGTTGCACTCTACTCCGGGAAAAGGTGACGTTGTAGAACTTTCTTTAAGGTGGAAGGGAGAACTCGGAGTGTTCCCAGGAACTGTGGGAACTCCTTTGAGTTCTTCAAGTGGTTGTATAGACAGAGGTGAGCTCTCCTTGTGGTTCCCAGGGCGGTGTTGAGTTCTTCTCGGTACCAAAAGGGAGGAGTAGAGCTCTACTCTCAGGGAAAGGGAGGAAGCAGCCCTCTCCTTAGGGTCACAAGGGCAGCGTGGAGTTCTCCGTCAGAGTTGAACTTGGAGCTCTCCTTGAGGTCCGCAACATGGTCTTAAGGTTTCCTTGGGTTACAGGGTTAGGTGACGTCTATGTGGACTGAGGGGACGTGACAGAGTTGCCAGTGGTGCTCCTAGGTAAGTTTTGTGTTACCGTCCACACTGTCGGGACACAGTGGAACTCTCTTTCGGTGGCTAAGGATACAGTTGAGCTGACCTTCGGACTGTGACGAAAAGGTCGAGCTCTCCTTTCGCTTGAACGTATAAAGGTGTGCTCTACTCCGGACTGAGGGAACACCTTTTAAGTCTCCTTGGAGTTCTATATACAGTCGTGACCTCTCCTTAGGAGTCCAAGCCCGGGGCTGAGGTGTGTTCCAGAATCCGGGGCAGTAGCTGCCCTCTCCTTAGGACTCTCCGGGGGATCGTTGAGCGTACCCCTGACCGAAAAGGACTCCGGTGGTCTCGCCCAGGGACTTCAGGGGCAGTATTCAGCTCTCGTGGGCTACGTTGAGCTCTTTTAGGTTCTCCAAGCGGGGAGGTCCGATCTTCTCCGGGTAAAGGCGACTCCTCAGAGCTCTGATTCGTGTGGATTGGAGACCTTGAAGGTTTCCCAGGAAGTGTGGGAACGACGTTGAGTCCTTCAAGGGCTGTATGGGCATAGGTGAGCTCTTCTACGTACTCCCAGGGCGGGTGTAGGTCTCTTCGGGGCTAAGGCGGGGCTCCGAGGTTTCCTCCCTAGGAAAGGGACGAACGTTACGGGTCCGGATTCTGGAACACAACTCAGTCCCTGCCTTGGACTCCTAAGGAGAGGTCACGACTGTACCTAGAACCCCATGAAGACCTCAGAGGTATCCCCTCAGTCAGGAGCCGAGCTCACCCCCGTACGTGCTCGCGAAAGGAGGACTCGACATCGTCGTCACAGTGTGAAGTGCAGCGGACCTAGTTGCCTAGACACCGAAAGGGAGCTCCGAAAAGGTGCTCCGAAAGGGTGCTCCGAAAGGGTGTCCCGACAGGGTGCACGGTGGCACCACCCTCAGCTAGGAACCGCACTTTCAGCTCCGTCACGTCCCTTTTGTCCAAGGAGACCATACCTGACTCTGTAGACCCCCTGAGAGCGTTACCACCGTGATGGGACCTCAAGGAGAGTGGAAAGGACACCTCGCCCGGAGGAGAAGTCTACGCTTCCTTTACGGCCCTTAAGAAAGGGCTGGTTCGTCCCTTTCCTAGGGAGTAGAGCTCGATGCTCCGCCTTTGTCCCGAGGAGACCTACACCCGCCCTGGAAGCACGAAGGAGAGCTCACCTCTGCCCATACAGCCCCTTGAAGAACTCAACGTCGTTCCCACACTTCCTGCGAAACCTTCAAGGTCTCCAATATACACTAATCGGAGCTCTGCGGAGTCGCCTATACCCGGAGTAGAGCGGACCTCGCCTCTTGGAGGACCTAAAAGAGCTCAACGCCGTCCACGAGAGCTGAAGGCTGCCCCTGGAGTCCCTGGGCGAGACGATCGGAGTCCTTTCCGGTCAGGGGTACGCTCAACGATCCCCCGGGGAGCCCTAAGGAGAGGGCAGCTACGACCCCGGATTCTGGAACACACCTCAGACCCGCCCTTGGACTACTAAGGAGAGGTTACGACTGTACCTAGAACCCCATGAAGACCTCAGAGAGGTCCCCTTAGTCAGGAGCAGAGCTCACCCCCGCACGTGCACGTGAAAGGAGGGCTCGACATCATCGTCACAGTGCGAAGGACAGTACACCAAGTTCCCTAGAAACCGAAAGGTGCTCAGAAAGGATGCTCCGAAAGGGTGTCCCGACAGGGTGCACGGTGGCAGCACACTCAGCTAGGAGCCGCACTTTCAGCTGCGTCACGTCCCTTTTGTCAAAGGAGACATTACCTGAGACTGTAGACCCCACAGCCCCCGGTCGCACTCTTTAAGGCGGGTACCGTTTCCAGTACTCCTTCCTCCGAACCGTATGTGTTTCCGAACTAGTTTGGAGTCCTTTTGGGGACAAGGACTCGTAGATTGGGGTTTCGGTCTCAGACAAAATACGAGAGTGGATGTGGAGACTGAAATGCCCCAGAGAGGGGATATTGGCAGAGAGAGCCTCTTCCTCATTTGCACGTCGAGGTTCCGTTATTTTTAAGGACCCACACTGTTCTCACAAAGTCGAATGTCTGAGGAGACTTCCAATAGATCGGGTGAACATATCCAAACAGACCGGTGTACACTAACAAATGTCGGAGGGTTGGACTCTCCGTGCTCTACAAAATCTGAATGATTTCCGTTTTAGAAAACCCCTCAACCTTTAATAATCATATCACACAACCAATCCTTAATATAACCACTTCCCAAGAAGTAAACAACACAGTTATTAACGACGATTAAGGGACGAGACCCACCCTGTTCCTACAAAGTCCAGTTTGGAGAGACGACTGTCTGATTGAACACACTGTCCTAATAGGTATGAGGACGGTGTACTAACAAATGACGGAGAGTTGGTATTTGTCGTGTTCTCAAAACCTCATAAAACTCTCAGAATGTATCGTATCCTGAAAAAGAAGAACAACTCAGTTACTAACGGTGGTCCGGAGATATAGGAATCCGTGGACCCTTATATAATTAGTTACATAAACCTTATATCGTTTCCTTTATGTCATCAAAAACTACAATCGTTATGATCTGAAAAACTCAATTACCTAAAAGAGAAAACATTATCTAGTGACATGAAACAATATTTAGTGACACAGGAACGATACATTCTTACATTGAAATAGTATAGAATTCTGATTTATCTAGAATTCCCCTCGTAACCACTTTCCTAAAAGTAAACAACCCGACTACAAACGACGACTTAGAGGTACAAGGGATGAGAATATTACTTATATTGATTGTATATCCTCTTTATTCATAATTGGAAATTCGTATATCCTTCTTTATTCATAATTGGAATTCTGATTAGTACAATTGGAACCCAATTTATTTAAGGAAAGAACTAACATTGACTGATGTGGGAGTGGGATATCCTTACATTGAAATAAACCTCCCACCACGGACCAAATTCTTTTTTGTGGGAACCTTCTTTGTTCAAAAAACCAATAGTCTTTCTTTCCTAGTATTTTACAGTCGTCCAGAGTGAGGACCGGTCTTCTACTACATTATAGGGATTCTCGAAAAAAAATATATCCAAATACACTTCGTGGACTAAAACTATTTCCAGTCCTACCGACTGGGGGAGCACTGAGACATAAGTAGGGATACACATTGTTTTCCATATATTCGTTTGGGTTTTTATTTCTTTGGCCTAGTCAAAGGTCTTTCTGACTAAGGGGGTACAACGAAGTAAGAACGAGGGTAAAAAGACCGACTTAAGGGTAAACCTCGTACCTACGATAAGGTGCATTAGGTTCAATAAGTCGGAGGAAAAGAGGTGATTAGAAGGATGATGTGATAGGTAAAGATTAGAGAGATATAGACACTAATTTATACATAGAAAGGTTTCTGCGGCTGAGGCAGGGGGGCGGAAGCTTAGTGGTACCAAGGTGGCCCCGACCTGCGGCCGTGACCCCCTGAGGACCTTAACACCGTGCTGGGACCTCAAGGAGATCGGAAAGGACACATGGCGTGGAGGAGAAGTCTACACTGACCTTGCGGCCCTTAAGAAAGGGCTGGTTCGTCACTGTCCTAGGGAGTAGAGCTTGATGCTCCGCCTTTGCCCCGAGGAGACCTACACCCGCCCTTGGAGCACGAAGGAGAGCTCACCTCTGCCCATACAGTCCCTTGAAGAACTCAACGTCGTTTCCACACTTCCTGGGAAACCTTCAAGGTCTCCAATCCACACTAATCGGAGCTCTGAGGAGTCGCCTTTACCCGGAGTAGAGCGGACCTCCCCTCTTGGAGGACCTAAAAGAGCTCAACTCCGTCCACGAGAGCTGAAGGCTACCCCTGGAGTCCCTGGGCGAGACGATCGGAGTCCTTTCCGGTCAGTTGTACGCTCAACGATCCCCCGGAGAACCCTAGGAGAGGGCAGCTAGGGTCCCGGATTCTGGAAAGCACCTCAGTCCCGGCCTTGGACTCCTAAGGAAAAGTCACGACTGTTCCTAGAACGCCATGAAGACCTCAGAGGGGTCCCCTCGGTCAGGAGCCGACCTCACCCCCGTACGTGCACACGGAAGGAGGGCTCGACATCGTCGTCACAGTGCGAAGGGTAGGGCTCTTAGTTCCCTAGACACCGAATGGGAGCTCCGAAAGGGTGCTCCGAAAGGGTGTCCCGACAGGGTGTACGGTGGCACCACACTCAGCTAGGAGCTGCATTCTCAGCTCCGTCACGTCCCTTTGTCCAAGGAGACCTTACCTGACTCTGTAGACCCCCTGAGAACCTTACCACCGAGTTGGGACCTCAAGGAGAGCGGAAAGGACACCTCTCGTGGAGGAGAACTCTACGCTGCCCTTGCGGCCTTAAGAAAGGGCTGGTGCGTCCCTTTCCTAGGGAGTAGAGCTCGATGCTCCGCCTTTGCCCCGAGGAGAGTTACACCCGCCCTGGGAGCACGAAGGAGAACTCACCTCTGCCCATACAGCCCCTTGAAGAACTCAACGTCGTTCCCACACTTCCTGGGAAACCTTCAAGGTCTCAAATCCACACTAATCGGAGCCTCTACGGAGTCGCCTTTACCCGGAGTAGAGCGGACCTCCCCTCTTGGAGGACTTAAAAGAGCGCAACTCCGTCCACGAGAGTTGAATGCTGCCCCTGGAGTCCCTGGGGGAGACCACCGGAGTCCTTTCCGGTCAGGGGTACGCTCAACGATCCCCCGGAGAGCCCTAAGGAGAGGGTAGCTAAGACCCCGGATTCTGGAACAAGCCTCTTCCCCGGCCATAGACTCCTAAGGATAGGTCACGACTGTTCCTAGAACCCCATGAAGATCTCAGAGGGGTCCCCTCATTCAGTAGGAGAGCTCACCCCTGTACGTGCACGCGAAAGGAGGACTGACATCGTCGTCACAGTGCAAAGGGCAGCGCAACTAGTTCCCTAGACACCGAAAGGGAGATCTGAAAGAGTACTCCGAAAGGCTGCTCCAAAAGGGTGTCCTAACAGGGTGCACGGTGGCACCACACTCAGCTAGGAGCCGCACTTTCAGCTCCGTCACGTCCCTTTTGTACAAGTAGACCTTACCTGACTCTGTAGACCCCCTGAGAACCTTACCTCCGTGCTGGGACCTAAAGGAGAGCGGAAAGGACACCTCTCGTTCAGGAGAACTCTACCCTGCCCTTCCGGCCCTTAAGAAAGGGCTGGTTCGTCCCTTTCCTAGGGAGTAGAGTTCGATGCTCCGCCTTTGCCCCGAGGAGACCTACACCCGCACTGTGAGAACGAAGGAGAGCTCACCTCTGTCCATACAGCCCCTAGAAGAACTCAACGTCGTTCCCACACTTCCTGGGAAACCTTCAAGGTCTCCAATCCACACGAATCGGAGCTCTGCGGAGTCGTCTTTACCCGGAGTAGTGCGGACCTCCCCTTTTGGAGGACCTAAAAGAGCTCAACGCCGTCCACGGGAGCTGAATGCTGCCCCTGGAGTCCCTGGGCGAGACCACGGGAGTCCTTTCCGGTCAGGGGTACGCTCAACGGTCCCCCGGAGAGCCCTAAGGAGAGGGTAGCTACGGCCCCGGATTCTGGATCACACCTCAGCCCCGGTCTTGGACTCCTAAGGAGATCTCACGACTGTACCTATAACCCCATGAAGACCACTGAGGTGTCCTCTCAGTCAGGAGCAGAGCTTACCCCCGTACGTGCACCCGAAAGGAGGGTTCGACATCGTCGTCACAGAGCGAAGGGCAGTGCACCTAGTTCCCTAGACACCGAAAGGTAGCTCCGAAAGGGTGCCCCGAAAGGGAGCTCCGAAAGGGTGCTCCGAGAGGGTGCTCCGAAAGGGTGTCCCGACAGGGTACACGGTGGCACCACAGTCAGCTAGGAGCCGCACTTTCAACTCCGTCCCGTCCCTTTTGTCAAAGGAGACCTTTCCTGACTCTGTAGACACCCTGAGAACCTTACCACCGTGCTGGGACCTCAAGGAGAGCGGAAAGTACACCTCTCGCGGAGGAGAACTCTACGCGGCCCTTGGGGCCCTTAAGAAAGGGCTTGTTCGTCCCCTTCCTAGGGTGTAGAGCTCGATACTCCGCCTTTGTCCCGAGGAGACCTACACCCGCCCTGGGAGCACGAAGGAGAGCTCACCTCTGCCCATACAGCCCTTTGAAGAACTCAACGTCGTTCCCACACTTCCTGGGAAACCTTCAAGGTCTCCAATCCAAATTAATCGGAACTTTGCGGAGTCGCCTTTACCCGGAGTAGAGCGGACCTCCCCTCTTGGAGGACCTAAAAGAGTTCAACGCCGTCCACGAGAGCTGAATTCTGTCCCTGGAGTCCCTGGGCGAGACCACCGGAGTCCTTTCCGGTCAGGGGTACGCTCAACGAGCCCCCGGACAGTCCTAAGGAGAGGGCAGCTACGGCCCCGGATTCTGGAACACACCTCAGCCCCGGCCTTGGACTACTAAGGAGAGGTCACGACTGTACCTAGAACCGCATGAAGACCTCAGAGGGGTACCTTCAGTCTGGAATATAGCTCACCCGCTACGTGCACGCGAAAGGAGGGCTCGATCGTCGTCACAGTGCGAAGGGCAGCGCACTTAGTTCCCTAGACACCGATTCGGAGCTCCGAAAGGGTGCTCCTAAAGGGTGCTCCGATAGCGTGTCCCGACAGGGTGCACGTGACAACACACTCAGCTAGGAACCGCACTTTCGGCCCCGTCAATCCCTTTGTCCAAGGAGACCTTACCTGACTCTGTAGACCCCCTGAGAACCTTACCACCGTGCTGGGACCTAAGGAGAGCGGAAAGGACACCTCTCTCGGAGGAGAACTCTACGCTGCCCTTGCGGCCCTTTAGAAAGGGCTGGTTCGTCCCTTTACTAGGGAGGAGAGCTCGATGCTCCGTCTTTCCCCCGAGGAGACCTACACCTGCACTGGGAGCACTAAGGTGAGCTCACCTCTGCCCATACAGCCCTTTGAGGAACTCAACGTCGTTCCCACACTTCCTGGGAAAACTTCAAGGTCTCCAATCCACACGAATCGGAGGTCTGTGGAGTCGCCTTTACCCGGAGTAGAGCGGACCTACCCTCTTAGAGGACCTAAAAGTGCTCAACGTCGTCCACGAGAGCAGAATACTGTCCCTGGAGTCCCTGGGCAAGACCACCGGAGACCTTTCCGGTCAGGGGTACGCTCAATGATCCCCCGGGGAACCCTAAGGAGAGGGCAGCTACGGCCCCGGATTCTGGAACACACCTCAGCCCCGGCCTTGGACTCCTAAGGAGAGGTCACGACTGTACCTAGAACCACAATAAAAAGTTAAAGGGATCCCTTCTGTCAGGAGCAGAGTTCACCCCCGTACGTGCACGAGATAGGAGGACTCGACATCGTCGTCACAGTACGAAGGGTAGGGCACCTAGTTCCCTAGACACCGAAAGGGAGCTCCGAAAGGGTGCTCCGAAAGGGTGCTACAAAGGGGAGTCCCGACAGGGTGAACTTTGGCGCCACACTCAGCTAGGAGCCGAACTTTAAGCTCCGTCACGTCCCTTTTGTACAAGGAGACCTTACCTGACTCTGTAGACCGTCTGAGAACCTTACCTCTGTGGTTGGTCCTCTAGGAGAGCTGAAAGGACACTCCGCACGGACAAGAACTCTACGCTGCCCTTACGGTCCTTAGGAAAGGGCTGGTTTGTCCCTTTCCTAGGGAGTAGAGCTCGATGCTCCACATATAATCAATCTGATTTGGGTATTCACCATCTGGTGATGTCCATGTGTAGAGTCTTCTCTTGTGTTGTTGGAAGAGGGTTTGCTATGTTCGTTTGCTATGACCAGTGTGTTCTCTTGGCAAAACTCTGTTAGCCTTTGCCCTGCTTCATTCCGTATTCCAAGGCCAAATTTGCCTGTTACTCCAGATGTTTGTTGACTTCCTACTTTTCCGTTCCAGTCCCCTATAATGAAAAGGACATCATTTTTGGGTGTTAGTTCTAGAAGGTCTTGTAGGTCTTCATAGAACCGTTCAACTTCAGCTTCTTCAGCATTACTGGTTGGAGCATAGACTTGGATTACCGTGATGTTGAAGTTTGCCTTGGAAACAAACAGAGATCTTTCTGTCGTTTTTGAGATTGCATCCAAGTACTGGACATGGAACAACAGACTGGTTCCAAATAGGAAAAAGAGTACGTCAAGGCTGTTTATTGTCACCTTCCTTATTTAACTTATATGCAGAGAACATCATGAGAAATGCTGGGCTGGATGAAGCACAAGCTGAAATCAAGACTGCTGGGAGAAATATCAATAACCTCAGATATGCAGATGACACCACCCTTATGGCACAAAGTGAAGAAGAACTAAAGAGCGTCTTGATGAGAGTGAAAGAGGAGAGTGAAAAAGTTGGCTTAAAGCTCAACATTCAGAAAACTAATATAATTGCATCCAGTCCCATCACTTCATGGCAAGTAGATGGGGAAACAGTGACAGACTTTATTTTTGTGGGCTCCAAAATCACTGAAGATGGTGACTACAGCCATGAAATTAATAGACGCTTACTCCTTGAAAGGAAATTTATGACCAACCTAGACAACATATTAAAAAGCAGTGACATTACTTTGTCAACAAAAGTCCATCTAGTCAAGGCTACTATTTACCAGTGGTAATGTATGGATGTGAGAGTTGGACTATAAAGAAAGCTGAGTGCTGAAGAATTGATGCTTTTGAACTGTGGTGTTGGAGAAGACTTGAGAGTCCCTTGGACTGCAAGGAGGTCCAACCAGTCCATCCTAAAGGAGATCAGTCCTGGATGTGCATTGAAAGAACTGACGTTGTAGCTGAAACTCAAATACTTTGGCCACGTGATGCAAAGAGTTGACTCATTTGAAAAGACCCTGATACTGGGAAAGATTGAGGGCTGGAGGAGAAGGGGACGACAGAGGATGAGATGGTTGGATGGCGTCACTGACTCAATGGACATGGGTTTGGGTGGACTCCGGGAGTTGGTGATGGACAGGGAGGCCTGGCGTGCTGTGGTTCATGGGATTGCGAAGATTCAGACACAACTGAGTGACTGAACTGAACTGCACTGATGCGAAGAGCTGACTCATTTGAAAAAAACCCTGATGTTGGGAAAGATTGAAGGCAGAAGAGGATGACAGAGGATGTGATAGTTGGATGGCATCACCGACTCAATGGGCATGGGTTTGGGTGGACTCTGGGTGTTGGTGATGGACAGGGAGGCCTGGCATGCTGCAGTTCATGGGATTGCAAAGAGACAGACCTGACTGAGGGACTGAACAGAACTGAACTGCATTTTGGACTCTTTTGTTGACCATGATGGCTACTCCATTTCTTCTAAGGGATTCTTGCCCTCAGTAGTAGATATAATGGTCATCTGAGTTAAATTCACCCATTCCAGTCCATTTTAGTTAGCTGATTCCTAAAATGTTGAAGTTCACTCTTGCCATCTCCTGTTTGACCACTTCCAATTTGCCTTGATTCATGGACCTGACATTCCAGGTTCCTATGCAATATTGCTCTTTACAGCATCGGACCTTGCTTCTATCACCAGTCACATCCACAACTGGGTGTTGTTTTTGCTTTGGCTCCATCCCTTTATTCTTTCTGGAGTTGTTTTTCCACTGATCTCCAGTAGCGTGTTGGGCACCTACCGATCTGGGGAGTTCATCTTTCAGTGTCCTATGTTTTTGCCTTTTCATACTGTTCATGGGGTTCTCAAGGCAAGAATACTGAAGTGGTTTGCCATTCCCTTCTCCAGTGGGCCACATTTCTGTCAGAACTCTCCACCATGTCCCATCTGTCTTGGGTGGCCCTACACGGCATGGCTTATAGTTTCATTGAGTTAGACAAGGCTGTGGGCCATGTGATTAGTTTGGTTAGTTTTCTGTGATTGTGGTTTTCAGTCTGTCTGCCCTCTGATGGAGAAGGATAAGAGGCTTATGGAAGCTTCCTGATGGGAGAGCTTCCTGGGGGTTTTGGTAGTTTTGAAAAGATGTTCCGGGCGCTGCTCCAGTAACAAATTTAACCCCGAAGAGAAATTCCCCTGTTCTGCTCCTTTGTGACTGAGTCTGCCCTCTAGGCTTCAGAGCTTCAGTAATTCTTCTGGTGAAACCTAAATCTTGAGAAACCCTATTGGTGCTATTGTAGCAGAAAGTACTCTAGCAAGCTTCCTCCAGTTTTTCACTATTAATTAATGAACTGTTATTTAAACTCTTGCTGACTTCATAGGGTTCTCATGTCAGTTCCACTAACCGTGTGAAAGAAAAACTTAACGAAAGGGAAACATAAAGTACATTTTATTGCACAAGGTAGATGAAAGATGGAAGCGTTGTCCCATCATACTGTTTACGGGAGAATTCTGAATGTACATTAAAAATGAATTAATGCAGGAGAGGTGTCTGGTTAGCAGGTGGTAAGATTCAGCTAGTGGTTCCATTTAGAAGCATTCCCAGACTTACATGGGAATATGATAGTTGTCATTCCAATTTACTGGTGTGACGAGACTGGCCCAGATCTCTGTGACTAGTGCGCTGTACTTAGCATCTCAACTTGACGTAATTTTCAGAGGAACTGTCTTAGTTGTTGGCTGAAAACTGTGGCAGGTGGTGACAGACTAGGATTAAGGGTATTACAAAAACTTAAATAGATGTATTTTATTCCAGGCTTGTCAGTTAGGATTTTGTTTCTTAAGCTGGGAGAACTGCTGGATCAAAGAAGATAGAACAAAACAGATAAGCCCCTCAATAGCAGCAGGGGAATCCATCACCTGTATCAAAACATTACCCAATAAGCCAGAGTTTAGGTAAATCCTGTGCTGACTGAAGGTTGGCGCTAATAATGTTTGTAATCAGTCCCTTTTTGTGGATGCACTTACCAAAAGGCTCCCAGACAATGCTGATATTGCTTGGAAACCTGTCCTGATGACCACAGCACATGGACTTTCAGGGACTTAAGAAAGAAGGGATCAGGTGAATCAGTTTTCCAGGTAATGAGATAACTAGGCTGGTGAAAGAGTGGTGTTGGTTTGTGGAGGAATATTTTGGTTGGTAGGAAAGAAGAGGTTTCCCAAGAGAGTCTGAGATGTCCTCTGGAGGGCTGGGTGGCAGCTGTAGGAAAACAACCGCACCAGCAGCATGTGCTGGTCAGAAAACCCTTGCCCGCGCAAATGTTGATGCGGCAGCGAGCCTTCATCTCGGTCCCTCCTTATAAAGTCCTCCTGCCTCTGGGGATGTCAGAGATGGGAGGTAATAGTGAAAGACCAAGATAACTGCATAACACGCTTGCTCCATTAGGCCTGCCTTTTGTAGCCCTGATGGAAAGAAAGAGGGGCAAGACGGAGAAGCCCTGAATCCTCTGTTTTCCGTCCTGCCACCTGCAGCCCCGTAAGTCCCCAAGCACAGAGGATGCTGTAGACCAGGGGTCAGCAAACGTTTTCTGTAAAGGGCAAGACAGTAAATACGCTAGGCTTTTGGGGCTTCCCTTGTGGCTCAATTGGTAAAGAATCTGCCTGCAATGTGGGAGACCTGGGTTTGATCCCTGGGTTGGGAAGATCCACTGGAGGAGGGCATGGCTACCCACTCCAGTATTCTGGCCTAGAGAATTCCATAAAGCCTCTTGATGAAAGTGAAAGAGGAGAGTGAAAAAGTTGGCTTAAAGCTCAACATTCAGAAAACGAAGTTCATGGCATCCGGTCCCATCACTTCATGGGAAATAGATGGGGAAACAGTGTCAGACTTTATTTTGGGGGGCTCCAAAATCACTGCAGATGGTGATTGAAGCCATGAAATTAAAAGACGCTTACTCCTTGGAAGAAAAGTTATGACCAACCTAGATAGTATATTCAAAAGCAGAGACATTACTTTGCCGACTAAGGTCCGTCTAGTCAAGGTTATGGTTTTTCCTGTGGTCATGTATGGATGTGAGAGTTGGACTGTGAAGAAGGCTGAGCACCGAAGAATTGATGCTTTTGAACTGCGGTGTTGGAGAAGACTCTTGAGAGTCCTTTGGACTGCAAGGAGATCCACCCAGTCCATTCTGAAGGAGATCAGCCCTGGGATTTCTTTGGAAGGAATGATGCTAAAGCTGAAACTCCAGTACTTTGGCCGCCTCATGCAAAGAGTTGACTCATTGGAAAAGACTTTGATGCTGGGAGGGATTGGGGGCAGGAGGAGAAGGGGACGACAGAGGATGAGATGGCTGGATGGCATCACGGACTCGATGGACGTGAGTCTGAGTGAACTCCCGGAGATGGTGATGAACAGAGAGGCCTGGCGTGCTGCGATTCATGGGGTCGCAAAGAGTCAGACACGACTGAGCAACTTTTTCACTTTCATAGTTTCTGTTACATATTCTTCTTTATTATAACTCTTTTTCAGTGTAAAAAAAAATTCTTAACTCACCATTCCTTGCTCTACAAGGACATAGTTTCTCTACCCCTGCTATAGACCTGTACACCCTCGATTTGTTGTTGTTTGGTCGCTGAGTCATGTCCAACTCTTTGTGACCCCATGGACTGTAACCCACCGAACTCCTCTGTCCATGGGGTTTCCCAGGCAGGAATACTGGAGTGGGTTGCCGTTTCCTTCTCCAGGGGCTCTTTCCCCACCTAGAGAGCAAACCATGTCTCCAGCACTGGCAGGTGGATTCTTTACCACTGAGCCCCCAGGGAAGCCCGATCTCCAAATGTGGATGTGGGCTCCTTCCTTGAGCTGGGCTGCTCTTCATTTAGCACAACACTAAGGCTAGAGGTAGGCTGTAGCTGCCTGCTCCATTCCTTCCTGGTCAGCGCACGTGCTCACACCCTGGGGACTGCTGTTGCTGGGAGTGTGAGTGTCCTTTGTGTCAGACCTAGGAGCCTTGCGTTTTCTACTTGCATCCATGAAACCACTAGGCTGTAGCTTCCAAGCAAGGTAAAATCTCACAGTTCTTGAGAGAAGCTGGAGAAGGGGAGAGAGAAGAGAGCAAGGGGGCTGTGGGAACAGTGGATGATACATGGTAAAACACTACACGGAAGAGAGATGGTCCAAATAAAGCGATCATTTTCCACCCAGCTACCCGGCCTCATTATATATACATATATATGAAAAATTGACACTGAATACAATTGTGAATCTTCAGATATTCATGACCGTCACAATTGTTGAAGTGCAGAGGAAAAATTGGATCTAACATGAAAGAGTTAAATAGTATTAAAAGTTTCACCTGCCTTCTAGAAAACTTGGCTTCTGGTATTACTAAGTCCAAATTCATTCTGAGTGCTGTTTTCACATTTAAAGAAGGTTATAGTTGATTAACAGAGACTGTGGTTCGACCCCTAGGAGTTGAGTTAAGTTAAGCTTGTAATAGATGGATTCCAATCGGTTTCCAGTGTATCAAATTCCCGAGTCAAGATGTTCTGACGGGGGTGAAGTCTGTGGTTATTGTTCAGGTTCGAAGACCACGAAATCAGGTTAACCGACATTTAGACTCCCAAGGTGTGAGGGAAAGGTACAAACTATTACACGAACTTACCGAGTTTTAAAACTCCACGAGTCTTTTCGTGGAATGAATGATAATGAGGAAAGAATGATTTCTTATGTTGAGCCCTTGTTGGTCTACCTCCTCTACGTTTCCGGTTCCATACTTCCTTCCCTCCGTCTCAAAGGGACGAGAGATACGTACGGAGACAGGGTGGTGGAGTTTCACGAGTAGTTGGGTCTTCGAGAGGGTCGAGGAAGTAAATCCAAAAAATAAGTCCGAAGGGAACACCGAGTCTACCATTTCTTAGACAGATGTCACCTCCTCTGGGTCCAAGTTAGGAATCCAACCCTTCTAGGGAACCTCTAGACCGATGGGTGAGGTCTCATGACCGGTAGGTGAGGTCACAAGAACGGACCTCTTAGGGTACCTGTCTCCTCGGACCACCCGATGTATGTCACGTACCCCAACGTTTCTCAGTCTGTGCTGACTCACTGATTGTGTGTATGTATAAGTCCTCAGGACCCAACACGATCACTATTTCTTGGGTAGACTTTACGTCCTCTACGGCACTAGGGACCCAGTCTTTTTAAGGGACCTCTTCCTTTACCGTTGGGTGAGGTCATAAGAACAGACTCTTTAAGGTACCTGTTTCCTAGGACCACCCGACGTCAGGTACCGCGACGTCTCAGGACGTGTTGACTCGTTGACTCACGTGGGTATTGTGTGTGTGTGTGTGTGTGTGTGTAAGTCCGAAGAGAATACAGAGAACGTAACTGTAACCATCCGTCCAAGAAATGGTAATTACGGTGGACCCTTCGGGGGTACTGTGTCTTTACTGACTAATTTAGTAGTCGGTATCCATTAATTGAGCTGGACGTCAGGATTCACCCCGACTTTTAATGTTGGGAGATTAGTGCACTGACCAAGGACATCGTTGGTCAGGGGTAAGACTCTAATAATTCTCGGTATCGGTGATCAGTAGAGTCATCGTATGAGTCGTTAAGGTTCCAAAATCCTCGACACACGGTCCTTTACCCCCGTTTATGATTTATATCAAGAAAAATACAGTGTCCACAAAGTACTGATAAGTAAAGATTACAAAGAATTAAGTCTACATTTCTCTACTCACACATGATGGATTGGAGAATTTAAGGACTTATGACAGTTTCCTCCCTAGAGTGAACTCCGTCTAAGGTACTCTTGTTTCGTTTCTCTGGTATTCTTTGTGACTTTCGATTTTATGGTTAAAGAAAGTACACAAATTTGTATTCGTTACAGATAATAAAAATTAGGAGTAGGGGTCTATTCCCTCCTTTTCTTGGAGACTTACTTACTTCCTACTGTTCAATCACTGAGATTAAGTAAATTCGACAAAATACCCTCATAGAGGAACAAGACTCATGGTTAGTCTTTATTTCAAAATACTCTGAAGGAAGTGTAAATAATAATAATTTATTTTATTAATTTTGGATAAAATAGTTCGTTATAATAATCGATAAATAGAAGTAATGTATTGGAATAACTCAAAGTAAAATATTTACAGTGTAACAAAAAGGACGTCAATTTTTTAATTTAATACACGACAACAGTCTAATTAAACAAAAATCGTTAAATACTATAAGAAAGTTAATTTATGTATAACAAACTAGTACTATAGATTACTTTGACTTCTTTCAGAATGATTAAGAATCAGAATGATTAAGTAATATATACTCGTATATTACGATTATGATGTAATATATTATAGTCATGAAACCGGTGGACTACACTTCTTGACAGAGTAGACTTTTCTGGGACTACGACCCTTTCTAACTTCCGTCCTCTTTCTTCTCCTGTTGTCTCCTAATCTACCAACCTACCGTAGTGACTGAGCTACCTGTACTCAAACTCGTTCGAGGCCTTCAACCACTACCTGTCCCTCCGGACGTCAGGTACCCCAACGTCTCAGTCTGTACTTACTCGTTGACTTGACTTGACTTGACTCGACTTATAATATACTAATAAGAGTCTTCGTCTTGTGTTCCGAGTGTGTGTGTGTATGTGTGTATATGTGTGTATGTTTATATACGATTATAAAGTTTCTTTATAATAGTATGAGGAACGAAATACTTATTAAAGATAAAATCTATACAACTTATTAATGTTTAATTTATTACTCTTCGTTCTATAATAAAATTTATTGTATTTCAATTATGTAAAATAGTACAAAAGTCATACACGTAATGTTCTACGTAAGACATTCTACCTACAAAGTTATACGTTGTATCGTATAGATAAACATATGTTGTCACTATAGGGTGAAAAAAGACTTTCTATTCTACTTAAACCGACCACTCCAAATTTTTACTCCGGTTCAAACAGTCAATCCAATAAGTCCCTTTAAAGGGTACTTAATTAGACATCTAGTTAGACATTTAATAGTGGATTTTCTACTTTCGTACCTGTAAATTCCGTAGATTCTGAAGTTCTGTAAAATATTTTTTATAAAGTAAACGTTTTCATATATTTTTAATCATTGTAAAACTAAAAGGTTTTGAAAAGTTTCATATATAGATCAACTTTCTGATTATTCAGATAAATTATCGTAAACTAATAAGAACTATTTCGGAAAAACGATAAAAAGGATATTTGACTCTATAATTTGTCTAGATCACTAACCCTATCTTTTGGAAAACGTTCAGACTCCAAAAGGTTAGTACTCGAAAATCATTTTGACTTCCTCCTCAAACAGTTCGAGCATCAACTATCTTAGTAATTTTCTAACAAGACTATCTAGTTAGTGTTACATTAAAACCGTACATAAAACTTTTAAGTTTATTATTTTACAGTAACAATAACGTTTTGAGGAAGATTAGGACACAAGACAAATAATCTTGTTTGAAAGTATTGTAAATTTATATGTTTTCCTTCTTGTCTTCATCTTAGGGACTAGTCTAGATACAGAATAATCGTTATTCCTATATAAATGGAGGAAATACTTATCGGTGTCACATATTTAACTCCTGTTCAGAGTGAATAAAGTAATTCTCTACGTACACGTTTTATAAAAACGAAAAACACTTATGAATAAGTATTTTTAAACGTCATCTAAATATTACAAAAATGGTTAACACTTAATGGTTATTAACGTTATTAAAATGTTATGTAGAATTTTGTACTGATGGAAATACCATTAGTCGTTATTTAAACAAAAAGTTAAATAATATGTATCAAAACCACGATACTTCTTGTATCTTACTAGTTATTTTCGAAAATTTACATTTCGTTTAATGAAATCCCTGAAGGAAACACTACGTTACCGATTCTGAGACGTTGACGGGACGTCCCCCGTACCCAAACTAAGGACCAACCCCTTGACTGTAACCCGTCGTGTCTTCGAGAGATCAACACCGTGCACCCCGAAGAGATCAACATCACGTGTCCGAAGAGAACAACGTCTCGTGTCCAAGATCTGACGTACTCGAGTCGTCAATACCACTCACCCGAATCAAAAGGGTGTTGTACATTCCTAGAATAAAGGGAAGGGTCCTTAGTTTGGGTGTAGGGGACGTAATCTTTCGTTCAAGAATTGGTAACCTAGTGGTCTCTCCAGGCTTCGTGTTACAAAGAAACTAATATCGGGTCTGAGACGTTTCAATTTACAATTGAAGATAATTATCTTAAGACTATTAAACTTTTATTAAAGACAAGACATGATGTCCCGTTATTTTGTTGAATAAAAAAAACATCATGTAATTGTCAAAACGTAAATTAATTGTTAGAATAAAATTGTAAAAAAAAGGAAAGTATCTATTATACACGAAGAAAGGAAACTGGGTTGAAATGGTAAAATGACTAATTCGGTAATTACTCAAAGACGATAATTACTTGTGTTTAAGGGATGTATAAACTCTCTTTCGTCACGAAAACTTCAAAAATTTTAATGTGAGACTTCAACAAAGGGTAGATTGAAGTAAATGATAAATGACTCGGGTAGATCAGGAGTCTAATACGAGGACCTAAACTGAATATTCGTCGGAGATTAATAAATCAAACCAAACCTTGAGTCAAGGACAAACATAAACCATCTCCCTTTATTTTACCTAAAGTCTTAGTCTTACCTAAAACCTTGTGTCAAAACCTTCAGGTTTGGTGTCTTTAGTCTGTTCTTTTTTTAATTTATTCTCTTTAAGTTTGACCTTTCCTTCTACATTTTGACAGTGACAAATATCTACAGTACTGAGAGATATATCTTTTAGGAAGTCTACGATGGATATCGTATGGACGTAAGTAGTTGCTCAAACCATTTCAACACCCTACGTTTTGATTATATATCTTTAAATAACACCAAGATATTATGACCTGTTAGTTTTTCTCTTCAATTCTTTTGTTAGGGTAAGTTTAGTATTGTTTTTCTCTTTCTGTTTTATAGGGGTGTATAGTGACGTAGTTTTTCTTATTTTATTGTCGTCATTCGAATTGTTTTCTCCGTTTTCTGAACAAGAACCTTTTGATAACTTGAGACTACTTTCTTTGACATCTACTCTCTTTGTCTACCTTTCTATCTGACCCGAGTACCTAACCTTCTTAATTATAACGATTTTATTGATGTAATGGACTCCATTAGACGTCTAAGTTACATTAGAGATTGTTTTATGGTCGTCGTAAAAAGTGTCTTCATCCTGTTTAATAAGATTTTAACGAAACCTTTGTGTGTTTGTTGGGGTTTATCGGTTTTAATAGAACTCTTTCTTCTTATTTGAATCTCCGTAATTATAGTCTGAGGGATTAAGGTTTGACATGATGTTTCGATCTCATTATTTTTGTCATACCATGACCGTGTTTTTATAGGTGTATCTAGTTACCTTGTCGTCTGTCTCAGATCTTTATTAGTATAAACATTCCCGTTGATAGATACTGTTTATCTCGTTCTTATATGTTACCTCCTTTTCTGTTAGAGAAATTATTTGCCACAACCCCTTTGACTTGACGATGTACGTTTTCTAAGTTTGGTTAAATGAAAGAGTGTGGTGTATATTTTTTTTAAGTGTACCTAATTTCTGAATTCGTATTCTAGACTTTGGTAAATCGAAGATCTTCTTTTGTATCTGTGAAACTGTAATCAGAATCATTATAAATGAACTTATACAAAGGATTTCGTTCCTTTTATTTTTGTTATTTACTTTTTTACTCTAATATAGCTTGATTTTTCAAAAAGATACCGTTTCCTTTAATAGTCGTTTTACTTTTCTGGTGGATAATTTACCCTCTTCTATAAACGGTTGTTATATAGATTGTTTCTTAATTATAGGTTTTATATGTTTCTTAAGTATGTTGAGTTGTTATTCGGTTTACTGGACCAAAATTTTACCTGTTTTCCCAACTTATCTGTAAAAAAGTTTCTTCTGTATATATACCCATTACCCGTGTACTTTTCTACAAGTTGTAGTGATTAGTAGTCCCTTTACGTTTAGTTTGGGTGTCACTTCCTAAGGGGACCGTCAAGTCACCGACTCACACATGAGGGTGACGTCCCCCGTACTTAAACTAGGTACCAGTTCCTTGATTCTAGGACATACGACGAAGGACGTCGGTTTTTTACAATGGTATGGTGGAGTATGGACAGTCTTACCGATAATGGTTTTTCTGTTGTTTGTTGTTTACAACCGTTCCTACACCTCTTTTCCTTTGTGAGTACATGACAACCACCCTTACATTAGACCATGTCGATGATACTTTTTGTTAATACCTCGAAGGAGTTTTTCTAATTTTGATCTCGATGGTATATTAGGTAGTTAAAGTAGGGTGAGGACCTATAAATATGTTTCCTTTACTTTTGTGATTGATCTTTTCTATACGTAAGGTTATAAGTGACGTTGTAATAAATGTTATCGGTCCCACACCTTCGTTGGATTCACGGGCAGTTATCTACTTATCTGTTTCTTCTACGCTATATAAACAAACTACCTGATAATGAGTCGGTATTTTTTCTTACGCTAGAACGGTAAACACTGTTGTACCTACCTGGATCTCCCATAATACGATTCAATAAAGTGAGTATACACATTAAATTTTTCGTTTTGTTTACTTGTTTGTATTATGTGTCTTTGTTTCTTGTTTGTCCACCAACGGTCTCCCCTCTGTCACACCCCTCCTCTCTTTATCCATTCCTTCTAATTCTCCACGTGCGAAGGTCAATGTTCTATTTACTCAGTGTCAATGTTTTACGTACCACACCCCTTACAGTAGTTAATAATACAGTATGGAAACGTATCACTGTGTAGTATTGATCTAAAAAGTACTAGTAAAACTTTACATATCTTTATGGTTCAGTGACACAACATATCGTCCTCGATTGTATCACAAGATTCAGTTAATATAAAGTTTTTGTTTGTGTGAGTCTTTTTCTCTAGTCTAAGCACCCATGGTCTCTTCCGTTCCCTCTCAAATTACTTCCGTCAGTTTTCCACGTTTGTAGGTCAATGTTCTAACATCCCTTTCTCGTTTAATCACTTCTACC
Source organism: Capra ibex (assembly GCA_006410555.1). NCBI lineage: Eukaryota > Metazoa > Chordata > Mammalia > Artiodactyla > Bovidae > Capra > Capra ibex. The sequence goes on along the minus strand of SJYO01045292.1, from coordinate 1,687,095 downwards.
GTACCAGTCCGAGAGAGCGTGGCGTCGCGGAGAGTGAGAACGGGGTGCCAAACATTTATTGATACATTGTCGCTAGTGAATTTCGTGACGCATACGCGCCGTACTCTAAATACATTGTCGATTCTAGTGAGTATCGCGACACGTCGCGTAGTCTTACGTGAGTGAACCTGAGTCCGATGAAAAGAAGACATTTATATATTCAAGTGGACCTTTTCGGGACCTCCCGACACACGTTAATACAATACAACACAGACGATGATACCGACGACGCGGTCGGTCCGCTCTTATTTACGTAGATGTCAAGACGACGACGACGACGACGACGACGACTCAGCGAAGTCAGCACAGGCTGAGACACGCTGGGGTCTCTGCCGTCGGGTGGTCCGAGGGGGCAGGGACCCTAAGACGTCCGTTCTTGTGACCTCACCCAACTGTAAAGGAAGAGGTTACTCACTTTCACTTTTCATTTTCACTTCAGCGAGTCAGTACAGATTGAGAAGTCCTGGGGTACCAGGCGTCGGGTGGTCCGAGGAGGTAGTTACCCTAAAAGGTTCGTTCTCATGACCTCACCCCACGGTAGCGGAAGAGGCTGTCAAAAATACTGAGGACCATAAAAGAAAGTCGGAGAATCGAGTGGGGAACGGATCGACCCAATTCTTCTCACGCGTGTCACTCTACGTCTCTCTGTCGACCGTAGCGCTTGTCCTAGTCGTCATGGTTCTATTTTATTGACTCGCATTACACGTTGTACTATTTATAGTACTTGTAAAGACATACGATATATACTTTGAACAATTCTCTCATTTATAAATCTTAGAATAGTGTTCCTTTTAAACAAAGGTAAATAAAAATATAGTCATACACTAATAAACACAAGTGGTTCGAATAACACTATTAACAAAGTACCATATACATTCACCTTAGTAATATGACGTGTAGACTTTGAATAAGTCACGACATACAGTTACTATATAGTTATTTGAACCTTCTTATACTTTGAGTTCTTTATTTTTAATAAAGATCAACGTTATGATTTTATTTGTGTTGTTTTACTTCCTTGACGTACGTACACACAATGTTCAATCACCCTCGAAACCCAACAAACTACCATCCATTAAGGACTTATTAAATTAGGTTGATTTATAGTTCATACTCTCTCGTGTGCCCTCTCTCTCCCTCTCCTTCTCTCCGAATGACCGTCGTACCAGTTATCCATGTCTGTCACAAACAAAAGTGTCTCCTTTACCTCAACCTATGAAACCCCCTCTTTTGTCCTAAGTGTACTCTTTCTCTCTTTTACTTGGTAAAGAGTTACTTTGGGAAATTCTTTTCGGGTATCAACTTTGAGTTGTTTGAACGATTCAAGGGTTTCTTCTACTCCAGGAACTCTATTGGTAGAAAGCCTCTAATAAGGAAAGGCGTTATTTCTATTTACTGTTACGTTGACTAAATGTTTTTAAATAGAACTTTGTTTCTAACAGTTTATCCTTGTCTTTTAATTTCGTCGTTTCTGAACCCCCCCCCTCCCCACTTTTAGTTCTATTTTATATTTGTAGAGAGACTCCTTCTCTTAGGTATTTCTAAGATTAGTCGTAGAAATTTTTTGCTTAGTTTACCATTTTCTTTACGACCATCTTTCGTACGAACAAACCCCTTTGAATCCTTCATATTTGCCTCTTCCGTTACCGTGGGGTGAGGTCATGAGAACGGACCTTTTAGGGTCCCTACCCCCACGGACCACCCGACGGCAGAGACCCCAGAGTGTCTTAGTCTGTGCTGACTTCACTGAATCGTCGTCGTCGTCGTCGTCGTCCTTCATATTTCCCAAAGGGTCCACTGAGTGACCATTTCTTAGACGGACGGTTCCATCTACACCCAATGTAAGGACTCAGTCCTTCTAGGGGACCTCTCCCTTTACCGTTGGGTGAGGTCATAAGAACGGACCCTTTAAGGCACCGGTCTCCTCGGACCCCCCGATGTCAGGTACCCCAGTACTTTCCTGACCTGTACTGACCCGTTGATTTATTGTTGTTTTCTTCATATTTGGTGTGTTTTTTCATATTTTGTGTTTTATCTACTCTATTTTAGTTTGTTCATCTTATTCTATAACCTTCCGTTCTTCCCATACCTTTATAATGTTTATAAAAGTTCTATAGGATATTTTACAACTTTCACCTTTTTTATAAGATTACGTCGTTTTGAACCGTTTCTCTTCTACTTCAAACTGTAGACCGTCTAAACTATCTTTTTTTAGTTCTGGATGCCTCTCGTACCTCGTTAAGGATATCCTTCGTCGGTTGGTCTTACTTCCCTTGTGAATCGACTGTTTTGGTTATTTTAATGTTAACTGATATTTTAAGTCTTTTTGGAGCTCCTTTGAGAACAAATGTTTCTTTTGCTTAAACTTCAAAACTTATTAACGTGACCCGTCGACTTTATTGACCATTTAGTGGTCTCACTCCTCTGTTTTAATTAGTCTCTACTGTCCACTATATATAGAGGACCTATATTAGAAACAATTGTTATCGACCTTTTCTGACTCCGGTAAAGGGTAGGTTTGACTCACTACTCCACAGTCGGTCCGTACTCGACCTTCTCTTTTGTTTCTTGTACTCTAAGTAAGAGACGTAAATCGATTCGAACTGACCTTTTACTTACGTTTTGGAACGTCACGTTCCACCTATAGGGTTTTCGTCTATTTCTACACTGAAACATTTTTCTTCGACTAAGTCCTTCTCTTCTTTATCCTTTTCTTTCCCGTTTTCGTTAGTCGACGTCCCCTCTACTTTTGAATTCCCGTTTCTTAAATTCTTTACCTCCCCCTTAAAATCTTTTATCTTGATAGGTATACGTCAAGTATGTTTTTACCGAATTCTAACTTTAATTATGGTACTATATTTTTCTCCTTACGAAGTTTTTCGGTCTCTGAAATTTTGGTTTAGGTCCTTCTGAACTAAGACTTTGTCAGGGTGTCTTTAAAAGATTAGTCACCCGTTTGATCCACCATGTAATCTTAGTGGATCCCCCGAACAACTTTACTTCTGCCGACCCGTGGTGGGGACTTAGACTAAGTCATCTCAATCCACTCCGGACTTTTGGAAATAAAATTGTTCAAGAGAAAAAAAAAAAAAAACCGAGGTTTTAGTGACGTCTACCATTGACGTCGGTACTTTAATTTTCTACGAATGAGGATCCTTCCTTTCAATACTGGTTGGATCTATCATATAAGTTTTCGTCTCTGTAATGAAACGGTTGATTCCAGGTAGATCAGTTCCGATACCAAAAAGGACACCAGTACATACCTACACTCTCAACCTGACACTTCTTCCGACTTGTGACTTCTTAACTACGAAAACTTGACACCACAACCTCTTCTGAGAACTCTCAGGGAACCTGACGTTCCTCTAGGTTGGTCAGGTAAGATTTCCTCTAGTTGGGACCCTAAAGAAACCTTCCTTACTACGATTTCGACTTCGAGGTTATGAAACCGGTGTAGTACGCTTCTCAACTCAGTAACCTTTTCTGAGACTACGACCCTCCCTAATCCCCGTCCTCCTCTTCCCCTGCTGGCTCCTACTCTACCGACCTATCGTAGTGCCTGAACTACCTGCACTCAGACCCACTTGAGACCCTCAACCACTACCTGTCCCTCCGGACCGTACGACGCTAAGTACCCCAGCGTTTCTCAGCCTGTGCTGACTCACTGACTTGACTTGACTTGATTGTTCAAGAGACCAATACTACGACGACGACCGGACTTCTAGTGTGACACTCGTGGTAACGAGATTTGGTTGAGGTCAACTAAAAATCCTGACGGACTCGGGGAATATCTGGATAAGTTAGTCATAGACACACACACCCCCACACACTCCCCCCTCCAGTCCGTGACCATAAAAAGCTTCGTCGAGTCTATTAATACTGTATTGGTCCCAACTCTTGGTTACTTCGATGGGTTTGACCAAGAAGGTTGGTAAAGTGACTTTAACCGTTGTATAACGGAGAATAAACAAAAATTGACCTCCTATTAACGAAACGTTATAACACAACCAGAGACGACATGTAATTGTACTTAGTCGGTATCCATATGCATACAAGGGGGGATTGGGCGGAACTTGGAGAGAGGGTGGAGGGAGGGGTAGCGTAAAGTTCCAACAGTGTCTCGTGGACTAAACTCGAGGGACACAGCGTGTCGTTTAAGGGTGGTCGATAGATAAAATTTATACCATTACATATGCAAACACTACCTATAAGAAAAGAAATTGTATAAGAAAAGAGAATTGTCTTCTTTAAACAGGTATTGATATGTTCAGGTTACCCATCCCTGAATCACAATCCCTCAGGACGGAGACGAACCCAAACTACTTCGAAGTAACTTTTTAGGTTCCTCGTTGAGACTACTATCCCCTATCCGAATTAAGAGTACGGTGGAGGGGAAGATTTACAGAAGGTCCATAAGGGTCCTACTACAGTGGTTGTCCTCCTACGGGTGGAGAAAGTCCAGGTACACCTGGAAATGGATTTCGGACTTTTCAAGTAGACGAAAGTGAGAAGGGAAGTGGAGACCAAAAACGACACATAAGGAAAGGTTTAGATTCATTTGATGGAAACGAAAGTGAACCTTAGTCGTTGAAAAGAATACTAGGCCACTCCTGTCACTACCTGTAGGTTGAAAAATTTATAAGTTTGAGAGAACCAACTTCTTTCTGGTAAAATAGACTAGAGTCTAGTTATAGAGATGGAAATAGGGGTTTGGTTTAGGTTCACGGAGAAGTGGACATCGAAAACTTTATAGAAAACATTCCAAATAGTCACAGGGGTGGTATGTACATACACTCTTGTGTGTGTACAGGTAACCAGTGTCGTCGCGATTCCTGTTAAATATTCGAAGAGAGTCCGAAAATCAGATTCTACCTCTTGACGAAGTGATCTAAGTCTTAAGATGTATAAAGTGAAATTAACTCTAATTTTTGCATATATGTTATATTACGTGTCTAGAATTCATATTTTTGTTACGTTAAACTTTTATATCATAGAAGGTTTCTCTTGTAAATGTAGTATAATCTTTCAAGGAATTACGGAATTAAACTAAAGGACCTGGGTTAAGGTTACATACACCCAACCCCCTGTCTCGTTTCAAGGGTAGATAGTGGTTCATTAAGAACCTTGTAGTCAACTATTGGTCGGGGGGTAAGAATCCACTTCAGGTTTTCAATGAAATAATTGTAAGTGAATCCTTTAAGGTTTCTCATGTATGTAAGGTTCATATATGTAAGGTTCTCATATATGTAAGGTTTTCATATATATAAGGTTCTCGTATATGTAAGGTTCTCATATATGTAAGGTTCATATATGTAAAGAATAATATTTAGTGTTATAATAAAGTCAAGTCAAGTCAAGTCAAGTCAGCGAGTCAGCACAGGCTGAGAAACGCTGGGGTACTTAACGTCGTGCGGCCCGGAGGGGTAGGTAGTGGTTGAGGACCTCAAGTGAGTTTGAGTACAGGTAGCTCAGTCACTACGGTAGGTCAGTAGAGTAGGAGCCAGCAGGGGAAGAGGAGGACGGGGATTAGAGAGGGTCGTAGTCTCAGAAAAGGTTACTGAGTTGAGAAACGTACTCCACCGGTTTCATAACCTCAAAGTCGAAATCGTAGTAAGGAAGGTTTCTTGTGGGTCCTGACTAGAGGAAATCTTACCTGATCAACCTAGAGGAACGTCAGGTTCCCTGAGAGTTCTCAGAAGAGGTTGTGGTCAAATTTTCGTAGTTAAGAAGTAACGAGTCGAAAGAAGTGTCAGGTTGAGAGTGTAGGTATGTACTGGTGTCCTTTTTGGTATCGGAACTGATCTGCCTGGAAACAACCGTTCATTACAGAGACGAAAACTTATACGATAGAGCCAACCAGTATTGAAAGGAAGGTTCTTCATTCGCAGAAAATTAAAGTACCGACGTCAGTGGTAGACGTCACTGAAACCTCGGGTCTTTTTATATCAGACTGTGACAAAGGGGTAGATAATAGTGTTATAGTGCACGGAGGTTAATTAGCTAGGTTACTCGTTGGAGACTCGACTAGATAGTGACATATAATCAAAACGGAGAAAAATTTTGAAGAACATTTACTTTAATGTGTAGTGGAGGAGTCAATATAGAAAAAAGCGAACCGTATTACTGACGCTCTCAGTAGACATGGTAAAAATGAATCTTTAACTAGGAATACACAACGACTGATCATCAGGTGATACACTCTTGTCGTATCAATGAAGCGGTAATGTTTAACTACCCATAAACTCAACAAAAGTCCAAACCCGATAATAATTATTTCAAAATACTTCTACGAAGTATTCAGAAAAAGACCTGTACACAAAGTAAAGAGAACGTCCATGAAAGAGGGTGCTCCCGTGAATGACATAGTATTGGTAGTTACAAAATTGAAATATTTTCTGAAAAAGGGTCCAACTAGTATGGTAAAATGTAAGGTTTGTCATGGTCATCGAGATATAGGAGTGGTTCTAAACCACACTAGTGAGAAAAAAACAAAAATTGGTAAGATCATTCAAACTTCATCATTGCAAATGATAAAAAATCTTAAAAAAGTCACATGCGACTTGATTTTAAATGGTATAAACTTGGTTCAAGAAATTACGACTCCAAACATGAAAAAATTTCAAAAGATGTCTGTCTTTAGTAAAAAACTCGACTTCATTATACTGGATACCAGGTAGACATTATACTGGATAAAATAAAAATTACTTTATTTTTATTAAGTTATTTACCGAAAATCTATTTTTTATTAAATTTAATAGTCTTTTTCTTGATACCCAACCTTTTCTTCAACTTATAACTTACACGTCCCTTGACTAAATTTTAATCTTAAATTCGTTCTTTCGTCTCCTTCCGATTTTTATTTCCTTCCAACATCGGAACTAGTCATAAATTATCCGGTGATAAGATTCTTATTAAACGTCCAAAGGGTACTCGTAAATCATGTGTTAAGTTGATATCAAAGAAGACGTAATTATGTTTTCCTTTACGACGAAGAAGTTATCTGACTATGAAGTTAACGAAGGTAAACAAAAACGTTTTATGTTAAAACTAAAAGAAACTATTAGAAAAAAAAAACTCACTATATGACTGAGTCCCTAACTTAGATGTGGAGAACACAGAGGACGTCCGTTTGAGAAATGGTGACGTAGTAGACCCTTCTAGGTTATAAATTTTGAAAAAGTATCCACGAGACACATTTTATTAACGAGTTTTATAGACTCTTTTAGGCATCGTCACTAATCCCGAAGGGTCCACCGAGTCACCATTTCTTAGGTGGACGGTTACGTTCTCTGTACCCAAACTCGGAACCTAACCCTTCTCGGGGGCCTCTTCTTTTACCGTTGGGTAAGGTCATAAGAACAGATCCTTTAGGGTATCTGTCTCCTAGGAAAACACAGGTATCCCAGTGTTTTTAGACTGTACTGAATCCCTTATTTGTTACTTCTCGTCACTAAGAGTTAGAAGTCACCCACACTCTTGAACCATTTTTATGTTTCTCGGTCAGGGACAGGACGATGTTCTTTGTGTCACGACACATAAGACATAATCAAGAAGTCCACTAGGACTCTGTGTAGTTTCAAGTTATTGGTCACGAGACGTCACATAAGGTCGTCGTTCAGTACACCTTTTGTTTTAGCATTGGGTTAATACCAAGTCAACAGTCGTTACTGGTTGTCCACCGAGTGAGCTAGTGTTGTGACAAATCATTTTACTCAAATAAACGTATAGTTCTGTAGAGGTCTTTTTATCATCATTCACCTTTATTTCTCATCTCAATATAAACATCTTATTAAGTTTACGGAAAAAGAAGTCGTGACAGAAACTAACACACTGAGAATTGTTCGGAGATCTGTTTGTGCTACCTTGAAGGTAAGAACAGACTTTTATAAAGAAATCTGAAAAATACAATCTGACGTAAAGAAGAATTCTTTTTAAGTCAATATTTTCTATTTTATTAGTTCTTTCAAGAGGTATATAATATAACGTGAAGGGAAGTGGTCTTCCAGTCCTTCACTAAGATGAGACCAAACGTACGTACACGCGACTTAGTGACGTCAACACAGACTGACACTGGGGTACCGGACACCGGACGATTTGAGGAGACAAGTACCTTAAGAGGTCCTTCTATGACCTCAACCCAATGGTCCCATCTATGGAAAGTGTAACCCTTAATAAAATTTCTAATTTTCCGACAGATAATCCAGACTTAAATTAATGTCGACTAGTTAACGTCACTAAGACGGACGTTTCAACCCAACGAAACTCAAATGACTTTTTTTTTTTTTTTTTTTTGGTTTTGGTACGATAAACGTTAACATACCTTGCAAGGAAGACCCAATGTCGATCCATACCTAATGATTTCGGAGGTCAGTTCCACTGTACAGGTTTTATTCCGTCACTAAAGGTTCTAGACACGAATAACCATCTTAAAGTTACGGGTCAAGTTGAACCTTAACAAGGTGTACGAGTGTTAAAGGTTTACTTTCCGAAGTCTATTCGTACTTCTTACATGAAGTAAATAAGTGAGTAGTGACTAGTCGTAAATAACTGACATGTGAAACACGGTCTATTACTCATTCCGGATTCTTAATTACGTGTTTTCTATCACAAATCAGAACCTACGTCTGTTTATCAGTTGATCAATAACAACACACTATCAGTAGTGAGGACATTAACTACCAACCTGTGGACGGTAAAAGTGACGATGCAGGAGTAACGGATCGTGTTATGGGTCAGACCCCGTAGTCAAATTATTTATAAAAGAGTTAATACATCGATTATATAAATATCTTCAACAGTATCCAGTGATTCTCCCGTTTATTTCTCAATGTATTGAGTTCACTCCCTCTTACTAGAAAACTCTTACAGAGAACCGAATCAAATGAAACTAACCCATACAAATGTCCCCTCAGACATGTCAAGTCTAAAACATCACTTTGACTGTAATGGGACAGGTGCATGGGAGTCGTAAGTAAAGATACGATGTTCGATAAATCTCCCTTTTGGATTCTGTGTTGTGAACTTCCGAAAAAAAGGAGTCGGTGCCCTGTGTACGTCAACGACGTCCTTCAGGGGGGTTCTTGTCACTGAAGGTCCTCGACAACGTATTTATGGAATGGAAAAAACGAAGTATCGATCGAGACCTCAACAAGATACAACAGAGGATCTCCAGTAGTCACCCTACCTTAAAACGATTAACGGGTGTCACCGTTGACCGAACTATTATGTGGAAAGTGTCCTAAAGAAGGTAAGACCGAAAAATGGACACGAAAGACCGTAATTGAGGGCTTATTTGAGATTGTCAACTTAGGAACAGAATCTTAGACGAAGATCTAGTTTGAGAAGGGTTCCTACTTATACTCGGTAGATACACGTATACCCAGTCACCGTAGTTGTAAAAGTCTTAGTCACTTGATTTTACCTGGTCTTATCCTCTTAAATTAAGTCTACTGGTAGTATAGATGATGACACCCTATCTTAGGGAATCTTTTTTACCTCATCGGGAGTATCAGTTGTTTTCTCAGACTTTACGTCATAAACCCACGTTAGAGTTTTTACTGTCTTACTAGAGACAAGCAAAGGTTCCGTTTGGTAAGTTATAGTATCATTAGGTTCAGATACGGGGTTGATGATTACGGTTTCTTCGACTTCAACTTACCAAGATACTTCTGGAAGTTCTGGAATATCTTGATTGTGGTTTTTTACTACCGGAGGAGTAGTGTCCCCTGACCTTACGTTTTCTTCCTTTAGTTTTTAATGAGGTTTCTGACCTCATTCTCAGTTGAAACCAGAATCTTATGTTTTACTTCACCCCGTTTTCGATTGTCTCAAAACGGTTCTCTTACGTGACCAGTATCGTTTGTGGGAGAAGGTTGTTGTGTTCTCTACTGAGAGGTGTACCTGTAGTGATCTACCAGTTATGACTTTAGTCTAACTAATTTAATAAACGTCGGTTTCTACCTCGAGATATGTCAGTTGTTTTTGTTCTGGTCCTCGACTGACACCGAGTCTAGTACTTGAGAAATAACGGTTTAAGTCTGAATTCAACTTCTTTCATCCCTTGTAGTGATCTGGTAAGTCCATACTGGATTTAGTTTAGGGAATACTAACATATGTCACCTTCACTGTTTATCTATGTTCCCTAATCTAGACTATCTATTTCACGGACTTCTTGATACCTACCTCCAAGTAATGTAACATGTCCTCTGTCCCTAGTTCTGGTAAGGTTTCTTTTTCTTTACGTTTTTCCGTTGTACCAACAGACTCCTCCGGAAAGTTTATCGACTCTTTTCTTCTCGTCGACTTCCGTTTCCTCTTTTCCTTTCTATATGGGTAAACTTACGTCTCAAGGTTTCTTATCGTTCCTCTCTATTCTTTCGGAAGGAATCACAAGTTACATTTCTATCTCCTTCTTGTTATCTTACCCTTTTCTGACTCTAGTGAAGTTCTTTTAATCTCTATGGTTCCCTTGTAAAGTACGTTTCTTCCCACGTTACTTCCTGTCTTTACCATGTATGGATTGTCTTCTTCTTCTATAATTCTTCCCAAACACTCTTATGTGTCCTTTTGATATGGTTTTGTCTAGAAGGACTGGGTCTATTCGTGCTACCACACTAGTGAGTCGATCTCGGTTTGTAGGATCTGACACTTCAGTTCACCCGGAATCTTTCGTAGTGATTCTTTTCTCGATCTCCTCCACTACCTTAAGGTCAACTCTATAAAGTTTAGGACTTTCTACTACGACACTCTCACGACGTGAGTTATACGGTCGTTTAAATCTCTTGAGTCGTCACCGGTGTCCTGACCTTTTCCAGTCAAAAGTAAGGTTAGGGTTTCTTTCCGTTACGGTTTCTTACAAGTTTGATGACTTACTAACGTGAGTCGAGTGTACGATCATTTCGTTAAGAGTTTTAAGAGGTTCGGTCTGAAGTTATCATGTACTTGGTACTTGAAGGTCTATAAGTTCAACCTAAATCTTTTCCGTCTCCTTGGTCTCTAGTTTAACGGTCGTAGACAACCTAGTAACTTCTTCGTTCTCTCAAAATCTTTTTGTAGATGAAGACGAAATAACTGATACGGTTTCAGAAACTGACACACCTAGTGTTGTTCAACACCTTCTCAGAATTTCTTTACTCTTATGGTCTAGTGAAATGGACGGAGGACTCTTTAGACATACGTCCAGTTCTTCGTTGTCAATCTTACCCTGTACCTTGTTGTCTGACAAAGGACAGCCCTCGGTCGCATTCCTTAGGGTGGGTACTGTTCCAGTACGTCTTCCTTCGTACTGTTTTGCGTTCCTGCACAAACCGAAGTCCCTAAGGGGGACCTTTAAGGACTCGTAGGTGGGGGGTTCTGGTCTCAGACGGACGAAATGACACAATACGAAAGGTGGATGAGAAGACAGTAATTGTCCCCTGACAGGGGGGTGGTGGAAAAAGACCTTTTTAAATCTCGAAAATCTATCATTTAGAGGACCCGTATTATGCTCACAAAGTTAGGTTTTTGGGGAGACTACCGAAAGATCGGACGGACATGTCGACGCGTACACTAACAAACTCCGGAGGGCGGAATTTTGCAGGATCCTTACAGCTCCGAAGACTCCTCAGTTTTAGTAATCTTATCCTGACTAATTTCCAAAGTAAACAACTCGGTTATGAACGACGGTTTAAAAGTATAGAAAATAAAAATCCATATCAACCATATATCTTTTTGTCCATCATCTGGACCATAATCGTTGTGATCTAGAAACTCAATTCATGAAAGAAATAATATTGGGTAACGTGGAAACAAGATATCCTTACATTGAAAAAACATGAAACTCCCACTACGTCTCATTTCTTTTTTGTGAAGATCCCTTTTCCTCAAAAGACCTGTTAATAGGTCCTTCTCTCGGTATTTTTACAATTGTTCGAAGAACCGGTCTTCTATTACATTTGGTGGACTCTGGAAAACATATACCCTCCCATACGTTTTTCTTACGGAACAGAGTTACTCCCATCCTGACGACGGGGACGTATTGAGATAAAGAAATACATGTTGAACTCCATATATTCGACTAAAACTTTTTATCAAAAACCTCAGAACGTGGCTACGACCCGAAGGGGTACAGCAAGAAAAGAAAAAGACCGACTTAAGGGTAGACCTCGTCCCTCCGAGTAATACAGATGAATGAACAGGGCCGAAGATTCTAGGTATTCTCTCTCGGGTTCCGCCCCGTGAGAGACTATAAGTTTGCCAGCGGCCACCGGATTGTATCTACCACGTTCAAGGAACAGACCTTGAAATAACCAGAAGGTGTATTAGGTTCAATAAGTCGGGAGAAAGAGATGAATTAAAAGGATGATATGGTAACAAAGAATTAGTTTAGTATAATTATTTGTTTATTCAGAAAGGAGCGGTTGCGGCAGGGGTGAAGCTTAAGGGACCTAGGTGGCCCCGACCTGGGGCCGTACAAGGTTTAACCCTTGGTCAGGGTTAAACCTCATGGAGTTCGGACATATAACAGTGGAACGAACAAATTGAATGTACGTCTTACGTAGTACGTTTTATGACCCGACCAACTTCGTGTGCGACCTTAGTTCTAACGAACCTCTTTATAGTTATTGGAGTCTACGTGTCTACTGTCATGGGAATACCGTCTTTCACTTCTTGATTTCTTTGAACTGCTTTCACTTTTTCCTCTCACTTTTTCAACCGAATTTTGAGTTGGAAGTTTTTTGATTCTAGTACCGTCGACCAGGGTGGTGAAGTATCGTTTATCTACCCCTTTGTCATCGTTGTCACTGTCCGAAATAAAAGAACCCGAAGTTTTAGTGACGTCCACCACTGACGTCGGTACTTTAATTCTGTGAACGAGGAGTCTTCTTTTCAATACTGGTTGGAGCTATCGTATAATATTTCGTCTCTGTAATGAAAAGGCTGTTTCCAGATAGAACAGTCTCGATACCAAAAAGGTCATCAGTACATACCTACACTCTCGACCTGATATTTCTTTCGACTCTCGGTTTCTTAACTACGAAAACTCGACACTACAACCTCTTCTGAGAACTCTCAGGGAACCTGACGTTCCTCTAGGTTGGTCAGGTAGGATTTCTTTTAGTCAGGACTTATAAGTAACCTTCCTGACTACGACTTCGACTTCGAGGTTATGAAACCGGTGAACTACGTTTCATGACTGAGTAAACTTTTCTGGGACTACGACCCTTTCTAACTCCAGTCCTCCTCTTCCCCTGTTGTCTCCTACTCTACCAAACTACCGTAGTGACTGAGATACCTATACTCAAACTCACTCGAGGTCCTCAACCACCATCTGTCCCTTCGGACCACACGACGTCAGGTACCTCAGAGTTTATCAATTTGTGCTGACTCGTGACTTCACTTGACTACACGAATGTCCACTCTTCACTACTCTTCCAGTCACTCTATACACGTATGTACCTTCGTCCTCACTTGAACTCTGACACTTATCAATGTCAACCACTTTGTCTCCCACGTTCACGAGTTTTGTTTAGACGTAAAATAAAACTTCCGTCACTCCTAGGTGATTTTATAAAAATCTACTTCCCTTCCCTTGTATAATACTACATTGACATTCTATCTCGGTTTACATCTACTCCGAAGTTGTCCCGATGATGAAAATCTTAGATTATCTTTAATGTTTAAGAAGGAGTATTTGTACTTGTATTTATGTATGTGTGTTAAAACGCTTTCTCAAATATCCATAAGAGTCTGGGGAAAATTTCATATTAGCATCTGTTAGAGTTCCAAAGATCTTCTGCAGTGTTCTGCCGTCTCCTTGACTTCGGGATTCTTTTTATTGTACATTCATACCTTCTTCCGTTACCGTGGGGTGAGGTCATGAGAACGGACCTTTTAGGGTACCCGTCTCCTCGGACCTTCCGACGTCATGTACCCCAGTGATTTTCAGTCTGTGCTGATTCACTGAAGTGAAAGTGAAAAGTGAAAGTATGTAGCCTCTTCCTTTACCGTTGGGTGAGGTCATAAGAACGGACCTCTTAGGGTCCCTGCCCCCTCGGACCACCCGACGGTAGATACCCCAGCGTGTCTCAGTCTGTGCTGACTTCGCTGAATCGTCGTCGTCGTCGTCGTATCTGTCCTCATTTCTTTCCTTCTATTCTTCCACAGTGCCCATGTCTTTTCCGGAGTTTTCACTCAAAGGAACCTCCCCTTTTTCCACGAGAACAAACTCGATGAAAACTAATCATCTTCTACTATCTCTTATAACGACAGGTAAAGAAGTGAAATACAATAATTAGGTTGTCCTTTTTGTTTTACCATTAGTAGTTATTCCTGTACGAGGTTACGTCTCCGGTTTCGACTTTCCAAAGTACACTTCAAGTCAAGTATTTACGTAACGAACCAGGATTGTTACAATCAACAAACTAAAAGAAAAAAAAAAAAAAAAGAATGACTTCACATCAACTAAATGTCACAATGTTGTACAATCAAAGTCCACATATCGTCTTACTAAGTCAACGTGTATATAAGTAAGATGAGTAAGAAGAAATCTAAGGAAAGAGTAAACCAATAGTGTCTATAACTCCTTTCGAGGGACACGATATGTCATCTAGGGACAACCAATGGAAAGATATATCATCACACATTCACAAGCAGGGTTTGAGAATTAAATAGGTGTGACGAAAGGACAAAACCATTGGTATGAGAGACAAAAGGTACAGACACCTGGACGAAGACAAAACATTTATTGAAGTAAACATATTAAAAAAATCTTTAAGGTACATAGTCACTACAGTATACTATAAAGAGAAGGAGACTCAATGAAGTGAATCATACCATTAGAGACCCATGTAGGTACAACGACGTTTACCGTTATAAAGTAAAAAATATCACCAAAGGGTCCACCGAGTCACCATTTACTAGATGGACACTATGTCCTCTACTCCCAAACTAGGTACCAAACCCTTCTAGGGGACGTCTTCCTTTACCGTTGGGTGAAGTCAAACGAACGGACCCTTTAGGGTACCTATCTCTCCGGACAGTCTCTGTCTGTTTTCTCAGTCTGTACTGAATTCCTGATTTGTCGTTGTAAGACAAAGACCGACTCATTATAAGGTAACGTACATACATGGTGCACAAGAAATAGGTAAGGAGACAACTACCTATAAATCCAACAAAGGATTTAACACAGAACTGATAAAATTTATCACGACGATACTTATAATCACACTTACATAGAAAAACTTCATATCACAAAAGAGACCTATATACGGGTCCTGATTCTAACAACCTATTTCCCTTCGAGATCAAAAAACAAAAACAAAAATTTCTTGAAAGTGTCAACGACAAGAGGTACCACCGATATGGTTAAATGTAAGGGTGGTTGTTGTTTTCCTAAGGAAAAAGAGGTGTAGGAGAGGTCGTAAACATCTAAAAAACTACTACCGGTAAGAGTGGTCATACCTCAATAAACGAAAAATCAATCAACTATTGTAAGTTTTTGTTTCTGTAAAGACCTAAAAAAAAACTGTTTTTTATGGTTTTGTAGATCCGGTCGTAAGGGTTGGTCGAGGGTGATAAACTAATCAACAACGGTGCACCCTACGACATACCCGAGAGGTTGGTGAGAAAGTGAGTAAATGTAATGAACGGACTGGAAGTTTTTGAAAATTCAGAAAAACTTAGAATCCTAAGTGTGTCACTTCCAAGTATAGAGTTTTAAGTGGAGGTGGTAAACAAGTCAATGAGTAATCGAGAGTGACTTACAGACGAGACACGATCCTTGGTGTGATCTCCGACCTTCATTCTTTCTGTTTGTACTGTCAAGGATAAGGTTTGACAAATATCGTGTCGGTTATCTTCGGTTTTGTCCATCTGAATCTTCTGACAACAGTCAACGTGTTCTGGTTTTCCCAGGGTCCTGTGACACGAAACTAGTTTTTTGAGTCTTAAGATAAGAGAGGACTATGGTAATGAGGAAGTGTCCAACCCTTATTACGTCAGTAAGTATTGAAAATCCTCATCTTGTTTCTTCTCGTACTCATGATTCCTTTTTACTTTCCCCTATACTTTTTTATGATATCTTCTTTCGTTCGTCCTTCCAAAGGGTCTACCTTTTCTCTTTTCCCTCACACCACCTACGAAAGAATAGGATGGTAGTCCGACCACGAGGGTACATGGTTGAAGAAATTTATGACCAACAGTCACCGAGGGTCGTCCTATCGCAACGGAAGTCAGTTACCCTCGGTAGAAGACACCCTCCAATATTTGGGTGTCTTCTTCCTGTGGGGTGTCAGTCGTTGACTACCCGTGTCCCCACCCTATGTTTTCTGACCCCCTCTTACAATGTGGAGTACGAGGTCTCGAGGGACACACTAGTTTGTTCTGGTCTAAAGTCGACTCGGGTACAGGAACGAATGAAATAAACAGGATAAGACTAAGCCAAAGGAGTAAGAAAAAGAGGACTCTGGAAAAGAAGTTAATTAGTAGATGAGAACTTAGTGATATTCTGATTATTTTTATAAATAATGATTAACAGAGTAATTGTCCTTTGTCGTTTGATAGTCTAGAATCCCATGTTAATCTAAAACTCTTTGGTCTGGTCCCTTAGTACTATGTCGTTACCATATATATCACTAAATATATAGTGTCTGAGTTTTAAGGAAGACGTTAGGAGAAGTCGTATGACAGGATCTTCATGGATATAAAGGTCTAATCGCTACTCTGAATTAATCGAAATTAAGGTTACTATTTATAATGGTCAGTGGTATTCGAAGGTTCTCCGAATACTATTACTGTCCTTTCAACCAAAGACAACCAAACACGATCCGTCTGCCCAAAGTCAGGATCCCGTTTCTGTTCCTGATAATCGGGACCTCAACAATAAAGATCCTTCATGGACTGGATGTCTAGTAGACCTTAGAGTGAACTAGTTATCTACTTCTTTTACTTTAGTTTTACCTTTCCCGACGTAGTAGATAGAAATGTAGATTGTAAATCGTCGGTGGAGTGACAAAGGAAGGTAATGAAAGTCTAAGGTAGGACGCAGAGAAAGGTGGAGACAATTGCAGTGTCTGGCGTCTGATAGCCCGGGCTCAAATATAAAATTCTCCTGACTCTCCTCAATCCCAACTTGTAAATCCTTATATTCAGAAAACTGGTTTATTTATAGTCCTAACAGGACTTCAAGAGTAAAGCTTATATACATGTGTGAACCCTGTCCGTGTGTGGGTGGACACGTGTGGATTAATAAGTAACTAAGAGTAAGAGAGGAAGTTTAACCAAATTATCCCATGTCAAAGTACATTCCTTACTCTATGAACTCGAGGACTACCTGACTGTAAGTGTAAGTGTCGTCTTTCTTTTCTTTTTCGTTTAGTCAATGACAGGTTAACCCTGACCACCTGTTGTCTACAAGTCCGTTCAGAGTTCTTTCAAAAAATTCAACAGTTCTTATTTCGTCTTTGAAAAGTCTTGATATAGTTAGAGACAGTTATCCTATATACAATTAAGAGTTTGATTTTTGTAAACAACCGTCAATATATGCCTTTTATTCTAAAAGGACCACCAGGTCACCATTTCTTAGACGGACGGTTACGTCCCCTGTATCCAAGTTAAGGACCATGTCCTTCTAAAGTGTACAACGTCCCGTTGACTCGGACACACGGTGCTGGTGACGTCAGGTGCGCGGATCTCGACATTTTTTTCTTGGGTGGTGGTGTTCTTCGGGGGTACAACGGATTTCCCCAGGTCGACGAGTGGTGAATTTTCGGTTATTTGTTCGGTCCAATCACCTTTCCTTTCAAACGGAATAAAGTCTACGACTGTTGACCCCCACCCTCAACCCCCCGGTGTACGTCTTTGTCGTGTCAGTAGACAGTCAGTAGAACTTTAACCAGTTACCACCAGACTGACTACAGTAGAACTAACAAAATCCATATCAATTAGAAGTCAAGTAGTGAAGTACCCTTTATTTACCCCTTTGTTACCTTTGTCACAGCCTGAAATAAAACCCCCCGAGGTTTTAGTGAGGTCTACCACTAACGTCGGTACTTTAATTTTCTGCGAATGAAGAACCTTCCTTTCAATACTCGTTGGATCTATCGTATAAGTTTTCGTCTCTGTAATGAAACGACTGATTCCAGGCAGATCAGTTCCGACACCAAAAAGGACACCAGTACATACCTACACTCTCAACCTGACACTTCTTCCGAAAACTTGACACCACAACCTCTTCTGACAACTCTCAGGGAACCTGACGTTCTTCTAGGTTGGTCAGGTAAGACTTCCTCTAGTCGGGACCCTAAAGAAACCTTCCTTACTACGATTTCGACTTCGAGGTCATGAAACCGGTGGACTACTCTTCACAACTGAGTAACCTTTTCTAAGACTACGACCCTCCCTAACCCCCGTCCTCCTCTTCCCCTGCTGACTCCTACTCTACCAATCTACCGTAGTGACTGAGCTACTTTCACTCAGACCCATTTGAGACCCTCAACCACTACCTGTCTCTCCGGGCCGTACGACACTAAGTGCCCCAGTGTTTCTCGGTCTGAGCTGACTCACTGACTTGACTTGACTTGACTTAGAAGTCAAGGTCCCGGACTAACAAAGGCAAAGAAACTCCGGTCAAGAGTCTTAACACCGGCGACTACAGTACCCCTGTCAGACCAGTAGTACATCAATTTAAGGAGGTGAACACCAAAGTCATAGATATTCGGTAGAGTGTCCTTAACCGAGTATTATAATAGATCTCAGGAACTCTTCCTTGATTTCCAGAAACTGATACGAATTACTCATATAATAATAATAAGCCAGAGGAAACTGACAAGAGAAACAAAGAAGTAAAGAGTAAAGAGACTAATTTGAATAAGAAACTGGGTTCAAAAGGTGTCTGTTTTCCGTCCCCCTCCTGTCCCACCCCACCGTTCCTGGTGTCCCGGAACGAGACAAAGTGTGCGTGACGTCGATCTCCTATCGGGAGAGTGGAGTTACTCTCTTTCGGTTTTTAATTAATTAATTTTCCACAAATTTTTTTCTCTTTCGTTTATAACGTATTAAACGAGAGGATAGTTAAAATCCGTTAAAAGGGGTAGGACCGTTATGATAGGTGGAATGAGGTGAAATAAAAGAGGGATTTTTATATGATTTACTGTATGACAAATAATAAACAGGAGCAGGGTATGGGAGGGTGTGTTTGTACTTATAACAGATAAAATAGTCCTTATACTCCTTATAACAGATAAAACAAGTGAGAAGACAGGGGTCATTGATTTATCGAAGACCACATGTTGTCTACAAAATATTTATAAACGGTTTAGTTACATGTTTACTGTTACCGTTGAAGTTTACAGACCTAACGTTTACTGTTTTTACATCTCACGTCCTTGTGGTCATTTGCTTTATACTTAGAACTTTTCGTAAAGGTCAGAAGTTCTTTATATAAATGATGTAAAAGATTAATAAACTCCCCTCGTAGTAACATAAGGACCGAAACTGGACGACCTAGACGTTCCTTTAAGACAACAACAAATCAGCGAGTCAGCACAGGCTGAGAAACATTGGGGTACCTGAACTTTGGGGTTATCGTTCCTAAGTCTCGTGTGAGTCCAAGTGACTTTTGTCGATGAAACTTGGTGTTGATCTCTTTCCCCTATGCTAGTGGGTTTTTCGTCAGACATAGAGGTCTCCGTTTACGTTGGGTCAGGGGAGAGATGGTCCAACAGGTCCGGTCCAACAAACGTTGGTTTTAATAACAACGACAACAAGTCGGTGATCCAACACAGACTGAGACGTTGGAGTACTTGATATCGTGTGGTCCGAAACGACAGGAAGTGATACAGGGTCTCAAACGAGTTTGAGTGCAGGTAACTCAGTTACTACGGTAGGTTGATAGAGTAGGAGACAACGGGGAAAGAGGACGGAAGTTAGTAAGGGTCGTAGTCTCAAAAAAAGTTACTCAACCGGGAAGTATAGTCCACCGGTTTCATGACCTCGAAGTCGAAGTTGTAGTTAGGAAGGTCACTTATAAGTCCTAACTAAAGGAAATACTAACTGACCAAACTAGTGGAACGTTAGGTTCCCTAAGAGTTCTCAGAAGAAGAGGTCGTAGTGTCAAACTTTCGTAGTTAAGAACTCACGAGTCGGAAGAAATACCAGGTTGAGAGTGTAGACGTACACTGATGACCTTTTTGGTATCGAAACTGATATACCTGGTAACAACCGTTTCACTACAGAGACGAAAAAATGTGTGATTCAAACAGTATCGAAAAGAAGGTTCCTTTAAGACCCTACCCTATAAACTTATGTCTTTTATATGACCCAAAAAAAAAAAAAAGAAGGGTTGTTCTTCAAGTAAAACGTAGGATCGATTCGTCATGTATATTACACGCATAGCACCCTGGTCCGTGACTCTCATCCTTCTTTTATATGTATATCTTGACTTAGAGTCACTATAGAGACTTCGACACGAAGTGGATCCTATTCCGTTCCGATACTCATTCACTTTTAGGTTTACTGACTTTTCCATCTATAATTGAAGAGAGAGTAGATTGTCTTCAGATGTCGATCATCACGACATGCTCTTTGCATCGAAGGACTAGTGGTTCCTGAGTAAAAAAAGGATAATAAACGATGTTGAACGGTCACCCATCGGAAATAGGGTTCCAGTGGATGGTCTCGAACTTCGGTAATTTCCTAGTGGGGGAACACCCAGTCGACCATTTCTTAGACGGACGTCACGTCCTCTGGACCCAAGTTAGGGACCCGACCCTTCTAGGGGACCTCTTCCCTTTCCGATGACTGAGGTCATAAAACCAGATCTCTTAAGGAACCTCACATATCAAGTACCCTAGCGTTTCTCAGACTGTACTGACCCGCTGAAACTGAGAGAGTGAGTTCCGGACTTCTTCCTTTCTTCAGTCTTCTCACTATTTACGAAAAGAGTTTTTTACAAAGAGGGGAGTAGTAGAGCCGAAGCAAATGTGTAGAAGTACAAGAGATGGCGTGAACCTGAATGTAAATGTTACGGTATCTGTGTACGTTTGCGTCGAAGTTCTCTCCGACCCTTTCCCTTAGAACATCAATTGGTGTAACGACGGGGTTTACATTGACACTAAGACACGTTCTCTTCTGTGTCTCTTATCCACGTACTCATGTACACACGAGTCAATGAAGTCGGTTTATACTGAGATGTGTTGAGATAGCTGACATCGGATTGTCCGAGGAGACAGTTACACTAAGAGGTCCGTTCCTATGACCTCACCAACGGTACGGGAGGAGGTTCCCTAGAAGGGTTACGTCCTAGTTTGGGCATAGAGGACTCAGAACAGAGGACCTAACGTCCGTATAAGAAATGGGTGACTCGGTGGACATTTCGTGGTCTCTTACAAATAACTCACCGTTGACAGAGTCCATACAAAAATTAGGGGAAATTCGAAGAAAAAAAGAGTATACACTTTATCCGTATTATTTCAACAACTCTTATGACACACTTTATAACATGTCTTTTAGGTACCCTACTATGGACTGTATATCAATTCATAAACAAAGAATTAACTACATTTATAACCATAATGGTGGGTACTGAAGGTTCTCGAATTGTGAAAGATCCCCTCTGTTCAGTTCTTACCTTTATTTATTTATTATCGTTTTAGGTCCTTTACTATGGTAGAGATTTAGTTGTCCCGTCTACCCATAATATATGTACTTGTTCCTACGGTTCCGACCCCTCTAAAATCGACACGGGTTAGTGACGTCTACCACTAACGTCGGTACTTTAATTTTCTGCGAATGAGGAACCTTCTTTTCAATACTGGTTGGATCTATCGTATAAGTTTTCGTCTCTGTAATGAAACGACTGATTCCAGGCAGATCAGTTCCGATACCAAAAAGGACACCAGTACATACCTACACTCTAAACCTGACACTTCTTCCGACTCACGACTTCTTAACTACGAAAACTTGACACCACAACCTCTTCTGAGAACTCTCAGGGAACCTGATGTTCCTCTAGGTTGGTCAGGTAAGATTTCCTCTAATCAGGACTCACAAGAAACCCTCCTTACTACGATTTCGACTTTGAGGTTATGAAACCGGTGGAGTACACTTGTCAACTGAGTGACCCTTTCTGAGACTACGACCCTCCCTAACCCCCATCCTCCTTTTTCCCTACTGTCTCCTACTCTACCGACCTACCATAGTGACTGAGCTACCTACACTCAGACTCACTTGAGGCCCTCAACCACTACCTGTCCCTCCGGACCACACGATGTTAAGTACCCCAGCGTTTCTCAGCCTGTACTGACTCGTTGACTTGACTTGACTTGATACTTTATTTCCTGTACTTTTTCCTTCTGTTTAATCTACGGGACTTTAAATCAGTTCTCATGAAAAGGTAGTAGTTCATTTTCATGAAAAATACGTACGTTAAATCAAACGACTCCTGTTGATTAATTGTATAACGGTAGTCTCGTTCAGTATAAAGGTAAAGTTCTGTTGATCGTCGGTGAAGCACCACTTATCCCTCCTTCCGTATCAAAACGAGGTACTCAAAGAGAGACTAAATAAGACGAGAGATCTTCCTTCTGTCTTTTCTGACACTTTCGAAAAGAGTTTACCCTTTAAAGAAATACCCTCCGTCAGTACCCTTATTAAGGATATTAATTCCTGGGTATTATTTGTCGACACTTTACAAGTATGAGACTATTTACTAGAAAGATCTCGATCTGATCACAGTATCTGGTCGTCATAGTGTTGTGGACTCTACAAACCTTTAAGTTTAAGAGTCCAAGGATGGGTCTGTACCACTCAGTCTTAGACGTAAAATAACCCCTAAACATACTCAAATAAAACTCTTAGTGACCACATGTTGTGTGAGGACAAGAATTCTTCAATTAATATAGAACCCCTCTTTATTTTGTATTCGGGTAATATTTCTCGTTTCGTCGTTTGTGTGTTGTGAAGTCCACTAAGATCTTGTTCTTTTCTGAAGTGTAGTTTAGATAGACTTGTAATTTTGAAGCACGGTCAGTCTCTTAAAGTAATTCTGGTCGATAACAAACAAACGGATTATAGAGAATGAAGACTCTTGACGTGGGAGAGAAAGACCGTTAAAGGTCACGAGTGAGGTAGGTGTCACAAGAGTCTAACATTAGTTTCTTTCGGAAATAGAATTGTTCAGTCAGGGGTCGGAACAAGTAATTGTATCAGTCCATCGATTGTGGGTGACCCTCCTCGGAAAGAAACTGTCTTATAAGTGATTAGTACTTATCCACTTCATGGTACAGGACCAACCACCGAAGACAAACGAAATAAACATAGTAGAAGTCAGTCCAAAAGTGTGGAGAGGGACAGGTGTGAGGTCGTGACTATAGGTACAAAACTCTTGTGTTCCACACCTTAACGGGTTCTTTTGAGTGTTTTAATATCGAAGATGGGGTTTGGTTTTGAATTATTATGTTTCCTTCATCCTTCAGTGGTCAGCGTCTACTTTACAAGTACCTCCTTAGACTCTGTCACTCTGCGTACATGGGTCTTCTGGTGAAAAGAGATGGTAAATGGACTTAACACCAAAGTGTAAAATATCTCTTCTACAAAAAGACTTGTTACATACGTACATAGGATTTAACGAACTCAACACAGGTTGACAAACACTGGTATACCTGACATACATGAGGTGGTCCGAGGAGACAAGTACCCTAAGAGGTCTGATCTTATGACCTCGAACAACGGTACGGGAGGAGGACCCCTAGAAGGGCTAGGTCCCTAGTTTGGAACAGAAGATACTGAGGACGTAATCGTCCACACAAGAAATGGTGATCACGGTGGACTTGTTACATATACCTCTGTGATGAGTGTCTCTGTGTAAAGGTAAAACCTTTATGGGTAAAGTATGTAATAATTATTATCAGATACTGTACTGAAAGGTCAGAAGTCTGTAGTAAAGTCAAGTCAGTGAGTCAACACAGACTGAGAAACGCTGGGGTACCTGACGTCGTACGGTCCGGTTGGACAGATAGTGGTTGAGGGTCTCAAATGAGTTTGAGTCCAGGTAACTCAGTCACTACGATAGTTTGGTAGAGTAGGTAACAACAGGGGAAGAGGAGGACGGAAGTTAGAAAGGGTCGTAGTGCCAGAAAAGTTTATTCAGTCAAGAAGAGTAGTCTATCGGTTTCATAACCTCAAAGTCGAAGTCGTAGTCAGGAAGGTTACTTATAAGCCTGACTAAAAGAAATCCTACCTGACCAACCTAGAGGAACGTCAGGTTCCCTGAGAGTTCTCAGAAGAGGTTGTGGTGTCAAGTTTTCGTAGTAAAGAAGCGACGAGTCGAGAGAAATATCAGATTGAGAAGGTAAGTATGTACTGATGACCTTTTTGGTATCGAGACTGATCTACCTGGAAACAACCGTATCATTACAGAGACGAAAAATTATACGATAACTCCAACCAGTATTGAAAAGAAGGTTCCTCGTTCATAGAAAATTATAGTACCGACATCAGTGGTAGACGTCACTAAAACCTCAGGGTTTTTATTTTAGACAGTGACAAAGGTGACAAAGGGGTAGATAAACGGTAATTCACTACCCTGGTCTACGACACTAGAATCAAAAGACTTACAACTCAAAATTCAGTTGAAAAAATGAGTGGAGAAAGTGAAAGTAGTTCTCCAAGAAATCAAGAAGAAACGAAAGACGGCACTCCCACCACAGTAGACTCCAATAACTATAAAGAGGACCGTTAGAACTAAGGTCGAACCCGAAGCAGATCAGGTCACAAAGAGTACTACATGAGACGTATCTTAAATTTATTCGTCCCACTGTTATATGTCGGAAGTACATGAGGAAAAGGATAAACCTTTGTCAGACAACAAGTTACAGGTCAAGATTGACAATTAAGGACTGGACGTATGTCTAAAGAGTTCTCCGTCCAGTCCACCAGACTAAAAGGGTAGAAAACTTCTTAAAAGGTGTCAAACAACACTAGGTGTGTCAGTTTCCGAAACCGTATCAGTTATTTCGTCTTCATATACAAAAAGACCTGAAGAGAGTGAAAAAAACTACTAAGTTACTTACAACCGTTAAAATAGAGACCAAGGAGACGGAAAAGATTTAGGTTGAACTTATAGACCTTCAAGTACCAAGTGTGTGACAACTTCGGACCTAACCTCTTAAAACTCGTAATGAAACGATCGTACACTCTACTCACGGTAACAAATCATCAAACTTGTAAGAAACCGTAATGGAAAGAAACCCTAACCTTACTTTTGACTGAAGAAGGTCAGGACACCGGTGACGACTCAAAAGTTTTAAACGACCGTATAACTCACGTCGTGAAAGTGTCGTAGTAGAAAGTCCTAAACTTTATCGAGTTGACCTTAAGGTAGTGGAGGTGATCGAAACAGACAGTACTACGAAGGATTCCGAGTGAACTGAAGTGTAAGGTCCTACAGACCGAGATCCACTCACTAGTGTGGTAGCACTAATAGGCCCAGTACTACTAAAACAAAAGAAATCAAGAAGACACGTAAGAACGGTGGACAAAAATTAGAGTAGACGGAGACAATCCAGGTATGACAAAGACAGGAAATAACTCGGGTAGAAACATACTTTACAAGGGAACCATCGATATTAAAAGAATTTCACTAGAGATCAGAAAGGGTAAGATAACAAAAGGAGATAAAGAAACGTAACTAGTGACTCCTTCCGAAAAAATAGAGAGGAACGATAAGAAATCTTTAGACGGAAGTTTACCCATATAGAAAGGAAAAGAGGAAACGAAAAACGAAGAGAAGAAAAGTGTCGATAAACATTCCGGAGGGGGTTCGTTAGTAAAAGGGAAAAACGTAAAGAAAAAGAACCTCTACCAGAACTAGGGAGTGAGGACATGTTACAGTAGATCAAAACGGACAGGTGAAGTCGGTAGGTACTGGATATTTAAAGATTTAAGTTCAAAAAACATATCAATTATTAGTTCCCTCTGGCACTTTTTATCCAATCTAAGGAACTATAGAAGGTGGTTTTTAGTGACAATCATACAGACGGTCCTCCAGAACAAGAGTCCAGTAATTGTGTAAATGTAGCTCTGAACTGACTTAAGTGATGAAAATCAATAGAGACGAATCTTCCCTTGCCCATACCGTTTTGGTTATGTTATAACATTTCATTAATCGGAGGTTAATTTTAATTATATATAAATTTTTTAAAATTTTTTCTTCCCCTACCCAATGACTGAACAAAGTACAGGTAATTGTTTGGAAAGACTTGAGGATAAATAGCAGTAGGTGAAACAGTCATTGGATTGGGTCTTTAGATGTTCGGTAAGAGTTGAGGTAGAAGAGGAGGTTGACATTAGTTATCGCTGGATGTAGAATATAGTGAGGACTTAAGTAAGACAAAAAGTGACAATGTTGGAGAATAGGTTTATAACACTAGATCAGAAAAGACAGGTGAAGATTAGAGAAGGGACAGTTATAATAACAGTTTTGCTACTAGAAAGATTTTATATTGAGATTATTTAGTCAGTTGTCAAAGTCACTAAGGACATACCGATTGAGAAGGAAGTATTATGAAGTGGTCTTGATTCCCGACTTGTGTTACTATAAATTAAAAATATTAATACTACACATTCAAAATATCTAGTACTCCGGTCCCGACTCGACTAGAGTCGACCCGAAAGAGTACGAATACACACAGTAAACCCCAACGACGAGAACCCATCGAACTGGTTTTATCGAATGCACCTCATTGAAATAAAGTACACAGAAAGTCAGGGGAGACTCCTGACCGTCTAAGGGACTCGTGGAGAATAATTGTTACCATCGTCGTGTTTTGTGTTTGAGGTTACACGTTTAGGTAGGGTGTGGGGACGAATATAATACGGGTGATTAAAGGGTTTCAATACCCTACACCGTCCACTGACGGGGGTACGCCAGATCAGTTTTTCACATATATAGATATATGCATCTATATCTATATTTTACCTCGGTTATTACGTTAGATGGTATAAAGATTATCGGTTCCTTTTTTAAGTCCGTAGTACGAATACGTCAGTCATGTGTGCTTTTGACTAATAGAAGTACAAAAGGAGGGTCTATCAACTGATGTCTCGACAAGGAGAGAGACTAATACATATATATAGATCAAGAATTGTATGTGCCAACATCTTATAAATATGGAGTTACAGGAGTTCTTCTGTTCCTTGAGGAATTTTCGTAAGAATACACAGTAAATAGAAATATAAGGGTCTGAGATCGTATTCTGGACCGGGACTTCAACCAATTATTTAGAAACAATTCAACTTAACTCAACTCGTCCTAATTTTAATGTAGCGGATCTCAGACTTGTGTCAAACACATCATATTTCACAAAGATCGTCAAGACTCTTTAAGTTGGTCCACAGACTCCTTGCCGACTCCTCTAAGAACCCCTCGTTCGGAGACAGGAAACATTAAATAGATGATTCTCGCCGTCTAAGGTTCCAGAGTCTCTCTCAACCTCTAATCCGACAAACGACCCTGTCCCGTTTTCTACTCCAAGTCATCGTTCCTGACCTCACCTTAAACCCTTAGACCGGGGTCGTTTTTTTAAGTCTCCGGGTCGTGGTAAGTTTCGAGTTCTTCTGTCTTAAACTCAGGTTGGTGGTCTCTCACCACTTCTTCCTTTACCGTTGGGTGAGGTCATGGGAAAGGACCCTTTAGGGAATCTGTCTCCTCGGATCACCCGATATCAGGTACCCTAGTGTTTCTCAGACTGTACTGACTCCGTGACTCGTACGTGTGTACGTGGTATCCCATCACTTGTGAAATTTAGAGAGAGAAAGCTCCAGTTTTAACTAAGATTTCCCGACTACCACCTCAGTTTACTGGGGTAGAGACTCTTTTCCTCCGTTTATCTTTTCTGTTTGATTAATAAAAGACCGTTAACAATTTCGGTCATATAAAGAATTGGAACAGTAGTTGTTATTGTACCAGATTGTGGTCCTTTATTCTAGTCTTAGTGTTTCATTATTTCTGCAAAGTGACTTACTTAGAGACCATCCGGATCCCTACTTTATACCAGATATACTGTATCAAACGGTTAAGTCACTATCTATTATTTCTTTTTATCTCGGATGTTATTTTCTAAAAATTGAAGTGTTGGTGTGTGTGAGTGTTTGAGTATGTAGAGTCTTCATAAAACTACTCTACTGTTATACAATTATACCGGTCGACCCGAAGGACGGATCGAACACTTTTTCTTTTTTTTTTTCTCGAATAATTTGTACAAAATTTCTCAGACTGAATTGCTAATAAGATTTTTATATTTTTACTTCAGAGTTATCCTTTCTTCTTTTACGGTTACGACTAATAAAGAGTATTAATTTACTTGTTTTGTTTATAAGTCGGAATAAATATTTTACTTGTCAAATATTACAAATTGGGTGAGACAGGACTCAATTAAAAATTTTATGAAAAGATTTCTGAAAAATTGAAGGACCCTGTTTATCCCCTTATTATTCGACCGACGAAGAAATCTTACCTAATTAACTGAATGTAATATTCTAGAAGACACTCTTTCATCATAACAATTCCCTGTCCCTTCCTTAAGTGTGTATAAAATGTGGATTTTACAATGTTTGTAAGAAGATGTACAAAATAATTAAAACAAAGGAGAATTTGACGGAATAACATTACTCTAGATTTCAAGAAAAACTTTAATTAAGCAAAAGTGTTTCTTTTATTAACGGACGAAATTTTACACATTGAAGGGTATTCTCCACCGAGATAACAGTTAAGAGATACATTTCTTGATATTTTTCAGGATACATTTGTCGTAATTTTATCCTAGGAAGAAAATCTCGTGAATATTAGATTATAGTTCACATTACTTCTCTAATTGTTTTCCACCTCCCCCCACGAAGAGACTATCGAGTCTACCATTTCTTAGACGGACCTCCGGACCGAAGTCAAGGACCCAGCCCCTCTGGGGACCTCTTCCCTTACTGATGGGCGAGGTCATAAGAACGGACCTCGTAAGGTATCTGTCTCCCAGGAACCTTATGGAACATCACGTTCTTTTATTCTTTCACGAATTTTTTCCTACCCAGTTGAATTTTCCCACGTCTTCTGAGGACTTACTCGTTAGTGAACGGTTTTGGTCTTGATCGACTTACTATTATAGTGTTCTATTATTTCTTTATTTTATTTATAGGTACTTGGACACGATTCTGTTTATTTATTAATTTATATGATATTACCTCCTCGTCTTTATCGAGAAGGAATGTTATATTAGTACTAATTTTACACAATAATAAGTACAATAACTAAATATAATCATATATTGTGATATATAATAATTTATATAACAATATTATGTTATTGTATTAATTGTTCACTTCCTTTACGTTTGAGCAGTAATCCGTTTGTTGTATCATTATTAACAACGTCCGTGTTATATGTCCTTTTACGATTTTAATTACCCATTTACGAACTCCTCTTTATCCTAATTCCTTTTGTCATTGAAATCTCATCTCTTGTTAAACTTGTCTGTGTAGAACATGTGTTTCCAAGTATCATTCTAACCACTATTGTGTTTTTACACGTCCTCTTTGAGGGTTATGAGTTTCTGTTGCTTTCGTATCTCTATTTCGGTGGGTTTTTATAATATGTGGACTTTATAATGGGGTTTTACAATATGTCGTTAAATAACCTATTGAAAATCCCTAGGTTATGACTTACTTTTTTTAGAGTGTTTTGGTGAGTCTTATACCATCGACAGACTACTTCAGATTCTTTTTAATTTGATTTGTAATATAACATATTTACATATAGGTAAAACTCTTTAGATAAATCTATAAATTTTATATATATTTAATAGTTATGTCTCAACTCCCACCCCCAGGGAAAGTATCTCTTCCCTTCTACCCTCTCCCTTCTTCGTGTATCCATCTATGTTTATGAACAACTAAAGATCAAATCTCTTCATAGGTGCTACCAAGTAATGTAGTAGACTTCCATTCACTTATTACTTATCTACTGACTTACTTTCTTCCGATCCAGGTCTACCCACTATCGTACAGTTCTCGGTCCCTAATACGATTTGGAGTAGGAGTCGTTAACTTCCGTTTAATTTTATTTTTCGGTCTTATGTGTCTCTCCCTTTTATAGGGATTCTAAAAGTAATTATTGTGAGTGATGTGAACGAATGACTTTAAATAATAGTGTACGGAGAGAAGAGTGGGAAAGAATTAGTAAGGACTATCTGATTGGGAACACCGTCTTTCACTTCTCTTTGATTTTTCGGAGAACTACTTTCATTTTCACCTTTCACTTTTTCAACCGAATTTTGAGTTGTAAGTCTTTTGATTCTAGTACCGTGGACCAGGGTAGTGAAGTACCGTTTATCTACCCCTTTGTCACCTTTGTCTCTGTCTGAAATAAAACCCCCCGAGGTTTTAGTGACGTCTACCACTGACGTCGGTACTCTAATTTTCTACGAATGAGGAACCTTCTTTTCAATACTGGTTGGATCTATCGTATAAGTTGTCGTCCCTGTAATGAAACGGTTGTTTACAGGCAGATCAGTTCCGATACCAAAAAGGTCACCAGTACATACCTACACTCTCAACCTGACACTTCTTTCGACTCACGACTTCTTAACTACGAAAACTTGACACCACAACCTCTTCTGAGAACTCTCAGGGAGCCTGACGTTCTTCTAGGTTGGTCAGGTAAGACTTCCTCTAGTCGGGACCCACAAGAAACCTTCCTTACTACGATTTCGACTTTGAGGTCATGAAACCGGTGGAGTACACTTCTCAACTGAGTAACCTTTTCTAAGACTACGACCCTCCCTAACCCCCGTCCTCCTCTTCCCCTACTGTCCTACTCCACCGACCTACCGTAGTGGCTGAGCTACCGGCACTCAGACCCACTTGAGGCCCTCAACCACTACCTGTCCCTCCGGACCACACGACACTAAGTACCCGAGAGTTTCTNCGGGACCCTAAAGAAACCTTCCTTACTACGATTTCGACTTCGAGGTCATGAAAAAGGTGGAGTACACTTCTCAACTGAGTAACCTTTTCTGAGACTACGACCCTCCCTAACCCCCTTCCTCCTCTTCCCCTACTGTCCTACTCCACCGACCTACCGTAGTGGCTGAGCTACCGGCACTCAGACCCACTTGAGGCCCTCAACCACTACCTGTCCCTCCGGACCACACGACACTAAGTACCCGAGAGTTTCTCAGCCTGTGCTGACTCACTGACTTGACTTGACTTGACTTCGTAACTCAATTCTCCTCGAGATTTTGTCAATATTAACAGATTTTTGTCTTCCTTTTGGTGACACACCGGAAGATGTAAAGGTACACAAAGTAAACACGTTCCACCGTTAGTAAAACTCATTTAATTCGGTGATCCTTTGAAGTCTGTGTCTTTTATCATACATGATACACAACTTTGGGACTTCATCCGTTACCGTTCGGTGAAGTCATAAGAACGGACTTCTTAAGGTCCCTGTCCGTTCGGACCTCCCGATGTCAGGTACCCTAGGGTTCCTCAACCTGTACTGATTTCGTTGAACCGTACGTACTTACGTACCCAACTTTTCATCCCAGACAGTCCATTTGATGAACAAACTCTTGAGAAACCTCTAAACTTTTACCAATCTCTTTACTTCTCGACAGTCTTTAGTGCACTTAAAAGTCTGGAAAAAAGAAACTTTGGACTGTTTCTATAGTTCCGAGTCCTTAAAGTCAGTATTTTTATTTTCAGAGTCTGGTATTGTCGTTTGTTGTCACTTGTAGATTTAACATGCGGAAACCCCGAAGTGAATGGAGACAACCGGAATCGGAACCCTGATTAAGATCTCCCTAAGTCCTTTCTCCCTCTCTCTAAACCGTCACTTTGATTCGATCGACTGTGTCAGATATGATAACACCTCCGTCTAGTGTACAAAGGTCTACCACGACCCCATTTCTTGGATAGACAGTTCTGTCTTCTGTATTCTTTGAGCTCAAGCTAGGGACTCGGACCTTCTAGGAGACCTCCTCCCGTATCGTTCGGTGAGGTCATAAGAACGGACCTCTTTGGGTACCTGTCTTTTAGGACCACCCAATGTCAGGTACCTCAACGTTTCTCGACTGTTACTGACTTCACTGAATCGTGTGTACGTGGTGAACGAGTGTTAGTGGTTCTTTTTCGTCGTTCAATTAAGTAAATTTCGACTTAATCTGAAAACTAAATAATTTGTTTCGTTTCGATAAAGTAGTCGAATATGTTTTCGTACACGGTAATAACTGGTTTAGACCAACCAAGAGGTACACTACTTCCTATTGTTAACGGATACGAGTTTCCTTCGTTTTGTCCAATAAGTCTGTGTTACGTACTGACGACTTAAAGATATTACTAAAGACGTAAGAACAAGTACTTCTCAACTAACGTAAATTTATAGTGATAACTTACTTCGTCGTTCTTTCAAGACTTCTGAGAGGACGGGGATTTTACATATCTACTCATACGCTTTGTCCCAAGAAGGAGAAGACAGACGAAGGAGAGAAGTGTGGACGGTCAAAGTGAGAAATAGACTCCGATAACAGTAAAAATTTCCAAAAAAAAAAAAAAGATCAGTGAGTGACAGAGAGAGGAGATCACAAGGAAAAGGTAGACAG
The DNA here is from genome assembly GCA_006410555.1 of Capra ibex. Taxonomy (NCBI): domain Eukaryota; kingdom Metazoa; phylum Chordata; class Mammalia; order Artiodactyla; family Bovidae; genus Capra; species Capra ibex. Next base: position 1,654,429 of record SJYO01045292.1, on the reverse strand, counting down.
ACAAGTTGACAAAAAAATTTTTAAGAGAAAGTAAGAATAATATCACGAAGAGACTTACAGAAAATAAGAATAACTTCTCTCTCCACAATTTCTTCATCACACACGCACTCCAAATCCTTTACGGGGTATACGTTCAGATTTCTTCAACGAGACAAAAAGTTTGGGTCGAGAAGTGGAGGAGAAGACTGTATCGACGACGGAGGTTTAGGATTTGAAAGGTCCCAAAGTCTCACTTGGTCGGAGGAAGGGAACGAGACAAGAGGACGTCTCGACTCAGTCACCGGTGACGAGGTGACTGAGAGACCGAAGGTTCGTCGTCGACTCTAACGAGTGGACTCTTACACGGGAAAGAACTACAGAGGTAGACCACCCAAATCCCGAAAACTTTTTGTGGATATGAAATAGGATCACTTCGAAGTCCTTTGTCTCCTCTCTTTACGTACACTAGTACAATTTTAGTCTTGAACATCTGAATTTTTTTTTTATAATCTTTTCTGTAACCTTTTCTGGGACTACGACCCCTTCTAATTTCCGTCCCCCTCTTCCCCCGTTGTCTTCTACTCTACCAACCTACCGTAGTAACTGAGTCGCCTTTACTCAAACTCGTTTGAGACCCTCAAGTACTTCCTGTCTCTTCGGGCCGTACGAGGAGAAGTACCCCAACGTGTCAACCTGTACTGACTCACTGACTTGTTACTTTCTTCTCTGAAACTCTGTTTACTCCGAATAACGAGGTTCCTCCCTGTTCTTCTTCACACTAGTACGAAGGGGTCCCCGATTATTTCAAGGTGTATTCCGTATTAACATATACAGACACGTAGTGTTCAGTCTAAATATAAAATGTGGGTAAACATGTGTAAAAGTAATTAATACTTTAATTTTAAGTATCAACGTCGTGTACAACTCCTTGGTACCGTAAAACCGTTGTGTTGCCTTTCTCTCCCTTTTTTCTTTACCCCTAAGTCCGTAGTGGTCTAAGTTCGTATAAAGTTCGGTGACAAATGTGAACCCCTTGAGGTTCGTCAGTCCACTCTGTAACGTAACACTCAGTAAATCGTTTCTCGTAGCACGTACCAGACGTCTCGTCACTCTCGGAAACCGAGATCCTATTCCGGAAAGTATCGGACTACGATTAAGCTCCCGGTCCTGTGACGGTTCCCTGAAGGCAGACCTTGACTTCCTCCCCCGACCACGTCTTGTGTTTATTTGATCCACCCCAGACCCATTTATTCTATCTTCTTTAATATTCGACGAGAAACGACTTTTGGTACTCGTCACACTGGACTGATAAGTCGGGTTGATCAGGACACCGACCCTGTGGTGTCCTACTCACGACCCCTTTAACCTCCACCCCAAGGAGTTTCCGACACTGAATCTACAAAGTGGGGAAAGTCTTGAGGGAGGTAGGGTGGGAGAGACCTAAAGAAGAGACTGGTCCGGATAGTTAAAAGAGTGGAAGTAGTCATTTCGCTTCACACTGTGGGAAATTAAAGGAGACGACTCAGTCCGTTTCTGTAGTTACTGATACCAAGATTTCCAGGTTTCTATTCTAAATAAAGAACTCGTGTACCTCACGATCTTTGAACGAGAGTTTTGAATTCTTGGGAGCTCTGGACATCTCTCTAGTAAGGTTGAATTACAAATTCCTTTTATTCTGATTAGTGTGTTCGGATTCCAGGTCCAGTAATAGTACCATAACGGTTAGATTTATTAGACGATGAAAGTTGACTAACAACCGGGTAACAACAAACTCAGTCTCTGATTCGTGGAGAACCACATTGGAAACTTTATCAATGACCTGGAGGTTTTTGGAGTTAAGGTATGTTACGACACAACAAGTCGGTATCTTTTATTTCGGAACGATAAACGTCGTTATACCTACGTGGATCTCTAATAGTATGATTCTCTTCATTTAGTCTTTCCCTTTCTATTTATAGTGTACTATAGTGAATATACACATTAGATTTTGTTTTTACTACGTTTACTTGGATAAATGTTTTGTCCTTATCGGAGTGTCTGTATGTTTTTTTGAGTACGGATACTTTCTCCTTTCGTCACCCCTCCCTATTTAATCCTCAAACCCTAATTGTCTATGTGTGATCGTATATGTTTTGTCTATTGGTTGTTTCTGGATAATACTACTTGTCCCTTGATATAAGTTATAGAATATTATTGGAGATTACCTTTTCTTAAACTTTTTCTTATATAGATATACTTAGTGAAAAGACATGTGGACTTTGATTGTGTCAATAGTTTAGTCAAGTCAGTGAGTCAACAGATGTTGAGAAACGTTGGGGTACCTGAAGGGACAAGTAGTGGTTGAGGGTCTCAAACGAGTCTAAGTACAGTTAACTCAGTCCTACAGTAGGTTGGTAGAGTAGGAGATAATAGGGGATGAGGAAGATGGAAGTTAGAGAGGATCGTAGTCCTAGAAAAGGTTACTCAGTCAAGAAACGTAGTCCGCCAGTTTCATAACCTCGAAGTCGAAGTCGTAGTCAGGAAGGTTACTTATAAGTCCTGACTAAAAGAAATCCTACCTGACCAACCTAGAGGAACGTCAGGTTCTCTGAGAGTTCTCAGAAGAGGTTATGAGTGTCGAGTTTTCGTAGCTAAGAAGCAACGAGTCGAAAGAAATATCAGGTTGAGAGTGTAGGTATGTACTGATGATCTTTTTGGTATCGAAATTGATCTGCTTGTAAACAGTCATTTCATTACAGAGACGTCAAATTATGTGACAGATCCAAACAGTATCAAAAAGAAGGTTCCTCTTTCGTAGAAAATTAAAGTACTGACGTTAGTGGTAGACGTCACTAAAACTTCGGGTTCTTTTATTTGAGATAGTGACAACGGTAACAAAGGAGTAGATAAACGGTACTTCACTACCCTGGTCTACGGGACCAGAAACAAAAAACTTACAACTCAAAATTCGGTCGAAAAAGTGAGAGGAGAAAATGAAAGTAGTTCTCCGAGAAATCAAGAAGAAACGAAAGACGGTATTCCCACCACAGTAGACGTATAGACTCCAATAACTATAAAGAGGACCGTTAGAACGAAGGTCGAACACGAAGTAGGTCAGGTCGTAAAGAGTACTACATGAGACGTATATTCAATTTATTAGTTCCACTGTTACATGTCAGAACTGTATGAGGAAAGGGTTATACCTTAGTCAGGTAACAAGGTACAGGTCAAGATTGACAACGAAGAACTGGAAGTATGTCTAAAGAGTCCTGTGTCTATTCCACCAGACGAAAGGGTAGAGAAATTCTTAAAAGGTCATACGACACTAGGTGTGTTTCAGTTTCTTTGTCTTCATCTACGAAAAGACCTCAAGAGAAAGAAAAAGATACTAGGTTGCCTACAACCGTTAATCTATACACCAAGGAAAGGGAAAAGATTTAGGTCAAACTCATAGACCTTCGAGAACCAAGTACATGATAACTTCAGATCGAACCCCTTAAAACTCGTGATGAAAACGATCATACACTCTACTCACGTCAACACACCATCAAACTTGTAAGAAACTGTAACGAAAAGAAACCCTAAACTTACTTTTGATTGAAAAAGGTCAGGACACCGGTGACGGTTCAAAAGGTTTAAACGACCATATGACTCACTTCGTGGAAATGTCGTAGTAGAAAATCCTAAACTTTATCGAGTCTATCTTAAAGTAGTGGAGGTGATCGAAATAAGCACCACTACGAAGGATGCCGGGTGAACCGAAAGGTGAGGTCTTATAGAACTCAATTGGTAACGTAAAAAGAATACCTTTACAAACAGAATTCGAGACAATTACATGATACGTAAATGGGGTCTGAGACAGAAGATCAGCCAAGCGGATTACCGAGTGTGAACTGTTTGGTCATACAATATGAGTCTATAACAAGGGGATTATATACATTTGTTTTGATAAACATACCATTAGACGGGAAGATGTTCTAAGTTCAGTTAGTAAAGTACCGGACCCTACTTAGTAGACCACGCTTCTAATAGGGTTTTACGTAGAATACCCACTCCCCGGACTACTGTAAGACTCAAAATTCGGTAAGGAAAGAAAGTAATTGTCTGACGACCACTGATTTATTGTAGGTCGACTTCTGATTGTCCCCCCATGAGAAAGACGGGGGAAGACTACGGATATAGTCTTCGAAAGAGATAGAGGAAATATGAAATTATTTTGCAATAATGTGTTGTCGAGACTCGCTAGTTCGGAACAGAGACCGGGACCTAACTTAAGAAGAGGAGACCTCCGGTTCTTAAGGTCGCAGAAAGACAGGTCGTTGTTGTAAAGTCGTCCTACTCCGTACTCGTAACTCGGTTCGAGTCCGAGATGACTCTCGTAGTGTGTGGTGAGGTCCTCCTTTCAAACTTAGGACCCCCACCTCCTCTCGTCCCGCCGTCCTGTACTTTTCGAGTAGAGAGGTAGTGACAATGACATCTCGTCGTTCACGGTTAACCCTCAAACACAATTCCTCCTTCTATTGGTTATTTTGGTTCCCTTTACTGTCGTATCATGTGGGGACCATCTTTCGGTTAATCGAAACGTATACCAGAGGCACTTTTCATATAGGATACTTAGTACTAGACTCGTGAAATGTAAACCGTAAATATTAGGAGTGTTAGTGTAACTTATAATAAGGGAAACATCTTTGTTTTCATTTTTGTATAATTTTCGATTCATTTGACAGGTTTTCGTAGATTTATCGTTCACCATCTCAGTTTTAAATTTGATCACCAATGGTCATCCCTCTCCCTTCCTCCCATCCCGTTATATCCCCATCCTCTAGTTCTTCATCGTTGATAACGCATATTTTGAATTTTATATCCCTGAAGGAAAAATCCAAGTCACCGAAGTTGAGGTACGAAACTAGAGACACCTATCTAAATAAGGATCCATAAAATGAAAAAAACAACGTTACCATTTACCCTAACTAAAGAATTAAAGAGAATCAGACTAAAAAGTAACAATTATGTATCCTTATGTTCTCTAAAGACATATAACTAAAACGTAGGATATACATAACTAAAAAATTACTGAAATAATTTAAGTGACTAATCGAAACCGTTAAAAGACTATCGTAGAAATCCCAAAAGATACATATCCTAACCTGAAGGGACCACCGAGTCTACCAATTCGCAGACGGATGCTACGCCCTCTGGACCCGAGTTGGGACCCAGACCTGCTAGGGGACCTCTTCCTTTACTGTTAGATGAGGTCATGATAACGGACCTTTTAGGGTACCTGTCTCCTCGGATCATCCAATGTACATCAGGTACCCCAGCGTTTCCCAACCTGTGCTGACTCGTTGAAGTGAAGTGTGAAGTGTACATATCATAGTACAATAGACGTTTGTCACTCTCAAAATGAAGGAAAAAAAAAAAAAGGGGTTAAAACTGAGGAAAATAAAGTAAAAGAAGAAACTAACGACACCGATCCTGAAGGTTTTGATACGACTTATTATCACCGTTATAACCCGTTGGAACTGAACAAGGAGTGGAATCACCTTTACAAAAGTCAAAAAGTGGTAAACTCTCTTATTACAAAAAACAGCCAAACAGCATATACCGGAAATCATACAACTCTATCCTCGGATGATACAGTTAAAAGACTTCTCAAAAATAGTATTTACCCATGACATAAAACGGTTTTAGTAAAAGACGTAGACGACTCTGATAGTATACTAAAAATAGAAAACGAAACAATTATACTACATAGTGTAACTAACTGAACACATATAAATTCTTAGGAACGTAGAACACCTATTTGGGTTGAACCAGTACCCCATACTAGGACAATTATACAACAATTTAAGACAAACGATCCTAAAACAACTCCTAAAAACGTAGATAAAGTAGTCACTATAACCGCATATTTAAAGTAAAAAACTACAGAAACAAACCAAAACCATAGTCCCACTATTACTGGAGTATCTTACTCGAACCTTCACAAGGAAGGAGACTTTGAAAAACCTTCTCAAACTCTTCCTATGCTAATCGAGAAGAAATTTGCAAACTATCCTAAGTGGACACTTTAGTAGACCGGGAACCGAAAACAAAACCCCCTCTAAAAACTAAGTCGAAGTTAAAGTCACGAATACTAACCGAACCAGTATTAAAGACAAAGAGGGACCAAGTCAGAACCTTCCAACTTGAAAAGTTCTTAGATAAACCACCCTCTCCCCGAGTCCTACCCCCTATGTACATTTGGGTACCGACTAAGTACAGTTACATACCGTTTTTGGTGATGTTATAACATTTCATTAATCGGAAGTTAATTTTATTTATTTAAAATTTTTTTGACCTTTTTTTTCATTATGGAGGTTAGAGTATCACCACAGTCCTATTAGTTACTCAAAAGTTTCCTTTTCGTCAATGTTCTCTTGACGACGGACGACGATTCAGTGAAGTCAGCACAGGTTGAGACACACTGGGGTATCTGCCGTCGGATGGTCCGAGGGGGTAGGGACCCTAAGAGGTCCGTTCTTGTGACCTCACCCAACGGTAAAGGAAGAGGTTACGTACTTTTCACTTTTCACTTCATTTCAGTGAGTCAGCACAGGTTGAGAAGCGCTGGGGTACCTGACGTCGGATGGTCCGAGGAGACGGGCACCCTAAAACGTCCGTTCTCATGACCTCACCCCACGGTAACGGAAGAAATGATCATTTACAATATATGTATTATCTAACGATAATAACCGATAATAATGACAAAACACGGTCAGAGTCAGATAGTTATTGGTTACAACATCGACCTGATCTGTAACTCCAAGAATAATACTAACGTTCTGTAGAAAGTCGTTATTAGTAGTACTTTGACCTTTTCTTTTTTACAAAATAATGTTCTAGATCTTTAATGTGGTGTATGGACCCCGGGGTGTCACTCCAACGTCTATCTTCTTTCGACTGGACCCCAAGACGAAAATAACCTTAACCCTAACCCCCACCGGATCCCAAAACACCCGAGTGTAACAAACCATTTAAATTTTGTATTCTTAACGTTAACTTTCGTACTTTTCTCTTTTTTACCCGTACACGTGTGGTGATATAAATTTTACCTATAGGTTGATCCTGTATGACACATCGTGTCCCTTGAGACGAGTTACAAAACACCGTCGGACCTACCCTCCCTTCGACTCCCCTGTCACCTATGTACATATACATACCGATTTAAGCAAACGACAAGTGGACTTTGACAAGTCAAGTCAAGTCAAGTCAGCGAGTCGGTACAGACTGAGACACTGGGGTACTTAACGTCGTGTGGTCCGGAGGGACAGGTAGTGGTTGAGGGTCTTAAATGGGTTTGAGTACAGGTAGCTCAGCCACTACGGTAGCTCGGTAGAGTAGGAGACAGTAGGGGAAGAGGAGGACGGGGGTTAGGGAGGGTCGTAGTCTCAGAAAAGATTACTCAGTTAATAAGAGTACTCCATCGGTTTCATAACCTCAACGTCGAAATCGTAGTCGGGAAGGTTTCTTGTGGGTCCTGACTAGAGGAAATCTTACCTGACCAACCTAGAGGAACGTCAGGTTCCCTGAGAGTTCTTAGAAGAGGTTGTGGTGTCAAGTTTTCGTAGTTAAGAAGTCACGAGTCGAAAGAAGTGTTAGGTTGAGAGTGTAGGTATGTACTCGTGACCTTTTTGGTATCGGAACTGATAAGTCGATATAGGATTATATTTATTTTACAATCCCCTTTTTTTCCTCGGATTTACCAGTCAATGGTTTTAGCGACTTTTTTTCTCTCTGTCACATCCCTCTACCAGACCGAGAAGTAGATCAGCACAAAGACTATTACACACATAAGTTTTATCAGTAGAAACTGGACTCACGGAGAGACTTAACCTACGGAGTCGTTAGTTTCGAATTCAGACTGTGAACATAATATAAATTTTTTTTTCCATTTTAATAGTCCTTAACACAATGTTAATAATGGAAAATCATTCGAGTTCGTTTCCTTTTTTAAGAGAAAGATGGTAATCATCCGAAATCAGATACATACAACTGTAAAAGTAACTTAAAAATTTCCAGAACTTATCATAGAATGTCAAATAATTAACGATTTAATTTACAATCGTTAACACTAAAAGATGTTTGATATAAGAAGTCATTGTGACATTGTACTTTGTTTTGTTATTGTATAATAGTTATACGGTGTACGAGTTCATGATCACTGTTCAAACACGACTTTATAAAGTTAAAACGGAAGATAAATATTGGTTAAAGTGTTCATAAGTGGTGCACTTTCCAGAACCCGATGTGTGACTCCTTGTGTTTTGCACCTGTTCTACTCTAAGGAGAAAAGTTCCTCGAAGTTTAGACCGTTCTCTTTTTCCGAGTCGAACATCCTATTTAATGTCTGTCCTGCACGATACAGAGTCTCTGTACCTAACTGTGTTCGATTCTTCTCCCTTTCTTTCTTCGGAATGAGTTTTCGTTCTTCCAGTATTCAGGAAAACCTCAAACCTACCATAACCCAGATCTGGAATTTTTCACCCACTTCTAACGGTCCCACCCACAAGTTATAACAAGTTCTTCGTTAATAATGTCCCGTCTATAAAACTACGTTTGACCATCGAACAAATGTCGGTTACAAAATTCACCGAAGTCAGTACAAGTTGAGACCCACTGAGATCCCTGATGTCGAACGGTCCGAGGAGACAGGTACTCTAAGAGGTCCGTTCTTATGACCTTACCCAACGATAAAGGAGGAGGTCCCTTAATGTCGGTTAAGCCTAGATTAACGAACCAATAAGATAAACGAAATACAGGTAAGGTCCGAATTTATCAAGTTTACCACGTAGACTTCGTGTTTCTTTGTCAACGATAAGTACGAATGGACGAGTATCCACGTGTCATTTATACACCTTCCTTACAGACTTCGATACTCGGACGAGATCAATGGAACTCACAGAAGAAACTGACCGTAGATTCGACAGACACACCTGATCTCCCATACTTTTGTAACCGTTCCATTTAACCGTGTACAGTGTTTCTATAAACTTAAAGTGGGATTCTTTCAATCAATCCGAAATAGGATATTGCTTCCTATTGTAACTTCAAAAAAAAAAAAAGAAAAAACTACCTTCTTTAATATACCGAAAACGAATATAAGTTCTTCAAACTAGACCGTCAAAACTCTCCCGTTTAACCTCCCTACCCTAGTACTAAACCATCTCCCTCCTCATTCCCTGGTTATTATCCAGTGACGGTGAAGGATCTTGCCTTGATCACTTCCCTGTCTAACATGGTACTTTTACCTTTTTGTACATTCTCTTTCATCTCTTTATCAGAGGAATCTTAAGTCGTGGTCTTGACTTCCCTGGATGTGTAAGTTACGTTAGTCAGATTTTAGTATTGCTGATAAAAAAAACACACACACGAATAATCGATCTCCTCCCTTTCTTAAAAAAGAAATGACAAAAAAAAAAGAAAAGGGAGAAAACTCGGTACGGTGTGTCGTACACCCTAGAAGCAAGGGGTTGGTCCCCACCTTGGTCAAGGGGAACGTCACCTTCGTACGTCAGAATTGATGACCTAACGGTCTTTTCAAGGTAGAGATGATAAAGTTCAAGAACCGATTCCGCAGGGGACATTATGTTCTCTCTAATTGTCCTCTTTTAGTTAAAATTAAATTTAAACATACATGTCCCTGGAGTTTCTATATTTTCGGTTTCTTCTGGTTTAGTCTGTCGAAAATACCAAAAATTTGTTTCTTCGTTATTTGAACACTTCTTAACCATTCTACTTTCTTAAATTCGAAACTCGTCAATAAACACTTCTTATTGTTGGAAACAACTTTTTCGGAGTAGACGGGAATAAAGGGTCAGGGACCACTATTCCTACAGAGAGATGAAGGATCATGTCTACTCCCGGTCGTGTAGGAAGAACGTGACCAACAAAGAAGTGAAGTCAAGTCAAGTCGAGTCAGCGAGTCAGTACAGTCTGAGAAACGCTGGGGTACTTAGAGTCGTACGGACATATTATCCGGAGGGACAGGTTGTAGTTGAGGGTCTCATGTGAGTCTGGGCGCAGGTAGCTCAGTTACTACGGTAGGTCGGTAGAGTAGGAGCCAGCAGGGGAAGAGGAGGACGGGGGTTAGGGAGGGTCGTAGTCTCAGAAAAGGTTACTCAGTTGAGAAGAGTACTCCACCGGTTTCGTGACCTCAAAACGAAGTCGGAGTAAGGAAGGTTTCTTTAGGGTCCCAACTAAAGGAAGTCTTACCTGACCGACCTAGAGACACGTCAGGTTCCCTGAGAGTTCTCAGAAGAGGTTGTGGTGTCAAGTTTTCGTGGTTAAGAAGCCGAGAGGCGAAAGAAAGAAAGAAAAAAAAAATTTTATGTATAATATGAGGAAAATAAAAGAGGAAAAATGAAAATAAAAAGACGAGAAATAAAAAGTAAAATAAATAAATAAAAATTGAAATGTTATGACATAACCAAAACGGTATGTAGTTGTACTTAGACGGTGCCCACATGTACTCAAGGGTTAGGACTTAGGGGGAGGGTGGTGGGAGGGATATAGTAGAGAGACCCAGTAGGGTCACGTGGTCGGGGTTCGTAGGACATAGGACATAGTTTGGATCTGACCGCTAAGCAAAGAATGTACTATCATACGTACAAAGTAACGGTAAGAGGGTTTAGTAGGGTGGGAGAGGGAGAGGGTGTCTCAGGTTTTCAGAGAAGATATGTAGACACAGAAAAAATGACAGAGCGTATGTCCCAATAGTAATGGTAGAAAGATTTAAGGTATATATACACAATCATATGACGTAACCACAAAGAGAAAGACCGAATGAAGTGAGACATATTATCCGAGGTCAAAGTAGGTGGAGTAATCTTGACTAAGTTTACATAAGAAAAATTACCGACTCATTATGAGGTAACACATATACATTGTGTCGAAAGAATAGTTAAGCAGACGACTACCTGTAGATCCAACGAAGGTACAGGACCGATAATATTTGTCACGACGCTACTTGTAACCCCCATGTGCACAGAGAAAGTTAAGACCAAAGGAGCCACACATACGGGTCTTCACCCTAACGACCCAGTATTCCGTGTTCAAGATAAACGTCAAAAACTTCCTTAGAGGTGTGACAAGAGGTTTCACCGACATGATCAAACGTAAGGGTGGCTGTCACATTCTCCCAAGGGAAAAGAGATGTGGGAGAGGTCGTAAATAACGAACATCTGAAAACCTAGTGTCGGTAAGACTGATCACACTTTACCATGGAGTAACACCAAAACTAAACGTAAGGAGACTATCACTCACTACAACTCGTAGATAAGTACACAAACAATCGGTAGGCATACAGAAGAAACCTCTTTACAGATAAATCAAGAAACCGGGTAAAAAACTAACCCAGTAAATAAAAAAGACCTTAACTCGACGTATTCAACGAACATATAAAAACTCTAGTCAACAAACAGTCAACGAAGTAAACGATAATAAAAGAGACTAAGGCTTCCGACAGAAAAGTAGCACGAGTATCAAAGGAAACAACACGTCTTCGAAAATTAAAATTAATCTAGGGTAAACAAATAAAAACGAAAATAAAGGTCATAAGACCCACCACTCAGTATCTCCTAGGACGACACTAAATACAGCCTCTCACAAAACGGATACAAGAGATAAAATATTAAAGACCAGAATGTAAATCTAGAAATTAGGTAAAACTGAAACAAACACACATACCACAATCTTTCACTAGATCAAAGTAAGAAAATATTCACCAACTGGTCAAAAGGGTCGTGGTGAACAATTTCTCTAACAGGAGTTAGGTAACATATAAGAACAGAGGAAACAGTTTCTGTTTCACAGGTATCCACACACCTAAATGGAGACCCGAAAGATAAAACAAGATAACTAGATATAAAGACAGAAACACGGTCATGGTATGACAGAACTACTAACACGGAAACATCGGACTTCAGTCCGTCCAACTAAGGAGGTCAAGGTAAGAAGAAAGAGTTCTAACAAAAGTGATAAACTCCAAAAAGCATGAAGGTATGTTTAGAACTTTAATAAACAAGATCGAGACACTTTTTATGGACACCATCGAACTATCCCTAACGTAACTTAGACATCTAACGAAACCCATCATATGAGTAAAAGTGATATAACTAAGAAGGCTAGGTACTTGTACCATATAAAGAGGTAGCTAATGACAGGAGAAACTAAAGAAAGTGGTCACAAAATACCAAAAGATATATATCCAGAAATCAAAGAAATCCATCTATATAAGGATTCATAAAATAAGAAAAGCAACGTTACCACTTACCTTAACAAAGGAATTAAAGAAAAAGATGAAAGAGTAATAATCACATATCCTTACGTTCCTTAAAGACACTCAACTAAAATATAGGGTATTGAAATGATATAAGTAACTAATCGAGATCGTCAAAAGACCACCTCAGAAATCCCAAAAGATACATCTATTAGCACAGTAGACGTTAGTCACTCTCAGAAAGAAGAAAAATTTAAACCTAAGGAAAATAAAGAAAAAGACGAGACTAACGACACCGGTTTTGAAGGTCTTGATACGACTTATCATCGTCACTTTCACCCGTGGGAACAGAACAAGGACTGAAATCCCCTTTACGAAAGTTAAAAAGTGGTAACTCCTATTACAAACGACACCCAAACAGTATATATCGAAAATAATACAACTCCATACAAGGAAGATAAGGACGAAAGACCCCTCAAAAGTTGTATTTACTTACAACTTAAAACAGTTTCCGTAAGAGACGTAGATAACTCTATTAGTATACCGAAAATAAAAAGTTAAACAATTACACCACTTAATGTAACTAACTAAACGTCTATAACTTCTTAGGAACGTAGGGACCCTATTTCGGGTGAACCAGTACCACATACTAAAAAAATTATACAACAACCTAAGACTAACGATCTTAAAACAATTTCTAAAAACCTAGATACAAGTAGTCATTATAACCGGACATCAAAAGAAAAAAACACCGTAGAAACAGTCCAAAACCATAGTCCCACTACCACCGGAGTATCTTACTCAATCCTTCAAATGGAAGGAGACGTTAAAAGACCTTCTCAAACTCATCCTACCCACAATCGAGAAGAACTTTAAAAACCATCTTAAGTCGACACTTCGGCAGACCTGGACCCGAAAACAAACGACCTTGTAAAAACTAATGTCAGAGTTAAAGACACGAACACTACCCAGACAATTCTAAAAGATAAAGAAGGACCAAGTCAAAACCTTTCAACATGAAAAGATTCTTAAACAGGTAAAGAAGGTTCAACAGGTAAAATAACCGTATATTAACGACTATCATCAGAGAATACTAGGAAACATAAAGACACAACAGACAACACTAGAGAGATAAAAGTAAAGATTAAAACAACTAAACTAAAAAGAGGGAAACAAAAAACTACTCAGACCGATTACCAAACAGTTAAAATAAATAGGAAAGTTTCTTGGTCGAAAACCGAAAGAACGAAAATGATACCAGATAAACAAAGAAAACGTAAATAAAGACGGGATTAAAAATTCTAAAGAAAGGAAGACGATTGGGACCCCAAGAGGTAAAGAAGGAAAAGATCAACGAAATGTACGTGTCAATCCAATAAATAAACTGAAAAAAGAACAAAGAACTACATACGGACATAACGATACTTGAAAAGAGAATTGTGACGAAATTATCACAGGGTGTCCAAAACCCAACTACATAAAAGTAAAAGTAAGTAAAGATGGTATAAAACTAAAGAAAAAAATTTTAAAGAAGACAGTAAAAAACCAATAAGTCGTCGTACAACAAGTCGGAGGTATACAACCTTAAAAATTATCAAAAAGAGGATATTAACTCTAGATTAGAATGACGTAATACCAGTCCTTTCTACGAACCTTACTAAAGTTAAAAAATTTTAAATAGTTCCAATCTAAATACCGGGTCCTACACGAGATAGGATCTCTTCCAAGGTACTCGTGAATTCTTTTTCTACTTTAAGTAACAAAACCCCACTTTACAGGATATCTATAGTTAATCCAGATTGACAACATAGTAAATTCCAAACAAAAAGAAACAATTAAAAGACAATCAACTAGACAGGTATCCACACTCACCCCACAATTTCAGAGGGTGATAATAACACAATAACAATTAAAGGGGAAAGTATGAACAATCGTAAACAGAATGTATAACACCATGAGGATATAACCCACGTATATATAAGTATTAACAATGTAAAAGAAGAAGCCAACTAGGAAACTAGTAATACATCACCGGAACAAACAGGAAAAAGTGTCGGAAACAAAATTTCAGATAAAATAGACTATACTCATAACGATGACGACGAAAGAAAACTAGAGATAAACGTACCTTATAGAAAAAGGTCGGGAAGTGAAAGTCAGACATACACAGGAACAAAACTTCACCCAGAGAACATCTGTTGTATATATCCCCAGAACAAAAACATAGGTAAGTTGGTCAGAAACAGAAAACCAACCCCGTAAGTTGGGTAAATACAAATTCCATTAATAACAATTCATACTAGGGTAATGGTAGATGAAATAACAAAACCCAAGTCCAAATATGTGGGAAAAGTACAAAGGACAGATCTCTTATAGGAAATCGTAAACAACCTCTCGACCAAACCACCACGACTTAAGAGAGTCGAAAACGAACAGACATTTCGAAAACCAAAGAGGAAGTATAAACTTACTCTAGGAACGACCCATGTTATTAGACCCGACATCCAATAAAAGAAAGTAGTGAAATTTATACAGAACGGTAAGGGAGGACCGGACTACTCAAAGATTACTTTCTAGTCGACAATAGGAATACCCTTAGGGGAACACACAATAAACAACAAAAAGGGAACGACAAAAATTGTAAACAAGAAACACAAACTAGAAACAATTAAACTAATTATACACAGAACCCCACAAAGTGGAACCTAAATAGGACAAACCCTGAGAGACCCAAAGAGCCTGAACCCACTAATAAAGGAAGGGGTAAAATCCCTTCAAAAGTTGATAATAGAGGAGTTCCTAAAAGAGTACCAGAAAGAAAAAACAGAAGAAGAAGACCTTGAGGATATTAAACTTACAAACTCGTAAAGTATAACAGGACCTCCAGAGACTCTAACAGGAGTAAAGAAAATTAAGCAAAAATAAAAAAGGGTAGACTAAGTAAATAAAGATGGTAACATAGAAGATAAAGTGATTAGGATAGAAGACGGAGGATAAGATGATAAACAACGGAGGTCTCACAAAAAATAGAGTAAATAACGTAATAAGTAATATATAATTGAAAATTTAAAGAAGATCCAGGAACAATTTGGAAAGAACGTAGAAGAGTTAGGAACAGAGGTCCGATAAATAGACACTAAGGTGAAACTAAAGTTCTAAAACCTAGTAAAAGTGATAGTAATAAGTCTTAAGAAATAGTCCATCTAAGGGATAGAGAAGGAAAAAACAAACCAAACCACCCGTAAAGAGGACAAGGAAATGGACGACCCATAAGGAGACACAGAAGTAGAACCAATATAACGACGTAAACCCCATCGGAAAGACATAAGATACTTAAACACCTCAAGAGAAATAATATCTCAAAGGAGCGACACCCACCCCAACATAGTCACCGAACAGTTCCAAAGAACCAATCGCTTCGAACACAGTCTCAAGACTCCCGACCTCGACCTAAAGAAGAGAGACCTCACGTTACTTTACAGGTCATTACTCAATACTTTACAGTTACCAAAACCTCATTGAAACTCGACGGACATATAACTTCGAGTCCCGACACAAGGACACAACGACCTCTTAAATGTACCATACAGAACGAGACCTTGAACAACCGGGAACCCACCACGAAACAAAGTCATATCCATACCTTCGTAAACTACTCGAGGATAGCTAATTACAAGGGACCTCAGTCCTCAAGAGACTACAAGAGTCCTCAAGAGTCCTAAAACTGAATTCGGAGGACGAAGACCAAAAGTCAAAACAAAAATGTCATCGGAGTTCTGAAGAGGTAGATATGTCGTGACTACTATTTTGTAGATCCAATCTCTACTTTTCAAAGAGGTGTAACTCCCTGTGGGTTCTCCAAGTGACTGTATGTACCTCTTCTCTTCTCCCTCCCCCCTCAATCTCCACTGACCTTACTCTACTCCACCCTAGTTTTCTCCGCTCTCGTTCGATCGGTCATTAGTGAAGGAATACACACAAGGTGACAGACCTGGTGAGTCTCTACAAGTGCCTCAATATGTCTCTTCTCCTCTCCCTCCTTCCTCTGTCTCCACCGGTCCTCCTATTTTCTCCCTTTACTTTTCCTCTCTCTGTCTAGGTCGGTCATTGGTCAAGGGATTCACAAGAGGTGACAGACCTTGTGTGTCTCTAAGTGTCTCAACCCATCTCTTCTCTTCCCCCTCCCTCCTCTGTCTCCGTTGGACCACCTCTTTTTCCTCTCAGGTTTCCTTCTCTCTCGTCAGTTCGGTCATTAGAGCGAGAGTTCATTTTTACCCATGACTTCTAACCCAAAAATTTCCATGTTTTAACTATTGTTTATGGTTTCTCGTTTCTAATTTTTAGATCTCATCTCCAACCTAAAAGTTTTTATGTAATAATTTCTTTTCTTCTTTCTTTCTTCTTTTGTTTGAGTGTTCTTAATATTTTTTTGTTGATGGTGGTGTGTGTGTGTGTGTGTGTGTGTGTGTGTGTGTGTGTATATATATATATATATATATATATATATATACCGTAAACAAAATTTTTATCCCAGAAAAAAACTTTTCATTATCATCCAATATTTTTATTCTTAATTTCCTCTTTATCTCCTGAATTTTAAATTTTTACAATTTTTCTTTTCCTTTTTTGTTTGTTTGTTTTTTCTTACTAGTATTTTTATCATTTCCATATAGACCCTGAAAGAGACCACAACAACACCCGTCACACCCCAGTCAAGTGAAAGCCTATCAAGGAACCAGACCGAACATAAAGAGTTCTAGATATCCGGGGAAGTATACATCAGCCATGATTACTGTCCCACAATTAGATTACGTGGACAGTGAAGGTTCCGCCAAGGGAGACGAAATCGAAGAAGACAAACAACCAGAGAAGTCACAGGCTAAAGGCGGGACTGTTTTCCACCCGTCACCACCTGTGAAAAAAATCCGAATGAACAAGTCAGTGCGACACCCCTCCCTCCCTTCGACGTTTGTTTATTGTGACCGCACACGAGCGTCACGGAGTCGGTGAGACCCGGACGGGGGCGAGTACTACGTGTGTCGAGTCCGAGATCCAACGAGGCGACCCTTGGCAGACTCCGACCGGGACCCGACGTACGTGGAGGGTCCAGATTCGGCGAGTCCGCGTCCGTGAGTCCATCGGGAGTCTCCGCGTCTGAGCCAACCCGGACGTAAAACACGGGAAGGGTCCAGGCTCATCGAGTCCACAAACTGCTCACGTCAGTGACGTTGAATAGCGGAAAGGGTAGGAACGACGAGTCAAAAGACCCACATGTTGACCGCGGGGAAGAATCCGCCTACCACTGAAAGGTCTTGGGGTTCTTCAGAATCAATCGTTTCTTCGGACGAACGTCAAACCATCAATTACAGAGAGACCCCGACACTAACGGGGGAAGACCGGGAAGGTCGAGACCGACGGACAGTGACCTCCCCCTACCAGACGTCGGCCGATTAAGACAAGGCAGGAAACAAGACGCGCGCCAGGACCACCACAGAATACAATCTCGAAAAACGCACCATCGATAGGATCAGACCAAACGATCGGGTTCAATCAAGCGAGACCAATGTGAGTCCCGTAAGACCGGACTAAGAATTTTTCGTGACGTCGGGAGTGGAGGGACGGGTCGGGGGTGAACGATCACCACCTACGTCCGCAGACGCGACGAAGAGGAGACCTCCTCAATGGCAACCCGAGGATTAGACAACCAAAATTAATAAATAAATAAAAAGGAGGGACAATACAACGGGAAACACGAAGGTTCCGAGCGGTGTCTGAGACGTCGTTCACAAAGGACCACAAACCTTTGGAGAGAAAAGTTCTGAGGGAAGGGTCCTCCCACGAGGGAGAGATGGAGAAAACAGAGAAAAAAGTAGAAAATATAAAAAAGGATGGACAAAAACTTCTGTTACTAGACGAAAAGACCCACGGACTACAGGAGACGGTCGTAAGTCTTCAACAAAACACTTTAAATGAGTCGCAACTTTACAAGAAAACTACTTAAACACTCCCTCTTTCACCAGAGGGTAGGATAAAGAGACGGTAGAATCCTGGCGGAGTCGAAAGAAGTGTCAGGGTATGAGTGTAGGTATGTACTGGTGTCCTTTTTGGTATCGGAACTGATCTACCTGGAAACAACCGTTACATTTCAGAGACGAAAAGTTATGCGTTAGATCCAACCAGTATTGAAAAGAAGGTTCCTCATTCGTAGAAAATTAAAGTACCGACGTTAGCGGTAAACGTCACTAAAACCTCGTATTTTTTTATTTCAGACTGTGAAAGGTGACAAAGGGGTAGATAAAGGGTACTTCACTACCCTGGTCTACGGTACTAGAACCAAAAGACTTACAACTCGAAATTCGGTTGAAAAAGTGAAAGGTGAAAGTGAAAGTAGTTCTCCGAAAAATCAAGGAGAAGTGAAAGACGGTATTCCCACCACAGTAGACGTATAGACTCCAATAACTATAACAAAGAATTCATCGAAATTAAGTTTAATTAAATTATGTAATAGGAGTTTATAAAATTTTACTAAAAATCTATTCTTTTTGTGGATTCATCCTGATCACTGACTTTTTCATAAATTTAACGAACAAATTCTTTCACCACCTTTTCAGGAAGTGTGTCATTGCATTCTGTCCTATCCGTGTGGTACACGGATGGTAGCCCTAAGACGATGACATAAAAATTTGAGGTTTCAAAGGTAAACGAAGAAAAACTACTAAAGACAGAGAAACAACTATAAAAGAGAGACTAATTACGGTATTAAAATGAAAGAAAATAAGAAATTAGTCAAAGGTTATCAAGAAACTTGTATAAATATTACCGATAAAACTTCAGAAACAACTTAAGTTACGTACCAACGAGAGTTTTCATGAAAGTCAATGAACGACAGAAAAGATGGATACCCAGTATTGTAAGGACAAAGAAACGTTCAGAACACATACAACAACCTTCTACCTATAAAATCTATTACATCAGTGAGACCCATGAGAGAGTGAGGTACGTAGGGATAAGGTCCCAAACAGTAACAATAAACGAACGAATAAACAAATCACGGGTCTACCTAATAAAGTCACCTCAGATAAAGGGGTGTGTCACATTTCAGAGACTACTACGAGGACCAAAGTGTTCCTCTCCATCAAAACCTACTCGGATATCAGTGGGTCCTTGAAAGGTCCACCTAGTCACCATTTCTTAGGTAGACGTTACGTCTTCTGTACTTAAGTCAGGGACCCAACCCTTCTATTGGGTCTCTTCCTTTACTGTTGGGTGAGGTCATAAGAACGGACCTTTTAGGGTACCTGTCTTCTCGGACCACCCCATGTCAGGTACCCTAGTGTTTTGTCAACCTATCTTGATTTGTTGTACCAACGGGTCTCCCTTCTCCCTAAAATCGTCTCAAGACATACAACAAAAAGAACTGATGCGGGTCGACAATTCTCGGTAACTAACAACCGATCGACGAGATAAAAAAAAAAGTTGTTACAGGATACCGTATTTACCGAGATGTTTGATTATGGTAGTTTAAGTCCGAGGAAACGTTCCTATGAATTATTTCAGTTATACAATCTAAACAAGACTGGGTTCTCTAAGAGAGACAATAGAGAAAGCATCAAGAGACCTTTTGATGGAGAAGGTGTCAAACTGGAGACAGGGTTTACTTAAATGGTTAGAGAAGGGTCAATGGAGTATTAGAGATGACAAAAACTCTTGTGGACTTCGACACTGTTCTTCTCTTCGTTTTTCGTTTCCTCTTTTCCTTTCTATATTCGTAGACTTATATCTCAAGGTTTCTTATCGTTCTTCTCTATTCTTTCGGAAGGAGTCACTAGTTACGTTACTTTATCTCCTTTTGTTGTCTTACACTTTCTGATCCCTAAAGAAATTCTTTTAATCTCTATGGTTCCCTTGTAAAGTACGTTTCTACCCAAGCTATTTCCTGTCTTTACCATACCTGGATTGTCTTCGTCTTCTATAATTCTTCTCCACCGTTCTTATGTGTCTTCTTGACATGTTTTTTCTAGAAGTACTGGGTCTATTAGTACTACTACATTAGTGAGTAGATCTCGGTCTGTAGGACCTTACTCTTCAGTTCACCCGGAATCTTTCGTAGTGATACTTGTTTCGATCATCTCCACTACCTTAAGGTCAACTCAACAAAGTTTAGGACTTTCTACTACGACACTTTCACGACGTGAGTTATACGGTCGTTTAAACCTTTTGAGTCGTCAATGGTGTCCTGACCTTTTCCAGTCAAAAGTAAGGTTAAGGTTTCTTTCCGTTACGGTTTCTTACGAGTTTGATGGTGTATTAACGTGAGTAGAGTGTACGATCATTTCATTACGAGTTTTAAGAGGTTCGGTCCGAAGTCGTTATGCACTTGACACTTGAGGGACTACAAGTTCGACCAAAATCTTTTCCGTCTTCTTTGTCTCTAGTTTAACGGTTGTAGGTGACCTAGTACCTTTTTCGTTCTCTCAAGGTCTTTTTGTAGATAAAGAGGAAATAACTGATACGGTTCCGGAAACTGACACACCTAGTGTTAATTGACACCTTTTAAGACTTTGTCTACCCCTATGGTCTGGTGGACTAGACAGAGAACTCTTTAGACATACGTCCAGTCCTTCGTCCTCAATCTTGACCTGTACCTTGTTGTCTGACCAAGGTTTATCCTTTTCCTCATGCAGCTCCGACATATAACAGTGGCACGAATAAATTGAAGATACGTCTCATGTAGTATTCTTTGTGACCTGACCTTCTTTGTGTTCGACCTTAGTTCTAACGGTCCTCTTTATAGTTATTGGATCTATACGTCTACTGTGGTGGGAATACCGTCTTTCACTTCTCCTCGATTTTCGGAGAACTACTTTCACCTTGTCCTCTCACTTTTTCAACCGAATTTCGAGTTGTAAGTCTTTTGATTCTAGTACCGTAGACCAGGGTAGTGAAGTACCCTTTATCTTCCCCTCAGTCATCTTTGTCACAGTCTGAAATAAAATCCCCCGAGGTTTTAGTGACGTCTACCACTGACGTCGGTACTTTAATTTTCTACGAATGAGGAACCTTCTTTTCAATACTGGTTGGATCTATCATATAAGCTTTCGTCTCTGTAATGAAACGGTTGATTCCGGACAGATCTGTTCCGATACCAAAAGGGACACCAGTACATACCTACACTCTCAACCTGACACTTCTTCCGACTCGTGGCTTCTTAACTACGAAAACTTGACACCACAACCTCTTCTGAGAACTCTCAGGGAACCTGACGTTCCTCTAGGTTGGTCAGGTNTCATATAAGCTTTCGTCTCTGTAATGAAACGGCTGATTCCGGGCAGATCTGTTCCGATACCAAAAGGGACACCAGTACATACCTACACTCTCAACCTGACACTTCTTCCGACTTGTGGCTTCTTAACTACGAAAACTTGACACCACAACCTCTTCTGAGAACTCTCAGGGAACTTGATGTACCTCTAGGTTGGTCAGGTAAGACTTCCTCTAGTCAGGACCCTAAAGAAACCTTCCTTACTACGATTTCGACTTCGAGGTCATGAAACAGGTGGAGTACCTTTCTCAACTGAGTAACCTTTTCTGAAACTACGACCCTCCCTAACCCCCGTCCTCCTCTTCCCCTACTGTCCTACTCTGCCGACCTACCGTAGTGCTGAGCTACCTGTACTCAGACTCACTTGAGGTCCTCTACCACTACCTGTCCCTCCGGACCACACGACTCTAAGTATCCCAGCGTTTCTCAACCTGTACTGACTCACTGACTTGACTTGACTTGACTTGACTTCCAAATTGGAGAAGACATGAAACCGTTTGGATCAGTCAAGGAACTACTTCTCTAATCGTCGAGAGACAAAATTCCGAACGAAACAGGGGGTCCGTTATGGGACCTCGGTTCTGAGACCTCGACTCCCACAATCACGGTACGATTCTAGGTTGGTCAGGTAAGACTTCCTCTAATCGGGACGCTAAAGAAACCTTCCTTACTACGATTTCGACTTTGAGGTCATGAAACCGGTGGAGTACACTTCTCAACTGAGTAACCTTTTTGAGACTACGACCCTCCCTAACCCCCGTCCTCCTCTTCCCCTGCTGTCTCCTACTCTACCGTGACTGAGCTACCTGTACTTAGACTCACTTGAGGCCCTGAACCACTACCTGTCCCTCCGGACCGTACAACATCAAGTAACCCAGCGTTTCTCAGCTTGTACTGACTCGTTGACTTGACTTGACTTCAGTGAAGTCAGTTCAGGTTGAGAAACACTGAGATACCTGAGATCGGGTGGTCCGAAGAGACAGGTACACTAAGAGATGTTCTGATGACCTGACCTAACGATACGGGAGGAGGTCCCTTAGAAGGACTAGGTCCCTAGTTTGGAAATAGACAATACAGAGAACGTGACCGTCCACCTAAGAAATGGTGATCATGGTGGACCTTTCACCTCCCACACAGCCCTTTGTGACTTTTACAGGTGGGAACGGTCCGTTCTGTCAACGGTGAATGTACTCAAAAGAATGTTGTCCTCCAGGACCATTCCCTGAACTTTGATTATTCGACGTTTGTTGACCTTCTTAAACCCTCTCCAGTTTTACTTTCCTCTGTGTTGAGGGATACAGGACGGTCTTAGGAAGAGTGATCCTAAGTAGAAACAACTCACTACACGTGTGGTGGTCCTTCCTGGGACTCATTTTTTACTGACCAGTCTCTGTCGAGCTTTTGATTGGGTAATGGCATTTTGGGTTCTGTCGTTTTATGTACCACCTCGTGAAGACGACCCAAGGGAATGGGACGACAAGAGACGGGTCTGTGGCGAAGGGTTATATTAGAGAACGAAACAGTCACACTCACAGAGGAACTTGTTAGTAAGAGTTCACGATCTGTTTTAGGGTAGGAGTCCGGGACCCTTCTCAGGGCGAAGGACGTTGTCCCCACCTCTGTTACCACATTGAGAGAGACTTACTAGGGAGACGAAATCTTTGACCCGTGATCCATAATCCCTCTCACTCGTCAGAACTATTTCCTTCCCCCTTCTAATGTTGACTATTTTCTTACTATGTCAACAACTCCTACCCTGTTTTTGACCAATCTTGGATGATCCAGGTTCTACCGTCTTCTGAACGGAAGGACATCTGGAACTCGGAGTAATATACGAGTGGCATTATGTAAACAACAACAACAACAGTAACAACAAGTCAGTTATTCTGGAAGGTTGAGAAACGCTGGGGTACCTGACATCGAGTGGTCCGAAGGGAGAGGAAGTGATAGACGGTCTCAAACGAGTTTGAGTACAGACAACTCAACCACTTGGATATATTTATAGAGTAGGAGACGGTGGGGGAATAGCAAAGTGGAAGTTAGAAAAGGTCATAGTCCCAGAAAAGGTTACTCAACCGAGAAACGTAGTCCACCGGTTTCATAACCTCCAAGTCGAAGTCGTAGTCAGAAAGGGTACTTACAAGTGACAGTTACGACTCTTCAGGGATTTAATCTTTCATCTGAAACTATCTTCAACGACCTTCCTAGAACCGTCGTAGACACAGGTCCGTCGAGACTTCTTATACGATCGGAAACCTCGGATATAGAAACACACTCCCGAAGGGACCACCGAGTCACCATTTCTTAGACGGACGTTACGTTCTCTATACCCAAATTGGGTA
This sequence comes from Capra ibex, assembly GCA_006410555.1. NCBI lineage: Eukaryota > Metazoa > Chordata > Mammalia > Artiodactyla > Bovidae > Capra > Capra ibex. The sequence continues at coordinate 1,630,548 of SJYO01045292.1, read as the reverse complement.
CGCACCACTTCTAGGGTACCTCTTCCTTTACCGTTGGGTGAGGTTATAAGAAGAAACCCTTTAGGGTACCTGTCTCCTCGATGTCTGTCACCCGATGTCTGTCACGCCAACTTAGTCCGTACTGAACCACTGATTTAGTGTTAGTGGTGGTGGTGATGGTTTGGAATTCGAAGTAATATACGAATAACATCATAAAATCGTATAAGATTTATTCCGTTGACGTCAGGGGTACTGTCAATCCTCCGACAGTACTGATATTTTCCGGTTTTTCACCTACATCGGGTTAAGGACCTTTAAGGGTGGGGTAGAGGTTTTATTAACTTTATTAAGAAGGTTAACAATCCATACTTTAATGGGTCGGGTATTCTTGATAATTTATCGTTTAAGTGTAGGTCCCGATGAGAGTGGAAGACTCTACCAACGTTACTCTACACACTTTCACTTTCACTTCAACGAGTCAGCACAGGCTGAGAAACGCTGGGGTACCTGACATCGGATGGTCTGAGGAGGTAGGTACCCTAAAAGGTCCGTTCTCATGACCTCACCCAACGGTAACGGAAGAGGTCTCATAGAAGAACTGGGTCCCTAACTTGGGTCCAGAGGGCGTAATATTCGTTCTACCCTTCAGACCCCTACCCTACACATAGAAAGATTTATTTGAACGAAAGTAAAATGATACCGAACGTAAACTTAAAAAAGGAAGTGTTTCGGTTTCCGAGAGTGAACCGGTCGGGTAGTGTTCTTGAGTGACCCCTGGACTCTGTACTGGTAGCAGAGTGAGGGAGGAAAAGGACGTTGTTAGAGACTGGTAGAGGTAACCGAAGGGAACCGTACCTTAGTTCCAAACGTTCGACTTGGTTCTCTGGGTTCACAAGAGTCTCCACGATACGAGGTCCACCTGGAGGAAGAGTGTTTATCTCCGTCCGTCTTCCTTCCTGGAGGTGAAGAACACATTTAAAAGGGTCTTGAACTAGAATCGTTTCCCATCGACCCCCGCCCCACCACCCCCATCCTACTCTTTATGCCTTTAGGACTGAGGGTCATTCTGTCAGGAGTTTCTACCTTTCCCCCCACATCTCCTTCGGGACACAAACACCGACGTGATCCGACCTCACGTCAAAAACAGAGTGACTTGATCTTTCATTTCTCCCTTACCAGAACCAAGTTTGTGATGTCTAAAAGTGACAAGAATGACTTAAAACAATCTAAAAGAGTTTGTCTATAAAGAAGTGAACGACATGTTGGTATGATAAAGATCTCTGTATAGTAAAAAATGGTTAAAGGGACCCCTTGTCTAAGTGTCTCTGGGAGTCGAGGAGTACACCGTATGACGTTTTACTAAAGAGATAGTAGATTATACCCAGATATAGATATCACCCAGATATAGAAGTAGAAACAGAGTACAATTTCTGACACGGAGACAAAAGTTTGAATCTAAACGTAATTGAAAACATAAGAAAATAGGTAAAAAACCAATAAGACAAAAGTCTAGCCAGAACACATAAGACGACTATAACCTAAAACAAAGAACTAGGATTGTGTACTAGAAATTAAAAATTTTAAAAGAAAAATAACAGTTACGGACCCTGGTATAGATCGTATATAATCTATGTTTACCTTCTTTCCAACGAAAGAGAAGACTAAGGTCGTATCCCTCACAAGTGGGGTACTGAGTCACCCTTTCGGGTTCAAACAACTTTAGTATATAGTAAGGACGACCTTTCAACGAATCCTTAGTGGTTCTAATTGGAGTAATTTTATTATTATTATTCACTGTATGTCTTTTACCAGGTGTAAATTTCATATATTATACTACGAAAAAATGTGTACCCTCCTCTGTTAGTGGTATTAGTTCTGTCAATTACATAGGAAACGGGAGTTTATAAAGGACCACGGAAAACACAAAAGAAGAAAAGGAAGGGGTTTGGTATTTGGGAAGGGAATACGTCGTCTAGATTACAAACAACTGGCACTATGGTATATCTAGATTCTTTTTGAATGGGTCTCTATATGGTCCGGGAAATCATATCATACGAGATTAACAAAATAGGAGAATCAGGTTACTGAGAGGAACTCCTAAGTCCTATATCGAGGGTTATTGGAGTAGATCGTGACCCATTTTATTTCTTTCTTTGACAAGTTGAGTCAAGAATATTTGGTTTAGAGTGTACACACTAGAATGATTAACGATGGGTGACCTCGGGTCCCGTCCGGTAAGGTTTACCCGAAACTACTTTATAATGAAACTTAATGACAATGATTTCTTTACCCACTCTATCCTATCTGTTAAACTGGGAGGAAGACAGAGGGACTTTCGTCCTTCATTTATAGAGTTCACTTTCCACGGGAAAGACATGGTTCTCTAATTTTTTTTTTTTTAGGAATTGAGGTCTCTATCCCTTGAGTCCCCGGTTTTCGGATATATTTGGTTGGAACAATGAAAATTTTAAATGATGGAGTTTGAGTATAAGACAAATCGAAGAAGTGATTGATTCGACAGTTTCGGATTCAAAGAAATAGAACAGTTAAGGAGAATTTAAATAAATAAACAAGTAAATAAAAAACAGATTTTTCATACTACTACTTCGACTTCGTTACCCCGGTACACTACACTTCTCGGTTGAGTAATCTTTCGTGGGACTACGACCCTTTCTTATTTCCGTCCTCCTCTTCCCCTACCGTCTCCTACTCTACCAACCTACCTTAGTGACTGAAGTATTTGTACTCATACTCGTTCGAATCCCTCTTCCACTTCCTGTCCCTTCGGAGTCAAGTCAAGTTAAATCAGCGAGTCATCACAGGTTGAGAAACGTTAGGGTTCTTGACTTCGTGTGGTCAAGAGGGACAGATAGTGGTTGGGAGTCTCAAATGAGTTTAAGTACAGGTAGCTCAGTCACTATAGTAGGTTGGTAGAGTAGGAGACAGTAGGGGAAGTAGAACACGGAAGTTAGAAAGGGTCGTAGTCCCAGAAAAGTTTTCTCAGTAAAGAAATGTAGTACACCGGTTTCATAACCTCAAAGTTGAAGTCGTAACCAGGAAGGTTAGTTATAAGTCCTGACTAAAGGAAATCCTAACTGACAAACCTAGAGGAACGTCAGGTTCCCTGAGAGTTCCCAGAAGAGGTTGTGGGTGTCAAGTTTTCGTAGTTAAGAAGACGCGAGTCGAAAGAAGTATCAAGTTGAGAGTGTAGGTATGTACTGATGACCTTTTGGTATCGAAACTGATCTACCTATAAACAACCGTTTCATTACAGAGACGAAAAATTACACGTCAGATTCAACCAGTATTGAAAAGAAGGTTCCTCGTTCGTAGAAAATTAAAGTACCGACATCAATGGTAGACGGTACTAAAACCTCGGGGGTTTTACTTCAGACAGTGACAACGGTAACAAAGATGTAGATAAACGGTACTTCACTACTCTGGTCTACGGTACTAGAATCAAAAGACTTGAAACTCAAAATTCGGTTTAAAAGTGAGGAGAAAATAATAATAGTTCTCCGAGAAATCAAGAAACGAAAGACGGTATTTCTACCATATTAGACCTATAGACTCCAATAACTATAAAGAGGACCGTTACAACTAAGGTCGAAGACGAAGTAGGTCGGGTCGTAAAGAGTACTACATGAGACGTATATTCAATTTATTCGTTCCACTGTTATATATCGGAACTGTATGAGGAAAGACTTGAACCTTGGTCAGACAAAAAGGCACAGACCAAGATTGCTAGTGAAAAACTTGACGTATGTCTGAAGAGTCCTCCGTCTAGTCCACCAGACCGTCAGAGTAGGGAACTTCTTACAAGGTGTCAAACAACATTAGGTATGTCAGTTTTCGAAACCGTATCAGTTATTTTCGTCTTCGTCTACAAAAAGACCTTAAGAGAACGAAAAAGTTACTAGGTTGTCTACAACCGTTATACTAGAGACAAAACAGACGGAAAAGATTTAGGTCAAACTTGTAGTCCATCAAGTACCAAGTACATGACAACTTCGGATCGAACCTCTTAAAACTTGTAATGTAATGATCGGACACTCTACTCACGTTAACACGTCATCAAACTTGTAAGAAACCCTAACGGAAAGAAACCCTAAATTTACTTTTCACTGGAAAAGTTCAGGACTCCGATGACGACTCGAAAGATTTAAACGACCGTATAACTCACGTCGTAAAAGTGTCGTGGTAGAAAATCCTAAACTTTATCGAGCCGACCTTAAGGTAGTAGAGGTGATCGAAACGAGCATCACTACAAAGGATTCCGGGTGAACTGAAACGTAAGGTCCTACAGACCGAGATTTACTCACTAGTGTGGTAGCACCAATAAACCCAGTAATTCTAGAAAAAGCATATCAAGACACATAAGAACGGTGAAGAATTATGGAAGACAAAGACAATCCAAGTATGACAAAGACAAGTAATAACACGGGTAGAAACACACTTTACAAGGGAACCTTAGAGATTATAAGAACTTCTATAGAGATCACAAAGGGTAAGATAACAAAAGGAGATAAAGAACATGACTAGTGACTCCTTCCGAAAGAATAGAGGCGAACGATAAGAAACCTTGAGACGTAAGTCTACTCATGTGGAAAGGAAAAGAGGAAACGGAAAGTGTAAAAAAGAAAAGAGTCGATAAACTTTCCGGAGAAGTCTGTTGGTAAAACGGAAAAACGTAAAGAAAAAGAAACCCTACCAGAACTAGTGACAGAAGACATGTTACAGTACTTAGAGGTAGGTATCAAGAAGTCCGTGAGATAGTCTAGATTAGGAAACTTAGATAAACAGTGAAGGTGACATATAAGTATTCCCTAAACTACGTCTAGTGTGGACTTACCAGAACACAAAAAGGGATTAAAGAAGTTAAAATACAGACTTAAAACGTTATTTCTCAAGTACTTGACTCGGTGTCAGTCGAGGGTCAGAACAAAAAACGACTTATATATCTCGAAGAGGTAGAAAACCGACGTTTCTTATATTATTTAACTGGTAGACCACTACAGGTACACATCTCAGAAGAGAACACAACAACCTTCTCCAAAAAACGATACTTGTCACTCAAAAGAACCGTTTTGAGACAATTGGAAACTGGACGAAGTAAATCATGAGGTTCCGGTTTAAACGGACAATGAGGTCCATAGAGAATTGAAGGATGAAAACGTAAGGTCAGGGGATATTACTTTTCCTGTAAAAAAAACCACAATCAAGATCTTCCAGACCACCGAGTATACCATTTCGTATACGGATCGTACACCCTCTGAGTCCAAGGTAGGAACCCAATCCTTCTAGGGGACCTCTTCCTTTACCGTTGGGTGAGGTCATGAAAACGGATCTTTTGGGGTACCTGTTTCCTCGGACCATCCGACGTCAGATACACCAACACTTCTCAACCTGTGTTGACTCACTAAAGTTAAAGTGAAAGAAAGATCTTCCAGAACATCCAGAAGTATCTTGACGATTGAAGTCGAAGAAGTCGTAATGACCATCCCCGTATTTGAACTTAATGCCACTATGACTTACCAAACGCAACCTTTTCTTGTCTCTAGTAAGACAGTAAAAAATCTAACGTAGCTTCATAACGTAAAAGTTGAAAAACAACTGATACTACCGATGAGGTAAAGAAGAATCCTTAAGAACGGGTTACATCATCTGTATTACCGGTAGACTCAATTATTTCGGAAACTGACACACCTAGTGTTATTTGACACTTTTTAAGACTGTCTTTACCCTTATGGTCTGGTGGACTGGACGAACTCTTTAGACATACGTCCAGTCCTTCGTTGTCAATCTTGACCTATGCTTTGTTGTCTTTTATCTTTGTTTATCTCTTGTCTTTTTTCCTCAAGGTTTTATCTTTTTTTCCTCAGGTAGTTCCGACATATAACAGTGGGACGAATAAATTGAAGATACGTCTCACGTAGTGCTCTTTGCGACCCGACCTACTTCGTGTTCGACCTTAGTTCTAACGGCCCTCTTTATAGTCATTGGAGTCTGTAAGTCTACTGTAGTGGGAATATCGTGTTTCACTTCTTCTTGATTTCTCGGAGAACTACTTTCACTTTCTCCTCTCACTTTTTCGACCGAGTTTCAGTTGTAAGTCTTTTGATTCTAGTACCGTATCCCAGGGTAGTGAAGTACCGTTTATCTACCCCTTTGTCACCGACTCAAAGAAAACCCCCCGAGGTTTTACTGACGTCTACCACTGACGTCGGTACTTTAATTATCTGCGAACGAGGCACCTTCCTTTCAATACTGATTAGATCTGTCGTATAACTTTTCGTCTCTGTAATGCAACGGTTGTTTCCAGGAAGATCAGTTCCGATACCAAAAAGGTCATCAGTACATACCTACACTCTTGACCTGAGATTTCTTTCAACTCACGTCTTCTAAACTACGAAAACTTGACACCACAACCTCCTCTGAGAACTCTCAGGGAACCTGACGTTTCTCTAAGTTGGTCAGGGAGGATTTCTTTTAGTCAGGACTTATAAATAACCTTTCTGACTACGACTTCCACTTTGAGGTTATGAAAGCGGTGGAGTACGTTTATCGACAATCCAAGTCAAGTCAGTGAGTCAGCACAGGTTGAGAAACGCTGGGGTATTTAGCGTCGTGCGGTCCGGAGGGACAGGTAGTGGTAGGTGGCCTCAAGTGGGTCTGAGTGCAGGTAGCTCAGACACTACGGTAGGTCGGTAGAGTAGGAGCCAGCAGGGGAAGAGGACGCGGGTTAGAGAGGGTCGTAGTCTCAGAAAAGGTTACTCAGTTGAGAAGTGTACTCCACCGGTTTCATGACCTCGAAGTCGAAATCGTAGTAAGGAAGGTTTCTTTGGAGTCCTAACTAGAGGAAGTCTTACCTGACCAACCTAGAGGAACGTCAGGTTCCCTGAGAGTTGTCAGAAGAGGTTGTGGTGTCAGGTTTGTGTAGTTAAGAAACCACGAGTCGGAAGAAATGTCAAGTTGAGAGTGTAGGTATGTACTGGTGTCCTTTTGGTATCGGAACTGATCCACCTGGAATCAGCCGTTTCATTACAGAGACGAAAGCTTATATGATAGATCCAACCAGTATTGAAAAGAAGGTTCCTCGTTCGTAGAAAATTAAAGTACCGACGTCAGTGGTAGACGTCACTAAAACCTCGGGGGGTTTTACTTCAGACTGTGACAAAGATGACTAAGGGGAAGATAAACGGTACTTCACTACCCTGGCCTACGGTACTAGAAGCAAAAGACTTACAACTCGAAATTCGGTTGAAAAAGTGAGAGGAGAAAGTGAAAGTAGTTCTCCGAAAAATTGAGGAGAAGTTAAAGACGGTATTCCCACCACAGTAGACGTATAGACTCCAATAACTATAAAGAGGGCCGTTAGAACTAAGGTCGAACACAAAGAAGGTCAGGTCACAAAGAGTACTACATGAGACGTATATTCAATTTTTTCGTCCCACTGTTATATGTCGGAACTGGATGAGGAAAAGGGTAAACTTTGGTCAGACAACAAGGTACAGGTCAAGATTGACGACGAAGGACTGAACGTATGTATAAAGAGTTCTCCGTCCAATCCACCAAACCATAAGGGTAGAGAAAGTCTTGAAAGGTGTCAAATAACACTAGGTGTGTCAGTTTCCGGAACCGTATCAGTTATTTCCTCTTTATCTACGAAAAGACCTTGAGAGAACGAAAAAAGTACTAGGTCGCCTACAACCGTTAAACTAGAGACAAAGGAGACGGAAAAAACTTTGGTCGAACTTGTAGTCCTTCAAGTGCCAAGTGTATAACGACTTCGGACCGAATCTCTTAAAGCTCGTAATGAAATGATCGTACACTCTACTCACGTTAACACGCCATCAAACTCGTAAGAAACCGTAACGGAAAGAGTCCATATCGCTACTTTTGACTGGAAAAGGTCAGGACACCGGTTACGACTCAAAAGGTTTAAACGACCGTATAATTCACGTCGTGAAAGTGTCGTAGTAGAAAGTCCTAAACTTTGTCGAGTTGGCCTTAAGATAGTGGAGGTGATCGAAACAAGTATCACTACGAAGAATTCCGGGTGAACTGAAGGGTAAGGTTCTTCAGACCGAGATCTAATCACTAGTGTAGTAGTACTAATAGACCCAGTACTTATAGAAAAAACATGTCAAGAAGGCACATAAGGACGGTGGAGAAGAATTATAGAAGACAAAGACAATACAGGTATGGTAAAGTTAGGAAATAGCTCGGGTAGAAACGTACTTTACAAGGGAACCATAGAGATTAAAAGAACTTCTCTAGAGATCAGAAAGGGTAAGACAAGAAAAGGAGATAAAGAAACGTAACTAGCGACTTCTTCCGAAAGAATAGAGAAGAACGATAAGAAACCTTGAGACGTAAGTCTACGAATATAGAAAGGAAAAGAGGAAACGAAAAACGGAGAGAGGAAAAGTGTCGATAAAGATTCCGGAGGACTCTGTCGGTAAAACGAAAAAACGTAAAGAAAAGGTACCCCTACTAGAACTAGGGACAGAGGACATGTTACAGTGTTTGGAGACAGGTATCAAGTAGTCCGTCAGATAGATAGTCTAGATCCGGGAATTTAGATAAAGAGTGAAGGTGACATATTAGTATTCCCTAAACTAAATCCAGTATGGACTTACCAGATCGTCAAAAGGGATGAAAGAAGTCAAATTCAGACTTAAACCGTAATTCCTCAAGTACTAGACTCGGTGTCAGTCGAGGACCAGAACAAAAACATCTGACACATCTCGAAGAGGTAGAAACCGACGTCTCTTATATTAGTTAGACTAAAGTCACAACTGGTAGACCACTACAGGTACACATCTCAGAAGAGAACACAACAACCTTCTCCCACAAACGATACTGGTCACGTAAAAGAACCGTTTTGAGATAATCAGAAACGGGACGAAGTAAGACGTAAGGTTCCGGTTTAAACGGACAATGAGGTCCACAAAGAACTGAAGGATGAAAACGTAAGGTCAGGGGATATTACTTGTCCTGTAGGAAAAAACACACAATCAAGATTTTCTAGAACATCCAGAAGTATATTGGCAAGTTGAAGTCGAAGAAGTCGCAATGACCAACCCCATATCTGAACCTATTGACACTATAACTTACCAAACGGAACCTCTGCTTGTCTCTAGCAAGTTCATGACGTAAAGCCTGAGAAAACAACTGGTACTATCGATGAGGTATAGAAGACTCCCTAAGGACGGGTGTGATCATCTACATTACCAGTAGACTCAATTTAATTGGGTAAGGTCAGGTAAAATCAAGCGGCTAAGGATCTTACAGCTGCAAGTGGGAACGGTAGAGAAAAAACTAGTGAAGGTTAAACGGAACTAAGTACCTGGACTGTAAGGTCCAAGGATACGCTATAACGAGAAATATCGTTTATCGATTGAGTATACTTTTCTGGGATTACGACCCTTTCTAACTCCCGTCCTCCTATTCACCTACTGTCTCCCGCTTTACCAGTCTACCGTAGTGGTTGAGTTACCTGTACTCAAACCCATTAGAGACCCTCAAGCACTACCTGTCCTTCCGGACCGGACGAAGTCAGGTACCCTAGTTCTCAGTCTGTTTTGACTCGTTGACTTGACTTGACTTGACTCAATTTAAGTGGTTAAGGTAAGGTAAAATCAAACCACTAAGGATTTAACAGCTACAAGTGAGAAAGGTAGAGGACAAACTGGTGAAGGTTAAACGGAACTAAGTACCTGGATTGTAAGGTCCAAGCACACGTCATAACGAGAAATATCGAAGCCTGAAATGAAGGTAATGGTCAGTGTAGGTGTTGTCCCACAACAAAGACGAAACCGAAGTAGAGAAGTAAGAAAGACCTCAATAAAGAGGCGAGTAGACGACATAGTATAACCCGTGGATGGTCGGACCCCTCAAGTAGAAAGTCACAGGATAGAAAAACGGAAAAGTATGACAAGTACCCCAAGAGTTTCTTCTTATGAATTCACCAAACGGTAAGGTAAGAGGTCACTTGGTGCAAAACAGGTACGACGTTAAGTACCCCAGCGTTTGTCAGTCTGTCCTGACTCGTTGACTTGTTGTTGTTTTTTCATATTTTCGGTGAACGTAAACTAAAGTGGTAAAGAATCCGGGTAAAGATACCTTGGAGACCCGGGTGTTTAATTTGAACGAAGAAAAAGAGGATAATCAAACAGAACCCAGTTCAAATAATACTCAGGTCGGAGTCCTTGAGTTCTCCCGATTTCCCCATTCAAAGGGAGAGGGGTTTTGGAAAAGAGGAGACTAAAAAGGTATAAAGTTAATAAGGAAAAACTAAGTTGACTTACTAAAAAACTTTCTTATAAAAATACCCTCCCTCTTCTCCTCGGAACAACCCACGACGATCGACGAATGAGATCAAGAGACTTCGGAGGTTTAGTTTATATAAAAATTAAAAAAAGTTTCGTATAAACAACTCTTCACAGAACCGACCGATTTGAACGTTTTGACCCTATTGTCTACGATTAAACAAATAGTTGTTATTTCATTTTAAGATTCATATAAAAAGGTATGTCAGAGGGTATACCTACTACACTTGTAAATTAGTCAGGTTTATCAACACAAAATAAAAATAAACTCATAAAATGGATTATGTAAAATACAGATGAGTTTATAATATTGAAATATCCTAATAAAAAATTCATTTTCCTTTACACATTCCACAGAGGCAAATCGGTTTTAAAGAGATAACACGAATTAATTGAAGTTTAGGACTTCCCTCATCTATAGATTATAAACTTAAATAATTCTTTTGTCGGAAACTTTGTTCTGACTTTAATTCATTGATGAGAAGGATAATGATTGAAACACTATAGTCCGTTCACTGAATTGTAGAGGTTCCCTAACAAAGTAGTACAGATTTTACTTCCATTACTATAGATGGAGTGTCCCATTACCACTCTTACTTCACACTGTTATATACATATTATAAACATTATCACAGACCTGGTATTGTTCACGACAAATATAAATCCTAAGACGTATACCTTTATTTTACTTACAAAAGAAACTACAGTACTAAAATTTTCGTTCGTTTCACCTAGTATCTAATCTCGAACCCCAAATCGTAATTTATAAAACTGTACGTCCTCAATGAGTCAATAGGATCCAGAGAGGGTTCATACACACACCTATGAATCAGTACAGGTTGAGAAACGTTGGGGTGCCTGACACACATCGGGTGGTTCGAGGAGACAGGTACCTTAAGAGGTCCGTTCTTATGATCTCACCCAACGGTAAGGGAAGAAGTCCCCTGAAAGTCTTGGACATAGAGAACGTGGAGGACGTTACCGTCCGTCTAAGAAATGGTAACCATGGTGGACCTTTTGGGTTCATAGTCAAGTCAAGTCGGTGAGTCAGTACAGACTGAGAAATGCTGGGGAACCTGACTTCGTGTAGTCCGAAGGGATAGAATGTGGTTGAGGACCTCGAACGAGTCTGAGTACAGGTAACTCAGTCACTACACTAGGTTGGTAGAGTAGAAGACAACAGGGGAAGAAGAGTTCGGAAGTTAGAAAGGATCGTAGTCCCAGAAAAGGTTACTCAATCAAGAAACGTAGTCCACCGGTATTCATGACCTCAAAGTCGAAGTCTTAGTCAGGAAGGTTACTTATAAACTCAGGCTAAAGGAAATCCTACCTGACCAAACTAGAGGAACGTCAGGTTCCCTGAGAGTTCTCAGAAGAGGTCGTGGTGTCCAAGTGACATTACACATTTGGGTTCATATGTGTAATGATTTGAAAGTGAACTAAAAGAAGACAAATTTTTTGTACGACTGTAAGTTTATATTATTATACCGAATGTAAAAACAGTTTATGAAAAAGTAGTGAAATACTATTTTACTATGGAGATTTTTACAATCGTCCCTTACAAATTTCATCGAGTTCTGATAACCGACCCTCGAGACATGTTTTTAAAATTTGCTCTTTTTCTCTCAGGTGAAAGTAACAAAATGAAATAAGAGGACCTGTGAACAATGATTTCATTTACGAGTCGAAACACTAGTTTTCAGTAACCGAATCCTCCTAGAGCGATAAAAAGACCAAAGGGTCTACCGTGATCACCATTTCTTGGACAGACGGTTATAATCCTCTGTAATCTGTGGGTCTAAGCTAGGGACCCAGTACTTGTAGTGGATCTCTTCCCGAACCGTTAGGTGAGGTCGTAAGAACGGATCTCTTAAGGTACTTGTCTCTTCGGACCCCCAATTTCAGGTATCCCAAAGTTTCTCAGTCTGCACTGACTTCGCTAAGTCGTACGTGTCCATGAGAAGGAACATAAAGGATCACGTCACGTACGTATATTTCCCGTAAGACATTAGTAGCCAAGCGGTCAACTTCCCTTCTTTCTTTTTGGGATGAAGACAGTACGGACAAAGATCCGAGGAGTTAGGTGTCATGAAAACTCGGGTTCCACGGATCCGGTCTCATCCTCCCCACCTCTCCCTCTTACGACGGTCTCGGGGGTCGAACGTGTACTCGAACGACACGACACGACGTGAACCAACGAGTCAGCACAGGTTGAGAAACACTGGGATACCTGACATCGGGCGGTCCGAGGAGACAGGTACCCTAAGAGGTCCGTTCATATGACCTCACCCAACGGTACGGCAGGAGGTCCCGTAGAAGGGTTGGGTCCCTAACTTGGGTCCAGAGGACGTAACGTCCACCTAAAGAATGGTCGACTCAATGGTTTCTCCGGGTGTACTCAAACGATGAAGGACACTATTAGTGGTAGACCTTTAACAGGGGATTAAGAGTTCCTGTTCACATATGTATTACGTAACTACCGGTTTTGGTGTCTACGAGAGAGGAAAAAAGAGAAACGAGTGAATTGTAGAGAGTCGGAGGGAAAGGAATTCAACGTCAGTATACTACTCAAGTTCGGTTACCGTACACTCATCTCCGCTATACACCGTCTAAATCAGAACTGGGTAATTTTTTCACTCTGAGGACTATAAGTAGGATGAAAAGGGTAGGTAACTGTCTTACTTACCGGAAGTTCTGGGTCTACCCTCTGTTTGTACTTTTCTTACCTTTCTCGAATCTAGGGAAATCTGACAGCTCAGATAAAATTTATTGCGGTAATGAAATAATACCGGTGTTTTTTCTAGGGTGTGTTTAAGTAAAGATCTCTTTTAGTACTTCTTTCGTTTGCAAAAAGAGACTAAGAAACAAAGGGAAAATTGTAGGAGGATGGAGACCACTATTATTAATTGTAAACCATCTTTCACTTCTTCTTGATTTCTCGGAGAACTACTTTCACTTTCTCCTCTCACTTTTTCAACCGAATTTCGAGTTGTAAGTCTTTTGTTTCTAGTACCGTAGGTCATGGTAGTGAAGTACCGTTTATCTATCCCTTTGTCACCTTTGTCACCGACTGAAATAAAAAGACCCGAGGTTTTAATAACTGTCACTAACATGGGTACTTTATTTTTTGCGAATGAGGAACCTTCCTTTCAATACTGGTTGGATCTGTGGTATAAGTTTTCGTCTCTGTAATGACACAGGTGTTTCCAGGTAGACCAGTTCCGATTCCAAAGGGTCACCAGTACATACCTACACTCTCAACTTGACACTTCTTTCGACTCACGGCTTCTTAACTACGAAAACTTGACACCACAACCTCTTATGAGAACTCTCAGGGAACCTAACGTTCCTCTAGGTTGGTCAGGTAAGATTTCCTCTAGTCAGGACCCACAAGTAACCATCCTGACTAAAACTTCGACTTTGAGGTTATGAAACCGGTGGACTACGTTTGACGACTGAGTAAACTTTTCTGGGACTACGACCCTTTCTAACTCGCTTCCTCCTCTTCCCCTAATGTCTCCTACTCTACCGACCTACCGTAGTGACTGAGTTACCTGTACCCAAACCCACTTGAGGACCTCAACCACTACCTGTCTGTCCCTCCGGACCGTACGACGTCAAGTACCCCACCGTTCCTCAGCCTATGTTGACTCACTGACTTTGCTTGATTTGACTCATGAATTATATATTGTCTGTAATATGATTAAAGGAATAATTAATATCGAAAATGGAACAAATTGGAGAGATACTTTACAAACGTCATACTAGACGATAATTAAAGTAAAACGTCAACTCCTTTACTTTTGGTCTCTCCAATTTAATGTCTATGAATAAACTGTTACCTTAGTTCTAAACTTGACTTCTGTGAGTATGGATTAGTGACAATGTGCTGAAGGATCGTGTAAGATCAATAGATCCAAGGAATCGACACGTCTTCGAAGATGTAGACAATAGAATCTACTGAGTGGTTCGTGCATTAAAAGGAGGAGAATACAGAAAGTATGTATGGTACGATAGAATTTAAGGTAATGAATCTATAAATACTACGTTTCTTTGATTGTAATTAATTTTAAAATAACAACTCGTGAGAGACGTAATTTTCTAATCATAATTGACATTACCCATATCATTTTTACATGTCCTAAACCGTGAACTAAAGTTCCCCTAAAAACAGAGAACTAGTAGACCACTACCGTGAGACGTCACCTTAGGTCTTATAATCTGTCAGGACCTCACCCCAAACTTCACAGAAACCGGGTAATTAAACTATTCACTATATTTAGTATTGGTTTATTAAATATCACCTCTTCAAACAGGTTGATCTGACACTTTCGTCTCCTAGTCGTCACTCATCTCACAGTCCTCGTGTATACGACTTTGTTCACCCCTAATCTTTCGTCCTCCACCCTCTTGTCCTTACACCCCCTTCTCCATCCACTGAGAAAACACTAGAGTCTTTATTCGGGGATTTACACCCTACGTAAAAGGGCAGAGGAACATACATGTCACCTAGACCCCAGTGAACTTCCCCGATCTCGTTCGACTTATACCTTTCTGTAGTGAACATGGTCCCTTTATTTATGACACCCCTCAAATGTATTACATCATACTCCCTATTTGCAGAGACTGACTTACTGTCGTCCTTGATAAAATACCTTCGCCATTGATACTACAACTCAAAAGGGTTTACGGACCCTAACCCTTACACCTACAATCTCTTTCCCGGTTTTTTCTACGGTCTCCACCATCTTGGATGTGGTCGTTTCTATACCCTCCATTGTTTCAAGTTCTACACGATCTCTTTGTCGTTCAACAATTTAAAAGTTCTCTCACCTTCAACGCGTCCACACTGTGATTCTCTATTTTCACTCTCTCTCGGACCCCTCTCCTTCTTAAGTGTCCCCCGGTTCTCCTCCCTTAGGTCTCACTACCGGCTTAACTGGTCTCGTCTTGAGTTCCCTCTCTTAAATCCCTTTCTTCCCTTTCCCGGCTTCTGTTTTCTTCTGACCCCTTTCTTGAGATTTACTTGATCTTTTTTCTGCATTCTACTTTTCGAGACTTGGTCACATTCCTTCCTCCATTTCCTCTATCGTCCTTTGTAACCCCACCCTTCTTCTATTTGACGGTTCACGACTGGCTGTGAGGGAGTCATTCGCTAGTCAGTAGTAGTCACTTCACTGACCTCGACACGGTACTGGACCCGTATTTTCTAAAGTTTGGTCTCTTCCGGTCTTGTTAATTGCTTATTTACTGTTCCTCCTTCACCTCCACACCTATCTCCAATAAAGAGAGGTTTCCGTGTAAATCTCCGAGTCTTTTCATTGTACTACCCCTCGTCTCCCCAAAAGTTGGATCCCATGTTGACTCGTCCAAAGGTCGGTTCTCTTTCTTCTCTTTTTGTATTACTCGTCCCACCCCTAAGCTCTTTTGTTGACTATCTCTCCCTTGTTCCCTGTGATCTTCCTCTTTCTCTGAATTTTTCCTACCGCCCAATTGGATCTTCAAGGAAACCACCTCTCTCACTTTCACCCCCCTCGGTTTTAGTCTACTGAAACTTGAATTATTTCAACTTGTAGCACAGTAGAAGTCTCTTCACCCACTCCTACTTTCGGGTTCTCTCACTTTTCGAAACCGTGTTTTAGATACTCCTTACAGATATTTCTAACATGATCTAAGATTAGGTAGTTAGTGTTTCGTAAATGTCCTGTAGTTCAGATACAGGTTACCAGATAATCTATAGGAAAGTGAAAGGTTTCACGACCACCAACGACGGTTGAACCACTATAGTCGTTTACAACATTTACATGAGACGTGAGGTAGTGTCTCCAGTGATTATTTCATTTCTCACTAAAACCTAAACCCGAGAATTCCGTGGGTTGAATGAAAGAGAAAAGTCACATTTTAGTTTCGTGACTGTCGATGTAAACCCGTTACATCCAGTTGTACTACAGATCGTGATGAGTAACATTGGACATAAAACATACGGACCGTTACTCAAGTAGAAGAATCGAAAAGTTGTGTTGAAAGTGTCTTAGTACGTACCGAAGTATGAATTATTTAATGACAGAGTATTTTTTTCTATAATTCAATACCTAAATGTCACAATGTCTTTCATGATAAAATTAAACTTCAAGTTACTTAGACACCTAGTCGTTACGAGAGTTTTACATCGTCGCTTTCTTTCGACTCTTGACCCGGTCCTTAACTTTTTCTGTTTTCGTGTTCTACCTATTTATGTAAACCACTTTACGACTATAGACAATATAACTTCCTCCCTTAAGTTCCTGTTGTCTGTGACAGGTACGAGGTGATTGTCAGGAAGTCGTAAGAGGAGAGTTTACGTGAGACGACAGGAAAACTCTTTTGGACTCCGAAGGAGACCGAAGACCTCATGATAATCGATCTCGCGTCCTGTCCATTCTAACCGGCACTTAATTACAGAGACTTTACCAGGAAGTTGGTTATTGTATATCTTAGACTGTATATTAATATAAGGAGTAGGGGGTCTGTTCCGTCAGGTCTCCGTACAAGATGGGTAGAGGGTCTTCTGGGGTCGTCCTACTCAGAGTCAACGGGTGTCACCATTGAACAAGTACCTACCATTACCTATCGAAAGGAAGGGAAAGAATGAAGGGAGGAGGAATGAGTAAAAGGTGTAAAGGAATGGGGTTTATGTTCCTGAACGTAAGTTTAGGAACGAAGGTCACCTTAACTCGGATTGTCTCTTTCGCTTCAGTTTAGAGAAGTCGTCTTCTCTTTTTTATCGTAGGTAGTGATGACTGATTTAGAAATATTTGGATCAGGTGTAGGTCAATTTAGTGGTAGATAGTCTATGGGGTTTTATCTTCCGATTTTTAGTAAAAATTGCTAAAAGAGAAAGAGTGTAAAATATAACTCTACTGGTTGTTCAAGACATCCAAATAGAGGATTTATAGAGCGTTTAATGAAGGGACGTAGAGACAAACACATTGGGTTCTGGTCCGACGGAGTGACGGGTGTCTGAGAACAGGGTCGCAGGATAGACCAGAAGACGTAAGCAAGACCAGAACGAGGTTGAGTAAAAGTAAGTCGTGGGTGTCCACTTTTAAAGTTTCGTTTCAGACTAAAAAAAAAATTATAGGGTGTATAACGAATTTTGAGAAGTTACCGATGGTATCTGACTGACACGGGAGTGGGTTTAAGAATAGAGGTTAGGATTACGGGTCACACTACCATCCACCTCCACTAATCCAGTACTGTCACCTTGAGAGTGATTACCCTAATCGCGAGAAGATATTCTCTGGGATCTCCAGAGGGAGTGGGAAAGTGGTACAATCCTGTGTCACTCTTCTACCGACAGAGAAAGATGGCCCTTGACCTTAGAGTGGTCTGGGACTTAGACGGAAGTAAAACCTGAACGACCAGAGATTTCGTCACTCTTTATGTAAATAAA
This sequence comes from Capra ibex, assembly GCA_006410555.1. Lineage (NCBI taxonomy): Eukaryota > Metazoa > Chordata > Mammalia > Artiodactyla > Bovidae > Capra > Capra ibex. Next base: position 1,612,803 of record SJYO01045292.1, on the reverse strand, counting down.
TCAAAAATCGTATTTTGTTTAAATACCCTAAAACCATATCATAGACTCGACTGATTCTACTTCCGAAAGGTGGATAGAATGTAACGTGGGTCGTGAAGAACGTTCTAAAACGAATTAGACCTGAGAGAGGGTGGGGGATGCAGAGACTAGAGTTGAATTTGGTTTAAGTGGAACGAAAGTTGTAAGGTCGGTACTTCCGACAGTAGTAAATTAAGGAGGTTTAAAGTACAAGGTAACGTGGTACTAATACAAACATTATTGGTACTCTTTTTAGGAAGAGACGTTAGAAGGGGAGTGGATTGGGGAAAGAATTAATGACGGAGAAGAAGTCTAGAGTCCAGGTCTCCGCAAAAGAAACTTTTCAAGGGATTGTACGAAATAATCCAATTTAGATAATATCCGACAGTATCTTGATGTATTGATATACAAGTGAAAAGTGATCATATTTAAAATGCAAATACAGTGACCACTAAAATAATTTCAAACAGAGTAGATGTGACATAGAGGATATTACGGTTTCTGAACCAGAAAAAAAGACTAGTCAAAATTAAAGATCAAGGATCGTGTCATTAAACATGAGTTATTGACAAGTTAAACGACTTACTCACTTTCTTCTCTATTGGGTCACTTATATATACACACTACCGAAACGTAAATAGGGACATCTATATACAAAAACACTCTTTTTCTTTGTATCGAAACCCCCTTCGTCTTTTCCCACGTATTCTTTCTTGACAGTCTGTCTCTTTCTGATTGTGATATACTAGAGTAAATATACTCCTCAGATATTTTTGTTTGTTTTGGGAGTGGTCTGGGTATCTCTCTTTTCTGGTATAAACACCAATCGTCTCCCCTCAACACCACACCTCCTATCCCCCTCTTCCTTAACCTCTTTTCACTAGTTTTCTATGTTTGAAGGTTAATATTCCTACAACAACGACAAATTAACGAGTCAGCACAGACTGAGAAACTCTGGAGCACCTGACATCGTGTTGTCTGAAGGGACAGAAAGTGATAAAAGGACTCAAACAAGTTTGAGTACAGGTAGTTCAGGTACTACGGTAGGTTGGTAGAGTAGGAGACAGGAGGGGAAGAGACGGGTGGAAATTAGAAAGGGTCGTCACCCCAGAAAAGTTTATCAGCTGAGAAGTATAGTCCACCTGTTTTATAACCTCAAAGTCAAAGTCGTAGTCAGGAAGGTTTCTTATAAGTCCTAAATAAAGGAAATCCTAACTGATCGAACTAGAGGAATGACAGGTTCCCTGAGAGTTCTCGGAAGAGGTCGTGGTGTCGAGTTTTCGTAGTCAAGAAACCACGAGTCGGAAGAATTATCAGGTTGAGAGTGTAGGTATGTCCTGATGACCTTTTTGTTTCGAAACTGATATACCTGAAGACGACCGTTTCACTACAGAGACGAAAAATTGTATGACAGATCTAAACAGTATATAAAAGAAAGTTCCTCGTTCGTAGAAAAATAAAGTACTGACGTTAGAGGTAGACGTCACTAAAACCTCGGGGGGGGTTTTATTACAGAGAGTGACAAAGGTAAAAAAGGGGCAGATAAACGGTACTTCACCATCCTGACCTACGGTACTAGAATCAATAAAAATTACAACTGACAATTCGGTCGGAAAAGTGAAAGGAGACAGTGGAAGTAGTCCTCCGACAAATCAAGGAGAAGAAAGACGAAAATCTCACCACAGTAACCGTATAGACTCCAACATCTATAAAGAGGGTCGTCAGAACTAAAGTCGAACTCGAAGTAGACCGGGTCGTCAAACGTACTACGCGAAACGTATATTCGATTTATTCATCCCACTGTTGTATGTCGAAACTGCATGAGAAAAGGGTCAAACCTTGGTCGGGTAACAAGGTACAGACCAAGATTGACAACGAAGAACTGGACGTATGTCCAAAGAGTCCCCCGTCCTTTCACCAATAGAGAAAGTATTAAAAGGTGTCAAACAACACTAGGTGTGTCAGTTTGGAAAATCACATCAGTTACTTCGTCTTCGTCTACAAATAATATTCCTACATTACATACACTTATATCAATTGTGACAACATTACAAAAATTTAATTAATTATATAAAATTAACCTCCGATTAATGAAATGTTATAATATCACCAAAAACGGTATGTAAGTGTACTTAGTCGGTACCCACAGGTACACAGGAGGTAGGACTTGGGGGGAGGGTGTAGTGAGGGGTAGGGTTGGGAGTCCCAACAGGGTCACGTGGGGGACCCGTGGGACAGAGTACGTAGCTTGGACCTGACCACTACATAAAGTGAATACCATTATATGTACAAAGTTACGATAAGAGAGTTTAGTAGGGTGGGAGTGGAAGAGGGTGTCTCAGGTTTTCAGATAAGAAATGTAGACACAGAAAAAACGACAGAGTGTATATCCCAGTAGTAATGGTAGAAAGATTTAAGGTATATATACACAATTATATGACATAACCACAAAAAGAAAGACCGAATGAAGTAAGACATATTATCCGAGACCAAAGTAGGTGGAGTAATCTTGACGAAGTTTACGTAAGAAAGATTACCGACTCATTATAAGGTAATTGTGACGACATTACAATATATCCTTTCAACAATTCTTCTCGTCTAGTATTCCCAAGAATAGTGTTTTTCTTTTACAAAAGGAAAGAATAATAACATAAATATACTCTACTATCTACAGTTGAAGAACACTATTAGTAAAGTGTTACATATATTAGTGGATAGTACGACATACGGAATTTGAATATATCACTACGTACAGGTAATAAAGTTATTTTAACCTTTCTGTAAAAATTTGGAAATAAGTACACAAATAAAAACCAACGTGACCCAGAAACGACGACACACCCCCGACGAGAAGTGACACCACATGGTCGAAAGGTGACGCCGCCGAAGAGAACAGTACTTCGTGTCCGAGACCTCATATCCGAGGCAGCAACACCACGTACAGTTAATCAACGACGAGTCGTACACCTGACAAGGGTCTGGCCCCTAGTTTGGACACAGGGGACGTAACAGTCCGTCTAAGAAAAGGTGACATGGTGGACCCTTCAGGACTTTTTTTTAAAAAAATTCTTCCTTAACACATATTCGAAGGTACAACCCTTCATAACAGAAAGACGTGATGACCGTCATTACAATGTCTTCTCTTCGTCCCATTTTTTATTTCGTCTAATCGATCACGTCTCCTATCACTTATACCGTTTAATCTTCGGACTCCTACGCATCTTACATCTACTAATATGAACATAACTAACGACTTCGTAGGAGTTCTACAGAACAAAAGAAAAACGGAGAAGGACCCTTCTCTAGAAAGGAATCGTATTTTAACAGGGATTAGTTGTAAAATTCTCTACCAGAAATAGGTGTTTTATTGTAAAATAACTTGAACCTGGTATAAAGACTCTCCGATCTCCTTGACTTCGGTGGAGGTCTCCGAGGCGTCATAGAATTACCGGACAACTTCTAAGAAGTAGAGAGATCATACCTACCTCCTGGTCTCTCTTCGATAACTACCTCATCACTCTGGGACGACCATACACTAGACCTCCCCTGGTCCCTTCTTCGTACTTACTTTTTCTGGTGGATGGGACGTCCCTGACTACTCGTTGGACTGTTCTATTCCTGTCGACAGAAAGTGATTCGAGGTCAGAGACTAAAAACAAAGAAAACATTTAATTAAATAAAGAAAATTAACCTCCGATTAACGAGACGAAAAGAAACATTAGTAGACTATCACCGAAACAAAACAAAAAGTCAAGTCAAGTCAGTGAGTCAACACAGACTGAGAAACGTTGGGACACCCGACGTCGTGCGGTCCGAAGGAACAGGTAGTGATTGAGGGTACTACTTTTTAACACTGAGTGAACAGTGAATCATTTCGACAGTCGTACCTTTCATCATACTTAAGAAAACCTCCCTAAAAACCAGTGAAGAGAAACGAAACGTGTCTGGATGACCAAATCTGTCTTAGTCTACCGACTAGTCTCTAAACTTCTTCCATGGTGTGCACTACGGTTTGTTTTTGTTTTTGTTTTTGTCCAAGAAACGGGTAATTTGGGTGACGTAGGAGTTAAATTGAACGAAAAAGTAAATTATATGTAGGAGTCACAACGGTAGATTTCGAAGTCAACGGAGAACCTTCCCTTAAATTATCTGAGAGGAAAAGGACCTTTGGGGTTGAGACAGAACATTTCTAGATCTTCCCTAAATAAATCACTTTTTTCTATTCTGTCTCAACGTCAAAGAAAAGTCATAGACAATAAAACTCAATTTCGTTTCGATAACGGTCCTAGTTTTAGTCGTGACACACTGGTGGATTCGATCGGTCTTATATCATCCTTTAGATAATAAAAGTACTGTCCCAGTTTGAAAATAAAAATATTCTTCCCGGTGATCTCTTCAAAGATTCCTACTATTGCCGTAAATAAAATTCTTGTTACTGAAAATTTCATTATTTAAAATTCACATATTCTCTCCCTCTCGTTATCTCTCTTTGTCTCATCCTATGTCTCTATCTCTGAACCTCGTCCCAATACGTTCAAAGTCGGACTCATTATGAATCGTCGAGACTGAAACCCGTACATTGCACGAAAGATTCGACCAAAAGAGTAGACGTTTTGTGTCTACAGTCAAGACGAAAAAGGTACCTCAAGAATATAGTTTCCTTCCTTGAACCTTCGGTATTCTTCCAGATGTTCGTTTTCCGTATCCTTACTTACCCGAAGAGACCACCGAGTCAACCATTTCTTAGGTGAACGTTACGTCTTCTACACACAAACTAGGGACTCAGTCCTTCTAGGAGACTTCCCGTCCCGTTGGGTAAGGTCATAAGAGCGGACCTCTTACAGTACCTGACTCCTCAGACCACCCGACGGCAGGTATCCCAATGTTTCTTAACCTGTACTGACTTCGCTGACTCGTGAGTGTGTGAACTTACTGATAGACTTTCTTATTAATAGTTTGAAGACACTTCCCGAGTCTGTGACGTCAGGGTAAACCACGTTGAGACTCCCGGTGACCTAAGTCTCGAGGGACGCCGTCACCGGCTCTGACACCAACCCAAAAGTAGTGAGTAGAAGAGGGTGACGGGTAGGACCAAGGGAGAGGAGACAGGTATCCCCAACAAAGGATTCGTACGTACGAGTCATCGAAGTCAACACAATCTGACAAACGTTGGGATACCTGACACCGGATGGTCCGAGGATACAGGTGTCCTAAGAGGTCCGTTCTTATGACCTTAGTCAACGATACGAGAAGAGGTCCCCTAGAAAGACTGGATTCCTAGTTTGGACCCAGAGGACGTAACGTTTTCCAAAGAAATGGTTTACTCGGTGACCTTTTCAGGTGAGTAATTATGTGTAGGGGTTCTTCCGTTACCGTTGGGTAAGGTCATGAGAACGGACATTTTAGGGTACCTACCTCCTCGGACCATCCGACGTCAGGTACCCCAGAGATTCTCAGCCTGTGTTGACTTCCTGAAGTGAAAGTGAAAAGTGAAAGTTCGTAACCTCTTCCTTTACCGTTGGGTGAGGTCAAAGAACGGACCTCTTAGGGTCCCTGTCCCCTCGGACCACCCGACGGTAGATACCCCGACGTGTCTCAGTCTGCTTTGACTTCGTTGAATCATCGTCGTCGTTGTTGTTATGTACAGTGTTTGTGGTTGGAGAGAGAGTCTCAGACAAAGATCCCTTGAGTTAGACACTGTAAACCCTCGGTACTAAGACTTCGGTCTCGACACAAGTAGAAGTAGAAGTAGAATTTTCGGAAAAACTCAGGAGTAACGGATATTTAAGGTAAAATACCTTCAATTCCGGGAAGTACTAACTCATGGTTAGAAAGAAAGGACGGTGTACAAAGGTGTAAGTAAAGATTTTGAAGTCTGGTCGTCAAAAGACAACTTTACTCGTAAAACTAATACCCTCAGAGACGAACTCACAAGTGAACTGTAATTGAATGAGAAGGAAAAGGATAACCTTAGGATGACCAAGTGTTTATAGGGAAAAGTCCCCGATGAAACCAAGGGGTCAGAGAGAGAGAGAGAGAGACTGGTATAAGAGAATAATACTCAACATATTAAACACAGGGATGAGTAGTTTGACTCGAGGAACTTCTGTCATCAGGACATAAAAGATGGTAAAGTAAACGGGTGTAGTGGATCGGACCACGGATCAAGTGTCATCTATGTGTTTCGTAAAAAACTTAATCAATAACAAATCATGACTTTGTCATTAAATGATTTTGTATTCGAACACTAATTTTTCACTGGTACTTGATACAACAGTTTCGATAACGTGGAAAGCTCAACGTATCTATTCTTTCGATTTCCAATTTTCCGAACGGACTTAAGTATATTGATTATTTATCATTTACCTTGGTAGCCTCTTCCGTTACCGTGGGGTGAGGTCATGAGAACGGACCTTTTTAGGGTACCTGCCTTCTCGGACCATCCGACGTCAGGTACCGACGTCAGCGACTCCCAGCCTGTGCTGACTCGCTGAAGTGAAAGTGAAAAACGAAAGTACGTAACCTCTTGCTTTACCGTTGGGTGAGGTCACAAGAACGGACCTCTTAGGGTCCCTGCCCCCTCGGACCACCCGACGGTAGATACCCCAGCGTGTCTCAGCCTGTGATGACTTCGTTGAATCATCATTTACCTTGGTATTGAGTCTAGATGACTGAAAAATAACGTGTATACATTTTAATTTTTGTATTAGTTGTAAACGTTTTGACAGAAACCATTGAAAATTGTATCTAAACGTTAGTTAATTTAAGTGTATGTTAATATAGACTTAATGTTTAAACGAGTATTAAACCAATATACTAGTATAGTCTGTGTAATTTTTTTCCGGGTTTGTAGGTTTACGTTACAAAATTGTTTTAACGACGATGGACGGATGAATTGTATGACACTTTGAGTACTAGTATTGACATTAAGTAAAAGAGTAAGAGAACTGTAGATGAATCTAAAATACAATAAAAAAATAATCAAAAAATAAAAAATTTAAAATTTTAGAAATTAAGAATGTACGCAAGGGTTTGTACTTGGGGGGAGGGTGGAGGGAGGGGTGTTATAGAGAGACCCAGTAGGGGTACGTGGTCGGGGTTCGTACGACATAGGACGCAGTCTGTATCTGACCGCTAAGTTAAGAATGTACTATCATATGTACAATCTTACGGTAAGAGGGTTTAGTAGGGTGGGAGAGGGAGAGGGAGACTCAGGTTTTCAGGCAATATGTGTAGACACAGAAAAAAGGACAGAACGTATGTCCCAGCAGTAACGGTAGAAGGATTTAAGGTATATATACACAATCATATGACATAACCACAAAAAGAAAGACCGAATGAAGTGAGACATATTAACCGAGGTCAAAGTGGGTAGAGTAGTCTTGACTAAGTTTACTTAAGAAAAATTGCCGACTCATTATGAGGTAACACATATACATGGTGTCGAAAGAATAGGTAAGTAGACGACTACCTGTAGATCCAACAAAGGTACAGGACCGATAATATTTGTCACGACGCTACTTGTAACCCCATGTACACAGAGAAAGTTAAGACCAAAGGAGCCACACATACGGGTCGTCACCCTAACGACCCAGTATTCCATCAAGATAAACGTTAAAAAATTCCTTAGAGGTGTGACAAGAGGTATCACCGACATGATCAAACGTAAGGGTGGTTGTCACATCCTCCCAAGGGAAAAGAGGTGTGGGAGAGGTCGTAAATAACGAACGTCTAAAAACCTAGCGTCGGTAAGACTGACCACACTTCACCATGGAGTAACACCAAAACTAAACGTAAAGAGATTATTACTCACTACAACTCGTAGAAAAGTACACAAACAATCGGTAGGCATACAGACGAAACCTCTTTACAGATAAATCAAGAAACCGGGTAAAAAACTAACCCAGTAAATAAACAGACCTTAACTCGACGTATTCAACGAACATATAAAAACTCTAATCAACAAACAGTCAACGAAGTAAACGATAATAAAAGAGGGTAAGTCTTCCGACAGAAAAGTGGAACGAATATAAAAGGAAACAACACGTCTTCGAAAATTAAAATTAATCTAGGGTAAACAAATAAAAACGAAAATAAAGGTCTTAAGACCCTCCACCTAGTATCTCCTAGGACGACACTAAATACAGACTCTCACAAAACGGATACAAGAGGAGATCCTCAAAATATCAAAGACTAGAATGTAAATCTAGAAATTAGGTAAAACTCAAATAAAAACACACGCCACAATCTTTCACTAGATCAAAGTAAGAAAATGTTCACCAACTGGTCAAAAGGGTCGTGGTGAACAATTTCTCCTCCGTTCTTATATGTTACCTCATTTCTGTTAGATGAATCTAAAATCTCAATGGAGACGAAAAATATAAGAGATTACCAAAGGATTACAATAAAACTATTGAAGGGTCCCAAAGTCATAGAACGTTATTGTACCCTGAGATTGACTAGACAGACCTAACGATGGTCTGATTAAAAAAAAATTACAAACTTCAAATTATACGTACGTATTTGAGTTTACTTTGGATGGGGAGATTAGTCAGGGGTCTCGCCCTTGTTATCGTATTGATCACTCGTCTCCCTCAATTACTCCGTCCAGACAAAATGAGTCAAAAACAAATTTAGACATCAGTAGCACTATTGGGAACCAGTCGAAACTCTTGATTTGAGGACCTTACAAGGGTATCTCCGACTCGTTTCTATAATCAGATATACGGGTTTCATCACTCGGTCCAACCGTCGTACAATTTGTAGTTCAAATTCCATACATGTGTCCTGGACCAAACCCCAAGTGTGGGGTTTGATCTTACACTGGTTAAGGTAGATCCTTGAAACCTGGGATTCTGAATTCGGCTGAAAGGAATTCGTACCAGTAGAGTGTGTATGAGCCGATGAAGGGTTGACCTTTTCTGCGTAGGTACGTGAGGGACGTATGTCTTCTACTCTTTTAGACGAAACTAGAGAGATCGGAAATACACGTGGAGAGATGGAGACGAATGCATAGAGAAGAGATAATAAGGACGGGACATAGGAGACGTCACTATTTAGAATCGGCACTTGATTTTGAAATACAACCCTACACAAACAGGAAGGTCACTTAGGGGTTCTATCGTCTAGTACTACCCTACCGACTCTGTTGAGTAGTCGAGGGAAGAACGAGTGAATTTTAGTCGTCCAGAGGGTTCTTATTAATAAACTAAAAATTGTCGTATCTTACCAAAACGAATAGAAACTTGTTGTACTTAAACTTTAGTATGTCAGACACGAGAAAACATGGACCGAAGAAAGTGAGTTTACCAAAACACCCTCAGTATATAAAATCACACATCAACAAGTAAGTTAAAGTAACGACTTAACTCATAAAAGTAACTGATTTGATGTTAAATACAAAAGTACGAAGACATCTACTTCATACTTTGTAGATCCAACAAGGTTCAAAACCTACTAATAGTCACAACAACGATACGTATAAAACTGGTACAGAAGAGAACTTGCACACATGTGCGAAGTGTATATATGGTCCTCACCTCAATGACGGAGTATCCGATACATATACAACTCGAAATCATTTATAACGGTTCAAAAAAAAGGTTTATTACCTTAAAAAGGTTTTACTAACATGGTTAAATAGGTAGGTCGACGTTGGATACTCTCAGGGTTGACGAAGTATAGAAACGGTTCTCACCCGTAACAGAGAAAATTAAAATTTGATTGGATCTATTTGCTATACCACGACGTAGTACCAAAATTGAACGTAATGAGACTATTGATTACTTTGACTCGTGTAGCAGAGCACAAATAACCAGTAAACCTATATTAGTACATTTCACCAAAACTGGTAAAAAAAAAGGGATACCCGAACGGGAAAATGTTAAATGAATATCAAGAAAAGTATCAGACTTACAGACCTAATCTCAGGAAATAACCTATACATAACGAGTATAGTAGAGATTAAGATATCAAACGGAAAGGTAAGGATTATCGTCGAAACTAGTCGACTAGTCGATTGATGTGGTTAAAAGAAAGTCGACATAAAAAAATGAACTATTTACAAAAAAGTAATTGACAAGATATAGACCCGTGAAACATCTATGACCCCCCTTTATTATTCGGGTCACTAAAGACAAAGGTGAGAAGGACTTCTTTCATTACATCGAACGGAAGTGGACCTCGGTTAAGTAGAATTAATAGTTTTCTTACACTCTTGTATGAGAAGGGTCGTGTAATAAATGATTCGTCAAAAACGTTCCCGACAAAATGTCGGAGTAAGACAAGACGGTAACCCCCGACCTTCGCGTCCTCCCCTTTCTGCGAGAGCGAAACGAAACGTTAGTACGGCACAGTCACAACTGAGAGTGAGGGGACCGGTCTTTGCGAAGACGACAGTGAGTGCGTTACACCTTTATAATACAGAATCAAGGTTACGGGGTCTTCGTTTGAAACTCTATGTCTAAGTGCCCGTCATTAACTAACTCCGACGGTTGAGTCTTTCGTGACTCATCTTCTAACCTTCTCACTCCTCTCCTTTTCGTCCGTCGGCTATTTCTCATACAAAAGTTAGATCGATGATGAACCTATTGACCTAGAATTGGAACCACTTCTTGAGACCCTTGGTCACACTTTGTTTACAGAGACTCAATTAGGTGGACTAATCCTGTTTCGTGGACCCGATAAATATTTACCAGAAAGACAAAGACAGAGTCCCGACAAGGATTCAACCTACTACTCACAATTAAGGGGTTGTGTAGATCCGACAGAATAGGAGTCCTTCTCGTCCAAGACAACGGTCTAGTTCACGAGTCGTTTTTTTTTCTCTTTTTAGTGTCAATCTTCAGTCTACGACTCAATGTATTCAAGTCAAAATAATATATCTTATGATTTCTTGAACCTTTTCTTTTATATAGAACGTCCTAATTTTATTGAAACGTGTTTTGAAGTAAAAGAAAACCAGAAAGAAGTACATTTTTCTAGAACTGACGGATTATTAAAAAAGAATTTTTAAGGTAACGTCAAAATGCATCCTATGAACATAGAATCTTTACCGTAGACGATCTTAGAAATAATAATCATCCTACACGACACGACACGAGTCAGGGAGTCCACACGGACTGAGAAAGTCCGGGGTACCCGATATCAGGAGGTCCGAGGAGATGGACACCCTAAAAGGTCCGGTCTTATGACCTCATCTCACGAAAGGGAAGAGGTTTCCTAGTAGGGAAGAGGTCCCCTAGAAGGGTTGGGTCCCTAGTTTGGGTACAGAGAAAGAAGAACAGAGGACGTAACCGTCCGTCTAAGAAATGGTGATCGTGGTGGACCCTTCGGTAAAATCATGTCATGATTGGTTAATTTTTTTATATATATATATTATTATGTATACATATTATTCGATACTCACTACCGTTCAGGGTTTTATTATTCCGAAATCTTAATTTTAAATAAACGAGAGATTAAGTTTTGTAGACTAGGTTCTTCAGTCAGTTGAGTCCAAATTTTACAACAAGACAACCTACACCAAAGATCAGTGTTTCAAAAGAATAACAGATATTACCGACGCCCCCGAGGTCCGTAAGGTAAGAGAGAGACGACGGATTTCCTTCCTGCTTCTAACTTCTCCACGGCTCACGCAGAGTCTTCAACGTATGGGATGAAGATAAATATAGGGTAACGGTTCTTGAACCGATACACTGGTGTAGATCAACGTTCCTGTCGACCTTTTTCCTAGAAATAATGTTCACCGGTGTACGGGTGGATTTTGCCATCGAAATGATGACTTCTTTACCTATTTCTCTATCAACTCCTTCGGTAGTGAAAGACGGAGTATTTAAGTTTTTATATTTTACACTACAAAATTTAAAATTTAACATTCATTGAAGGTCTTCTATACCCGAAGGGGACACCGAGTCACCATTTATTAGACGGACGTTACACCCTCTGGACCCAAGCTAGGGACCCAACCCTTCTACGGGACCTCTTCCCTTTCCGATGGGTGAGACCCATAAGACCGGATCTCTTAAAGTACCTGACATATCAGGTACCCCAGCGTTTCTCAGTCTGTCCAAACTCATTGAAAGTGAAGGTCTTCTATCGAAATCGAAATCGAAATTGACCACTCACAAACCTGGATTCTCTTTTGGTCACTAAAGGAATCTTTGGAGGTTTTAAGTATGATCAACCCTTTGAAAGTTGAATTTATATATATATACAATTTAGTTTTATGTCATCCGTTTGTCATATCTGGATTAGATTCCTTACACATACATACGCATACACACTTAGACACTAACACATATTCAATTCTAGGGTGTCCCCTAGGAAAGACTATGGTCGTAACAATATCTCTACTAGTACGTTTAAATTGGTCACACTTTTTCTCCACTGTAATCATGACTCTCCTTTAGCCCTTTTAGGAGTTTATACTAGAAAAATATCCAGAGTAAAGAGTAATCTCACCATAAGGTTAAGTTCGGTAAATAAACTGAGGATTTAGACTCCATGAGAAGTCCGACATTATTGTCATGTCCTTAAAACTTCAAGGTGTTAAGACCTTCTTATTTATCAGGGAGTCTTTTGACTCATTTTCTATAACTTTTTCTTATTCTTTTCGTAAAAGTTCGATCTGAAATGAGAACATAGTGGTTTTCTTTATTTGTGTTCTTTTTATCTGGTAACCATAACGATAACGAACATTCAAGTCTTTGTCTAAAATATCAATTTTTATTCTGTTACTCGGGGAACTGTTTTTACTACAAATCTTTTGTTTTTTAACACTCAGAGGAACCCCAAAACACTACCTAGTAGTCTCTGTTCGAAAAAGTATAACTAACTGAAGTAGAAAGACCTCTGGTCTTTACCTTAGGTAGACCTGTAAACGATTTCCTATCGTCTACCTCAATATGGTACACTGTTACTCGAGAAGAAAGAGAGGGTCCGGTGGTTACTATAAGAAACATTCTTATTCACATGACCTCTGGACCTCCGAGAAAAAAGAAAAGAAAACCAAATAGAGGTCTAAAATACTGACGTAAGAGGTTTGAACCTCTCTTTGAAAGAATTTATGCAAGTCATGTAAGAAAGAAAGAAAGAAAGAAAGAAAGAAAAAAAAATTAAACCTCTGATTCCTTTCTGGTCGATCGTTTTGAAACATAGACCTTTCCAAGACCTCTTTAAGTCATTTCCAAGTAAACATCCGTGGAACTTTGGACCGTCGTTGTTATTAAAAGGAATTCAAGAACAACAAGTCGGTGAGTCAGTATAGACTGAGAAACCTGATGGGGTGCCTGACATGGTGAGGTTCGAAGGGTCAGGAAGTGGCAGAGGACCTCGAACGAGTTTGAGTACAGGTAGTTCAGTCACTACGATAGGTTGGTAGAGTAGGAGACAACAGGGGAAGAGGAGGGTGGAAGTTTGAAAGGGTCGTAGTCCCAGAAAGGTTTACTTAGTCAAGAAACGTAGTCCACCGGTTTCATAACCTCGAAGTCGAAGTCGTAGTCAGGAAGGTTACTTATAAGTTCTGACTAAAGGAAATCCTCACTGACTAACCTAGAGGAACGTCAGGTTCCCCGAAACTTCTCAAAAGAGGTAGAAAGATTTTACCATGCCCGTCCCTCCACCCTCCCCCCAAGTCCTACCCCTTGTGCACATGTGGACACCGTCTAAGTACAACTACATACCGTTTTGGTTATGTTGTAACACTTCATTAATCGGAGGTTAATTTTATTTATTTAAAATTTTTTCAGAAGAGGTTGTGGTGTCAACTTTTCGTAGTTAAGAAGTAACAAGTTGAAAGAAGTGTATTAAATGAAGGAATTCACTTAATACGGTTTATTTCATTCACTTGAAAGTAGTCAATAGTATATACATATATAAACCGATATGACCCAGAAATAACGTCACGTGTCCGAATCAACGAGACATCGTATACCTAGAATCAAGGGGATGGTCCCTAGCTTGGGTTCAAGGGACGTAACTCCCCGTCTAAGAATTTGTGACCTGGTGGTCTCTTCAGAGTCAATAGTATACAATTTACATTTCTATGAACCAAAGTGGGTAGGTGTTAATAGAAGAAGGTGTTTAGGAGTAACAATATCTGGGGTCTAGATATACATGTCGTCGGAAGTATTGAATCAATTATAAAAAGGAAATGAAAAAGAGTAATAGTAGATAAAGGTATAAAGAATAGAAATTATAAACAACGTAACTAGTATAAAGGAACTGAATGTAGAAATGGAATGTAATAGATGACTCGTTTATACAGTGGATGATAGTAAAAAGGATCCAGAAACTGGGTCAAGGGAGATTCTGAATCCTTTCTTGAAACAATAGGTGATAGAAAGGGTCAAGGGGTTCTTTGAATAAAGTTCAAGTCCCAGGGTCAGTCAAGTGGTTTGTGAGCCGAAAAGAAAACTTTGAAGGAAAGGTACGACTGACTTTCCTGGTGTATCTTAGAATCAGTAAGTAAGTTATTTTTATATTTCCAAGTACGTTTGAGAACCCAAAAAGGGGACTTAAAGTCTATCTTTTACAGTACCATATTACGGTAATTTTTATTTCGGTGACCCAAAGGGATCACCCAGTCACCATTTCTTAGACGTACGGTGACGTCCTCTGTGTCCAAGTTGAGGACTAGGTCCTTTTAGGGTGTGCGGTGTCTCGTCGACTCGGGTACACGATATTGATAACTCGTACACAGATCCCGGGTACTCGGTGCTGATAACTTGGACACACCCCGTTGACGACTTCGGACGTGAGGGATCTCGGACACAAAACGTTGTCTTCTTCGGTGGTGTTACTCTTCGGACGAGTATGGTTGATTTCTCATAAAGGACGAGTGGTGTTGATCTCCTTTCGAGATTTTAGTTGTTTCTGGATTGTGTCGGTTATTTATTTGTTTTAATAAAATTTTGTCTTCCTCTTCCACTGGTGCTGATTCAGAGTAATCTACGGTGACCATTTGCCCCAATATGAAAAAAAGGGTAGGATGTTGGAGTTATAATTTGTTACAGAACTTTAAGTAACTCCCTATCGGAAACGTATCACCACAACTACGATTACAAAAAGAAGAGTGTCTTTTTTTTATAACGCAACTATAAATAGTCGTACGACCCTAAAGTCGTCCTACCTTCGTTAATATGTATACACATACTGACTGAATCCGGAATTAACGAATCGACCGTCCGGAACATGAAAGACTCAGGGATAGTATATATTCGTCACTTATAAAATTAAAAGGTTTTAAATCGTAGAGTAAGACTTAAGAATTCGAACGAGAACTCACTTTAAGTTGGATTTAGTAAGTTCCTCTAAAGTATGTTTAAAGTGACTTTAGGTATCGGAATTTCCATGTACCCAAAGGGAAAGTCTTTCTCCTATCTCGAGTGATTTAACCTACTTTATTAAACGACAACGAATTCCGGTGACCGCGAATCTCGAGTTAAGATGTATGTCTTGAAGTCGATATGAGAAAGTGGTTATCTTTAGGTAGAAAAGAGATACCAAATTTTACAGTGGTAAAAATATTTGTTTTAAAGGCATATCTAAATCTGAATAAAAACATGAGAAGACGAGATAACTACAGATAAAGTACTCAGTTATTTTTTCCAAAATTGAAGTTAAAGAAACTCCGATCCTTGTTGTTGTTGTTTTTTCCGGAGATACTCATAGAGAGTCCCATCTGAGGAGGTAGGAACGTCTTCGACAGTGAGACGAAAGGGGGAGATCGTACGAGGACAAAAAGGAGGACAGTAGAGAGATTGGTGAAAAAAAAAAGGAAACATTGATGTCCGAGAAATCAACGAGTACACCCTAGAGTAACGAACTGGTCCCTAACTTGGGTCCGAGAGACGTAACCTTCATATCTCCATATCTGTGATCTGGTGGTCCCTTCAGGGTTAAGTGAGGAAAATATAACCATAAACAGACTCAAGGTAAAAGTGACTTATATACATTTGTATCCATAGTCGACTGTGGGTTTGACCAAACGGAAGGAAAGTGTGAAGGAACAACTCGGAGTGTAAAAAATAAGATTTTCTGATGAACTGTAGAGACTCAAGACCCCCAAAGAGTCCAGGAAGTCACGGTTGTGTAATTGTTTCGACTTCGTATCGTGAAGATGAGGTTGAGTAAGAAAGAATCAATGATAGAGACAGTTATCGTGATAGTAAGTACTTCAATAAGGTCAGTCAACAGACCTTTGGTAGAGGAGATGACCAACCAATGTAAATTGTGTAGGTAAACCTGTCTTATGAGAGGACTAAGGTGAAAATTTTACAGACAACTTAGAAAAGGCAAGAAAGGACGGGATAAGGGTGACGGTACAAACTCGGAAACTAATAAAAGTCTCCGACGTCGATGAATGGATTTCAGAACGAGATGACGTTACGTAACGACCCTATTAACACACAATTTCTACGTTTGGATTAATCCGGTAGGAATCTGATGGAGTCACATAGAGGTACTAGAAGTACTACTTTAAGTTCACAGGTCCGTACCGTAGACTCTAAGAAATGGTTGGTCGGGAAGGGAGAGAGATGTCTGTGTAATTGGGACGGGCTCGAATAGTTTGTGAAAAGAAAGGAACTTATAGAAAAACTCAGTCACTCGGAATATTTAGGATGACGAAGAACCCTGTCAGAAAAAGAAGGGGTCTAGGACGGAATAGAGTGGACCGGATGAAATTAACGAGAATTCTAAGTAAAATTCCGAATAAAGTCCCTGAAGAACCCACCAGGTCACCAATTCTGAGGTGTGAAGGTGACCTTCCCTACACCCAACCAACGGACCAGATTCTTCTGGGTCGTACGGTGCACGTACCGGTTTCTCTTTCCCTATAAAGTAAAACGTTCGTAAAGGAGTACTGGAGAGACTGTTACATCGATAAGATCCCGGGTAAATCAAGTCAAGTCAAGTCAAGTCAAGTCAGCGAGTCAACACAGGTTGAGAAACGCTGGGGGTATATTTAATATCTTATTTAAACTGATACAGATATTTTAGTATGAACTTATAAATATTCTTAAAATCGAAACCCTTTTTAACTATAGAAATGATAAGATGTATAAGCTTAGGTGATTGTGTCTCACATAGAGGTAAATAAGTCCAAAAGAAACTAAACAAATTAATCATACAACATTAAAAGTCTCATGTCGAGGTAATACACGAAACAATTCGTATATGGATTTATAAAGGAAAAGAAACCTTGTCAACATTTACCACAACATAAATTTTAAAGTAAAGGACGTACATTTGTCTTTACCTTAATTGAAAACATACATCTAAAACATGGGACGTTCGAACGACTTAGACAAATAAGCAAGATCCTAAATGAAAACACCTCAGAAAACGTAAAAGATACATCTATTAATACAGTAGACGATTATCTCTGTCAAAATAAATAAATAAACGTCAGGTAACAAAAAGTAAAACGAACGGAGCAACACACTGACCTTAAAGACCATCATACAACTCATTTTAACCACATTTCTCTGACGATCGGAACAAGGTGTAAAACCTCCCTTGTGTAAGTCATAAAGAGGTAATTCAGACTAAAATCGACCTCCCCAAAGAACCACAAAAAAAAAAGGTACTTCAACTCCATTAGGGTAGGTTGAGTACGGATTGAACGACTCTCAAAAATTAGTACTTACACACGATCTAAATAGTATTAAAAAGGACGTAGTCAACTATATTAGTATAATAACAACATCCTTCCCCCCGGGGGAGGTCCCGGGGTTCTCACCCGGGAACAAATTGTGAGCCTTTTCTTAACAGGCTCCTCTGCACGACTGTTTCGTTCTCTGAAATAACCTTTTTCAGTGGGCCCACCTCTCGTCGTCCCATTCCCTTTGGTCCTTTTGACGAAACGGTGCACCGAGTGTCAGAGCCCAAAATGTCACTACCCTAATCAAAGGCCCAACAGAAACCGGTTAGGAAGACTGAGTCTCAGGAAGGACCACCACTTGTGTAACGAGTCGATTCTATCTACGATCGCTCTTCCTAAGACCCTTCACCTGTCTGTGAGCTACAGAGGAAAACTGGAAAGGACTTGAGAAGACTAACCACCATCGGATAATCAAGGTATAAGGAAGGGTCCTGGAGGACAGTATTTTGTTGAGTACACTTAAAGTCAGTCACACGAAGGGGATTGTAATAAAAATAAAAATTCCAAAAATCACATCACCTAATTAATAAAAAATTACAATTTGGTCGGAATGTAAGGACCCCATTTAAAGTGAACAAGTAGTACATATTAATAAAAATATGTAACATTCTAAACCAAACCATTTAATAAAAACTCCTGAAGAGTAGACTCAAGTATTCTGTATAAACGGACATTGAAAAAGAAGGACAAACAAAAAAAGAGGGATGAGACAAAGAAATCAAAATCATAGTCCAATTGTGACCGGAAGGGTCCTCTTTCCTTACCGATGGGTGAGGTCAGAAGAACGGACCTATTAAGGTGCCTGTCTCCCGGAACAACCCGATGTCATGTACCCTAGTGTTTCTTGATCTGTGGTAACTCGTTGATTTTGAAATTAAAAAAAAAAAGTTATGACCGGAATATTTTATTCGACCCTACACGAGAGAGAATAACACAAAAGATCTCCTCTAACACATTTCACTTTTCACTTTCACTTTCACTTCAGCACAGGTTGAGACACGTTGGGGTATCTGCCGTCGGGTGGTCAGAGGGGGTAGGGACCCTAAGAGGTCCGTTCTCATGTCCTCACTCAACGGTAAAGGAAGATTCACTTTCACTTTCACTTCAGAGAGTCAGTACAGGTTGAGAAACACTGGGCACCTGACATCGGGTGGTTCGAGGAGGCAGGTACCCTAAGAGGTCCGTTCTTATGACCTCACCCAACGGTAAAGGAAGAGGTCCCCTAGAAGGGCTGGGTCCCTAGTTTGGGTCCAGAGGTTGTAACGTCCGTCTGTGAAATTGGAGACGTGGTGGTCCCTTCGGGAATTTATGTTCTTATGTCAGAGAGTCTTTTGGAGGATATTTCTGTGTCTTGAAGTCTAGGTTCATGATTGTAGTTTCTAAAGTTCCCTCCTTTCCTTCGGTCCAACTTTCTTCTTCCCCCTCCTCTGTCCTCTCTCCCCCACTTTCGCCACCGGAATGTCTGCAGACGACGGTGGATGTCTATGGGTCCTAATACTCTGAAAAGGGACCCGGAGGTCTCTTCCCTCCTGACCTTGAGCCGGGATGGTCTTTAGTCTAGTCTGGTCTTGGTCTTAACCTCAAGAGACGGTTCGAGTCCGACTCCCGGGAAGCTGGTCTAAAGACGTAGGTCCTGGCCCCCTGATCTTTTTACCCCTTCCTATCCTTCCCAATTCTGCTCCTTTCTCTCTCTCTTCCCCTCTCTCCAGTTACTTCAGAGAACAAGGAATGGTCAACCCCGTGAGACCGGTCAACAGGTGCAGTCCTCCTCTGGTCCCTGTTTTCCCAGGGTCAACACGGTGACCTAGACCAGGTAACCGTTCGTTCGACCGGGGACTCATGGGGTTCACCAGTCCTACAGTCAGAGTCGTTTCTTCTCAGACTCGGTCTCAGCGGTAAACAACTTCCTTCTCCCTGGGGAAGGTCCCGGGTTTTGACCCGAGAACAGATTATGAACCTTTACTTAACGGGCTCCTCTGTATACACGACTGTTTTGTTCTCTAAAATAACCCTTTCCCGTGGACCCACCTCTCGTCATCCCATTCCCTTTGGTCGTCTAACACATTTCTCCACAATTAAGTAGTATACAAACCATCGAAAGAGGTTACTTTGGTAGACCCGGATCTCTATGTAAAAATCTCTATAAAACTTCATATTTAAGTTAAGAATAATTACTAATATAATTATTTTATAATTAAAAATTCTTGATAAAACTCATATATAAAACGGAACCAACTCTAAAAAACCACACCAAAACTTCTTAACAGATAAAGAACATGAAACACCTTAAATACTCGTACTTCAACGAATTTTGAATAACGAATAAAAAGAAAAATACCGACGTCTTAGACATCGATATATGGAATTAAGTAAGGACTATGACCACTAAACACAAAAGAGAAATAAAAACAGATGTATTTTATAAAATTAGATCTGACTAAAAAATTTAATTAAAAAAAAATAACTTCTTATTAACAAAATGTCTTAAAACGACAAAAGACAGTTTAGAGTTGTACTTAAAATTAATAGACAGAGTAAGGTAAAAATGTAAGTTGTCACAAAATTTTAGTGTTTTTATTTATATGAAACTCAAGAAAACTCTTATTATTGTTAATTTTTAATGTACGTAAGTAATAATTTTTAATTTTTCAAGACTTTTGTGTATTTATTCTTTCATGTATTTGATACTTTTAGAAAGGTAGTCTTTATAGGGAACCATATATTATAAGGTGTTTAGAAGAGTATCTCTCACTATTTTTACATTCCAATATTATTCTGTTTGACTATGAAAGAATATATACCTACCATGGTGTATACAATGAAATTTTAATTTAATATAAATTAAAATAATTATAACTTAAAATTTTTTTCCTTTTCTTTGACTTCACAAGGACATCATAACAGACTTGAAGTCTTTGACAAAAAACAACAACAACAACAACAAAAGTTCTCTATTCGAACATTTGACAAAGGGATTTCTATTCTTTTTGTCTGACACTTTTCAGTACTATTTTAATCTCCCAAAGAAACCATACACTACATGTATAAGTAGAGGATATGGTCCATATGGACTTCGTATATATAGACGAAGTTGTAATTATCATGGGTAACTGAAGAACGACTCCTTTTACTCCCGTGTATTAAAAGTCAGAATCTAAATAAAATTTTAACTATACTAATAGTAGAAAAAAACCCCCCCCCACAATCAAGATCTTCCAGAACATCCAGAAGTATCTTGGTAAGTTGAAGTCGAAGAAGTCGTAATGACCAGTCCGTATCTAAACCTAATGGTAGTATAACTTACTAAACGGAACCTTTGTTTGTCTCTAGTAAAACAGTAAAAACTCTAACGTGAGTTCATGACGTAAAACCTGAGAACATCTGAGACTACCGATGAGGTAAAGAAGATTCCCTATGAACGGGTCTCATCATCTATATTACCAGTAGACTCAATTTAAATGGGTAAAGTCCGGTAAAATCGAACGACTAAGGATTTCACAGTTACAAGTGAGAACGGTTAAGGACAAAATGGGGAAGGTTAAATGGAACTAAGTATCTGAATTGTAAGGTCGTAGTCTGAAATGAAGGTAGTAGTCAGTGTAAGTGTTGACCTTAACAAAGACAAAATCGAGACAGAGAAGTAAGAAAGATCTCAATAAAGAGGTGACAAGAGATGATAGTATAACCCGTGGATGCCTAGACCCCTCACGTAGAAAGTCACAGGTTAGAAAGACGGAAAGTATGACAAGTACCCCAAGAGTTCCGTTCTTATAACTTTACCAAACGGTTAGGGAAGAGGTCACTTGGTACAAAACAGTCTTAAGAGGTGGTATTGGGTAGGTAGAAGTCAAGCCAAGTCAAGTCAGTGAGTTAGCACAGGCTAAGAAACACTGGGTTACTTAACGTCGTGCGGTCCGGAGGGACAGATAGTGGCTGAGGGTCTCAAGTGGGTTTGAGTACAGGTAGCTCAACCACTACGGTAGGTCGGTAGAGTAGGAGACAGTAGGGGAAGAGGAGGACGGGGGTTAGGGAGGGTCGTAGTCAGAAAAGGTTACTCAGTTGAGAAGCGTAGTCCATGGGTTTCATGACCTCAAAGTCGAAGTTGTAGTCAGGAAGGTTACTTGTGGGGTCTGACTAGAGGAAATCTTACCTGACCAACCTACAGGAACGTCAGGTTCCCTGAGAGTTCTCAGAAGAGGTTGTGGTGTCAAGTTTTCGTTGTTAAGAAGCCGCGAGTAGGAAGAAGTGTCAGGTTGAGAGTGTAGGTATGTACTGGTGACCTTTTTGGTATCGGAACTGATCCGCCTAGAAACAATCGTTTCATTACAGAGACGAAAACTTATACGATAGATGCAACCAGTATTGCAAGGAAGGTTCCTCATTCGCAAGAAATTAAAGTACCGACGTTAGTGGTAGACGTCACTAAAACCTCGGGGGTTTTTATTACAGACTGTGACAAAGGTGACAAAGGGATAGATAAAGGGTACTTCACTACCCTGGTCTACGGTACTAGAAGCAAAAGACTTACAACTCGAAATTCGGTTGAAAAAGTGAGAGGAGAAAGTAAAAGTAGTTCTCCGAAAAATCCAAGAGAAGTGGAAGACGGTATTCACACCACAATAGACGTATAGACTACAATAACTATAAAGAGGACCGTTAGAACTAAGGTCGAATACGAAGAAGGTCGGGTCGCAAAGAGTACTACAAGAGACGTATACAATTTATTCGTCCTACTGTTATGTGTCGGAACTACATGAGGAAAAGGATAAACCTTGGTCAGACAACAAGGTACAGGTCAAGATTGACGACGAAGGACTGGACGTATGTCTAAAGAGTTCTCCGTCCAGTCCACTAGACCATAAGGGTACAAAAAGTCTTAAAAGGTGTCAAATAACACTAGGTGTGTCAGTTTCCGAAACCGTATCAGTTATTTCGTCTTCTTCTACAAAAGACCTTGAGAGAACGGAAAAGGTACTAGGTCGTCTACAACCGTTGACCTAGAGACCAAGGAGACGGAAAAGATTTTGGTCGAACTTGTAGACCTTCAAGTGTCAAATACATAACGACTTCGGACCGAACCTCTTAAAACTCGTAATGAAATGATCGCACACTCTACTCACGTTAATACGTCATCAAACTTGTAAGAAACCGTAACGGAAAGAAACCCTAACCTTACTTTTGACTAGAAAAGGTCAGGACACTGGTGACGACTCAAAAGGTTTACACGACCGTATAACTCACGTCGTGAAAGTGTCGTAGTAGAAGGTCGTAAACTTTGTCGAGTTCACCTTAAGGTAGTGGAGGTGATCGAAACAAGTATCACTACGAAAGATTCCGGGTGAACTGAAGTGTAAGGTCCTACAGACCGAGATCCACTCACTAGTGTGGTAACACTAATACAAACAGCACTTCTAGAAAAAACATGTCAAGAAGACCCATAAGAACGGTGGAGAACGATTATACAAGACAAAGACAATCCATGTATGGTAAAGACAGGAAATAGCTCAGGTAGAAACGTACTTTACAAGGGAACCATAGAGATTAAAAGAACTTCTCTAGAGGTCAGAGAGGGTAAGACAAAAAAAAAAATTATAAAAAAAATCAAAAAATAAAAAATTTAAAATTTTAGAAATTAAGAATGTACGCAAGGGTTTGTACTTGGGGGGAGGGTGGAGGGAGGGGTATTATAGAGAGACCCAGTAGGGGTACGTGGTCGGGGTTCGTACGACATAGGACGCAGTCTGTATCTGACCGCTAAGTTAAGAATGTACTATCATATGTACAATCTTACGGTAAGAGGGTTTAGTAGGGTGGGAGAGGGAGAGGGAGACTCAGGTTTTCAGGCAATATGTGTAGACACAGAAAAAAGGACAGAACGTATGTCCCAGCAGTAACGGTAGAAAGATTTAAGGTATATATACACAATCATATGACATAACCACAAAAAGAAAGACCGAATGAAGTGAGACATATTAGCCGAGGTCAAAGTAGGTAGAGTAGTCTTGACTAAGTTTACTTAAGAAAAATTGCCGACTCATTATGAGGTAACACATATACATGGTGTCGAAAGAATAGGTAAGTAGACGACTACCTGTAGATCCAACAAAGGTACAGGACCGATAATATTTGTCACGACGCTACTTGTAACCCCATGTACACAGAGAAAGTTAAGACCAAAGGAGCCACACATACGGGTCGTCACCCTAACGACCCAGTATTCCATCAAGATAAACGTTAAAAAATTCCTTAGAGGTGTGACAAGAGGTATCACCGACATGATCAAACGTAAGGGTGGTTGTCACATCCTCCCAAGGGAAAAGAGGTGTGGGAGAGGTCGTAAATAACGAACGTCTAAAAACCTAGCCAACAAAAGGAGATAAAGAAACGTAACTAGTGACTCCTTCCGAAAGAATAGAGAAGAACGATAAGAAACCTTGAGACGTAAGTCTACGAATAGAAAGGAAACAGGAAACGAAAAGTGAAGAGAAAAAAGTGTCGATAAACATTCCGGAGGGGTCTGTGGATAAAACGATAAAACGAAAAAAAAAGAAAAGGTACCCCTACCAGAACTAGGGACAGAGGACATGTTACAGTACTTGGAGTCAGGTATCAAGTGGTCCGTGAGACACGTAGTCTAGATCAGGGAATTTAGATAAAGAATGAAGGTGACATATTGTATTCCCTAAACTGAATTCAGTATAGACTTACCAGATCATCAAAAGGGATGAAAGAAGTTAAATTCAGACTCAAACCGTTATTCCTCAAGTACTGAACTTGGTGTCACTCGAGGGTCAGAACAAAAACGACTGCCATATCTCGAAGAGGTAGAAACCGACGTCTCTTATATTAGTTAGACTAAAACCAAAACTGGTAGACCACTACAGGTACACGTCTCAGAAGAGAACACAACAACCTTCTCCCGCAAATGATACTGGTCCCGTAAGGGAACGTTTTGAGATAATCGGAAACGAAACGAAGTAAGACGTAAGGTTCCGGTTTAAACGGACGAAGAGGTCCACAAAGAACTGAAGGATGAAAACGTAGGTAGAACCCACCGTGATTTAACATACCGAGTATTAAAGTAACTCAATCTGTTCCGACAACATATACACTAGACAAACTAATCAAAAGACACTGACACCAAAAGTAACACAGATGGGAGACTCCCTATTCCTATTCTCCGAATACCTTCGAAAGACTACTCTCTCTGACTGACTCCCCCTTTGACCCAGGATAGGACTACCCGACCGGTACGAGTCATTTAGAAATTAGGTTAAAAGAGAACTTCCCACCGTGAGACAAGGGAGGGACAACAAACTAGACTCTGGTCTGATACCACCTCAATTACTCCTATTACAACTGGAGGAAGTTTTCAAGGGGACGTGTGTGACGACGTGAGTCACGGGGGCTAGGACGTCGTCCCGTGACGAACTGGATACGGAGGTGACCTCTTAGGACCTGTGAGTGTCTTTCAGACCTAGTCAGAGAACACCCCAGTGACGAGGAAAGAGGACCCAGGACCACGTGTGTTCGAAAACAAACACGGGAGGTTCACAGACAAAGGGATCAAGACACACTCAAATCATTAGTTTAGGGTGACCGGAGGTTTCAGTTTAAGGGGTCCGCAAGAGTCAGGGAAACGGTCTAGGGGTCCAACCCTTTAGACAACACCCAGGATCTTGAAAGAATTGTCACACTCTTAAATAAACAATATTAACAAGACGTTAAATACCCAGTAGACGAGTCGTCGAGAGACCACCTCAATTACCGTTGGAGGAGGTTCTCCCGAATACGGTGTGGGTCCTGACGATGTAGGTCTCGGGGACACCATCAGGTGACGACTGGACATGGAGGTGTCCTCTGTGAGTTTGTGAGTTTCCGTCCAGACCGAGTCAGAGACACTCCAGAAGACCACGTGTGTCCAAAACAAACTCGGGAACTCACACAGACCCTCCAGACCCGAAACCAAGATTTACACTAAAGTGGGAAAGATGGTAGAACGACCCCGAAGAGGAAACGGGAACCTGTACCCCATAGGAAAAACCCACCCTAGGTCGTAAGAAGACAGCTATCATCAAGTCGTCACTTAACATCAAAACCACAAGAGCGTCCTCTTCTACATGTGTACAGGGAGATGAGGCGGTAAAACTATACTTTGGTCGTGGGTTTTTTCTACAGGAAAAGTAGTATCCTCTGACCTTAAATTTTCATCCTTTAGTTCTCTGTTGACCTCATTGTACGTTTAAACCGCAACCTTATGTTTTACTTCGTCCCGTTTCCGATTGTCTTAAAACACTTCTCTTACGTGACCAGTATACTTTGTGGGAGAAGATTGTTGTGTTCTTTTCTGAGATGTGTACCTGTAGTGATCTATCAGTTATGACTTTAGCCTAACTAATATAAGAAACGTCGGTTTCTACCTCTTCGAGATATATCAGTCGTTTTTGTTCTGGTCTTTGACTGACACCGAGTCTAGTACTTGGTAATAACGTTTTAAGTCTACATTTAACTTTTTTCATCCCTTCAGGTGATCTGGTAAGTCCATACTGGATTTTTATAAGTTCCCTAATCTAGACTATCTATCTCACGGACTACTTGATACCTGTCTCCAAACACTGTAACATGCCCTCCGTCACTAGTTCTGGTAGGGTTTCTTTTTGTTTACGTTTTTCCGTTTAACCAACAGATTCCTCCGGAATGTTTATCGACTCTTTTCTTCCCTTCGTTTTCCGTTTCCTCTTTTACTTACTATATGTGTGAACTTACGTCTAAAGGTTTCTTATCGTTCCTCTCCATTCTTTCGGTAGGAGTCACTAGTTATATTTCTTTATCTCCTTCAGTTATCTTACCCTTTCTTGTCTCTAAAGAAGTTCTTTTAATCTCTATGGTTTCCTTTTAAGGTACGTTAAACCCGTGTTATTTCCTGTCTTTAACATACTTGGATTGTATTCGTCTTCTACGATTCTTCTCCACCGTTTTTATGTGTCTTCTTGATATGTTTTTTCTAGAGGTACCGGGTCTATTGGTACTACCAAACTAGGGAGTGGATCTCGGTATGTAGGACCTTACACTTTAGTTCAAACAGAATCCTTCATAGTGATACTTGTTTCGTTCAACTCTACTACCTTAAAGTCGATTCGATAAAGTCTAGGATTTTCTACTACGACACTTTCACGACGTGAGTTATACGGTCGTGTAAACCTTTTGAGTCGTCACCGGTGTCCTGATCTTTTCCAGTCAAAAGTAAGGTTAGGGTTTCTTTCCGTTACGGTTTCTTACAAGTTTGATGACGTGTCAACGTGCGTAGAGTGTGCGATCCACTATCATCACGAGTTTTAAGAGGTTCGATCCGAAGTTGTCATGTACTTGGTACTTGAAGGTCTACAAGTTCGACCTAAATCTTTTCCGTCTTCTTGGTCTCTAGTTTAACGGTTGTAGACAACCTAGTAACTTCTTCGTTCTCTCAAGATCTTTTTGTAGATGAAAATGAAATAACTGACACCTTCGGAAACTGACACACCTATTTTGTTACACACCTTGTAAGAAATTCTATACCCACATGGTCTGATGGAATGAACGGAATACTCTTTACGTATACGTCCAGTTCTTCGTTGTCAATCTTGACCCGTACCTTATTGTCTGACCAAGGTTTATACCCTTCCTCATGTAGTCTCGACATATAAAAGTGGGACGAATAAATTGAATATACGTCGTATGTAGTACGTTTTATGACCCGACCGACTTCGTGATCGACCTTAGTTCTAGCGGTCCTCTTTATAGTTATTGGAGTCTATACGTCCACTGTGGTGGAAATACCGTCTTTCGCTTCTTCTTGATTTCTCGGAGAACTACTTTCACTTTCTCAGCTCACTTTTAAAACTGAATTTTGAGTTGTAAGTCTTTTGATTCTAGTACCGTAGGCCAGGGTAGTGAAGTACCGTTTATCTATCCTTTTGTTACCTTTGTCACTATCTGAAATAAAACCCCCCGAGGTTTTAGTGACGTCTACCACTGACGTCGGTACTTTAATTTTCTACGAACGAGGAACCTTCTTTTCGATACTGGCTGCACCTGTCGTATAATTTTTCGTCTCTGTAATGAAACGGTTGTTTCCAGGCAGATCAGTTTCGATACCAAAAAGGTCACTTCCGACCTGATATTTCTTTCGACTCGTGGCTTCTTGACTACGAAAACTTGACAACCTCGTCTGAGATCTCTCAGGGAACCTGACGTTCTTCTAGGTTGGCCAGGTAGGATTTCCTCTAATCAGGACCCACAAGTAACCTTCCTGACTAAAACTTCGACTTTGAGGTTATAAAACCGGTGGACTACACTTCTTGACTGAGAATGCCTTTCTGGGACTACGACCCTTTCAAACTTCCGTCTCTTCCCTTACTGTCTCCTACTCTACCAACCTACTGTAGTGGCTGATCTGCCTGTACTCAAACTCGTTCGAAGCCCTCAACCACTAACTGTCCCTTTGCACCACGCGGAGTCAAGTACCCCAGTGGTTCTCAGCCTGTACTGACTCAGTAACTTGAAATGACTACTAATAGTAAGAAGGTAAACTAGTACAGAAGTGGTAAAAACTCTTAACGAAAAATTTAAATGGAGGTAACCTATTCCCGAAGGGACCACCGAATCAACCATTTCTTAGTCGAACGTTACATCCTGTGGACTCAAACTAGGGACCCAACTTTTCTGGGGGACCTCTTCCCTTTTCGATGGGTGAGCTCATAAGACGGGACCTCCTACGGTACTTGACATATCAGGCACGCCAGTGTTTATCAGCCTGTGATGACTTACTGAAAGTGAAAGGGAAAGAAAAAACAACCCATTTAAAGTACTATTTGGTCAAAAAATAAAGAAACAAATTTCAAATATAGACCATATATAGGATTCCACAACATACAAACCCTTGTTACCTGACAACGGAACTTTTGGGCTTCTTGTCGGACTGATCCGTTTTGAATGGAAGGACCCAGTGACAAAGAAGGGTCTCGTGTAAGGGAGTCCGTAATATATTACGACACTTCGTTAGATTCCGTCGAACTAAAAGGAAAAGAACATACATTTAATGGAAAAAAACGGACCTACGTCGTTTCTACTAAACGAACACTTTAAGATATTGAAGTGATCTCATATAAAGCTGACACAAGAAGACAAGTCGTCTAAATTCTGAAAAATAAAGTCCTCTTATAGAACATAATGTCTTTAGTTTTGTTTTTAATCAGTTTGTTTTTAAACTGATTAAAAAGATAAGGTAAAATAAGACACAAACAATAACGAACAAAACAAAAGTCGTTTTAAACATGTTTGACCACGGGACCATATACTTTTATTTATTTTTGGAGATTACAGATTACAGACAGTTAAATACACCACACTTATGAGGATGTCACCAATAATGAAAATTAAAAAAAACAAAACATAACCTTGTATCGGTCAATTTGTTACAACACTGTCAAAATCCACTTGTCACTTCCCTAAGTCAGCATGTATATGTACATAGGTAAGAGGGGGACTTAGGGGAGGGAAGACTCAACGGGGTATTGTAAGTCCAGTAACAACCAATGGGTAAAATTCGTATCGTCATACATGTAGAGGTAGGGATTGAGGAATTGACAGGGAAAAGGAGTGGGAAGAGGGTCCGTTGGTATCAAACAAGAGATTCAGAGTGTTAGTAATTAAAATTCGATGGTTACACTACAGTAACTTTTACTTCAATCCTTATCCATACAGATTAGTCGAGAACGTACGCTCACGTTCGGATGTACACACGTGCACAACCGAGAGGAAACAAGTTGAAGATGTATTAAAAGGATGTTGACTGAAATATAAGAAAAAACATCAATTCTTGACAGGTAGATAGTGACTTAAAGTCGACACAAAGCAGAATAAAGAGAGAGAAAATTGTTAGAAAACCTATCAAATTATTAAAGGAAAAATAAAGGGAGACTTGAGACGGTCAAAGGGAAAGTAAAACCAGTACTACAGAGAAGAAGTTTGGGAACATAAAATTTTTTTATGTTAAAAAAAAATAGTATAATAGAAAGAAATGAAATCTTGAAACCCCTTTATAAACAGACTTGAAAACAGACAAAGGAACCGTCATTAAGAAAAAGTCTATGTATAATAAGAAAATTATATACAAAGAACTTTGTAAGTAAGGACAGGGGATGAGAAAGACTGTACGGGGACGGGGGGTGGGGGTGGAGTAATAGATTCGTGTACAGACCAAGGAAAGACCTCAGGTACGACTAAAGAAATATTAACACTAAGTAGAAACCGCCTAAGATCGAGAGACAAGCCTCTTCCGCTACCGTGGGGTGAGGTCATGAGAACGGACCTTTTAGGGTACCTGCCTCCTCGGACTATCCGACGTCAGGTACCCCAGTGATTCTCAGCCTGTGCTGACTCGTTGAAGTGAAAGTGAAAAGTGAAAGGCCGTAACCTCTTCCTTTACCGTTGGGTGAGGTCGCAAGAACGGACCTTTTAGGGTCCCTGGCCCCTCGGACCACCCGACGGCAGATACCCCAGCGTGTCTCAGCCTGTGCTGACTTCGCTGAATCGTCGTCGTCGTCGTCGTCGTCGTCGATAGACAACGACTTATGTATTCCCTTCTATCACTCGACCTCGTCAGTTGGAACTAAGGTCTTACGTCAGAATTAGAAGAGTTGGTTAACTACTCAAAGAGATTGGGAGTCTGTGTAGAAAAGTACCAGAAACCACAATTAGTTCAACCAACTCCAAGTAAAGAGTACTTTGTAAGTGTCCATAAATCGAAATAATATGACTTTTTGTCTATGAAGATCAATAATAATAATAAAATTAAAAATGAAAAACTGGTACACCGTGTACTCTAGAATCAAAGGGTCGGTCCTTAGTTTACGTGTGGGGGACGTCATCTTCGTTCCTCAGAATTGGTGCCCTCGTGGTCCATTCAGGAGAATCAATAATGAATTGTCAATAAAAGGGGAGGTTTTAATGTTTATGTCTAAAAATATCATCTACTTTAATACAGAATTCACAGTCTCTTACTCACGTACGGTCGAGTTCTCTAGCATTAATTAGTAAAGTGTACGTTTTTCACATATGTCGGTCTATGAATTTATCTGTTACATGAAGACAACCAAGTGTTTGAAACCTCCAGAACCCATTTTAGACTTTTACTGAGGGGTGGGGGTATCCGTTCCTCTTTGACTTCTTGCCCCGTCTGGTCAGGTCTAACAATTATAACCATCCACCGTCTAAAATTTTGGTTCCCTTAAATGTATTGTCCGAACAGAACTTGTGGTGTTCTACTCGTCGTGTCCCCAGTAATCAACACCGTAGTGTCGAACTGAAGATGGAGACGGGTTGCGACGGGTGATATAGAGGGTGAGTGTCTAGAACCATGAATTAATTATAGAACGGACGATCTGAGATTTCTTTACTATAACATACATATTTTTCATTTGGGGATACGTTGCGTCATAAATATCTTTATCATAATGATAAGTAAATATTATCAAATGGAACGTATTGAGGATTTTTTTAACTCGGTTGATTGTTATTAATATCATAAATTGGTCATCTGTATCGGTGTGTTTCTGTTCGAAATATATCCTGTCCTTTACTAATTTCAAGTCATGAAGTTTTGTTTTAAAATTAACTACAGTTAGTTAGTGTTTATTTGTTGTGGATATATTTTTATTGAAGACTGAAAACGGAGACGTGTTCTTGTGTCTTTTCTTCCATTTTTTATCCTTTATAAATACGTTTATTACTACCCTCACCCCCACCATCCACCCGTCAATTCCAATGCACACACACACTGAAGTTTTTAGTTCCTTAGCTAAATTTCTACGGATAGGGTCACTTTCCCTATTTCTTGGCCGGACGGTTATGTTCTCTGTCTTCTCAGCGTCCAAGCTAGGGACCCAACCCTTCTAGGGGACCTCCTCACATACCGTTGGGTAAGGTCAAAAGAACGGACCTCTTAGGGTACCTTTCTCATCTGATCACCCGGTACCCCAGCGATTCTCAACCTGTACAGACTTTGTTGAATGGTGTGTACGTGTAACAAAATTTATCTTTTCGTCCCATATTATATTGTCCTGTATAAAGAGGAAATATGTAACAACAAGTCAGTGATTCAGCTCAGGTTGAGAAACGTTGGGGTGCCTGACGTCGTGTGGTCCGAAGGGACAGGTATTGGTTAAGGGTCTCAAATGAGTCTGAGTACAGGTAACTCAGGCACTACGGTAGGTTGGTAGAGTAGGAAACAGCAGGGGAAGAGGAGGACGGGAGTTAGAAGGGTCTTAGTCCCAGAAAAGGTTGCTCAACCGACAAACATAGTCCACCGGTTTCATGATCTCGAAACCGTAGTCAGGAAGGTTACTTGTGAGTCCCAAATAAAAGAAATCCTAACTGACCAAACGAGAAGATCGATAGGTTCACTGAGAGTTCTCAGAAGAGGTCGTGGTGTCAACCTTTCGCAGTTATAAAGTCGTGAGTCCGAAGAAATACCACGTTAAGAGTGTAGGTATGTACTGGTGACCCTTTTGGTATTAAAAAAGAAGGTTCCTGGTTCACAGAATTAAAGTACTGACATCAGTGGTAGTCATCACTAGAACCTTAGGTTCTCTTATTTCAGACAGTGACAAACTTAAAAAAAGAGGTAAATAAACGGTATATGTTTATAAATAGTAAGTTAATTACGTAAAATCCAGTACGACCTAAAAGAGACGAGGCTCACCCGAAAGAGATCAACGTCACGGGTCCCCGATGGAAGTGACACCACACGCTCGAAGACTCACACCACCGAGGTAAACGACACTCGTGTCCGAGATTCACGTGCCCGAAGTCATCAACGTCGTGTTCCCGTGTAATCAAGACCGAGGACCCGAGATCTCTCGAACCCGAATCGTCAACGCCGTACACCCAAAATTAACGGGTACCGTACACCTTAGACGGGTCCGGTCCTTCACTTGGGTACAGAGAAAGTAACCGTCCGTCTAAGAATTGGTGACATAGTGGTCGCTTTAACCATA
The DNA here is from genome assembly GCA_006410555.1 of Capra ibex. NCBI lineage: Eukaryota > Metazoa > Chordata > Mammalia > Artiodactyla > Bovidae > Capra > Capra ibex. The sequence continues at coordinate 1,580,085 of SJYO01045292.1, read as the reverse complement.
TATATCCTTATAACTCCCTCTTTTCCTAAGTAGGTAAATGGTAGTCAGTCAGTCAGTCAGTCAAGTCAGTGAACCCACACAGGTTGAGAACGTTGGGGTACTTAGCGAAGTGCGGTCCGGAAGGACAGGTAGTGGTTGAGGGTCTCAAGTGGGCTTGAGTACAGGTAGCTCAGCCACTACGGTAGGTCGGTAGAGTAGAAGACAGTAGGGAAAGAGGAGGACGGAAGTTAGGGAGGGTATAGTTTCAGAAAAGGTTACTCAGTTGAGAAGTGTACTCCACCGGTTTCATGACCTCAAAGTCGAAATCGTAGTCAGGAAGGTTTCTTGTGTGTAAGACTAGAGGAAATCTTACCTGACCAACCTAGAGGATCGTCAGATTCCCTGAGAGTTCTCAGAAGAGGTTGTGGTGTCAAATTTTCGTAGTTAAGAAACCGCGAGTCGAAAGAAGTGTCAGGTTGAGAGTGTATGTATGTACTGGTGACCTTTTTGGTATCGGAACTGATCTGTCTGTAAACAACCGTTTCATTACAGAGACGAAAAGTTATACGACAGATCCAACCAGTATTTAAAGGAAGGTTCCTCATTCGCAGAAAATTAAAGTACCGACGTCAGTGGTCGACGTCACTAAAACCTCGGGGGGTTTTATTACAGACTGTGACAAAGGTGACAAAGGGGTAGATAAAGGGTACTTTACTACCCTGGTCTACGGTACTAGAAACAAAAGACTTACAACTCGAAGTTCGGTTGAAAAAGTGAGAGGAGAAAGTGAAAGTAGTTCTCCGAAAAATCGAGGAGAAGTGAAAGACGGTATTCCCACCATAGTAGACGTATAGACTCCAATAACTATAAAGAGGACCGTTAGAATTAAGGTCGAACACGAAGAAAGTCAGGTCACAAAGAGTACTACATGAGACGTATCTTCAATTTATTCGTCCCACTGTCATATGTCGGAACTGTATGAGGAAAAGGATAAACCTTGGTCAGACAACAAGGTACAGGTCAAGATTGACAACGAAGGACTGGACGTATATCCAAAGAGTTCTCCGTCCAGTCCACCAAACCATAAGAGTACAGAAAGTCTTAAAAGGTGTCAAACAACACTAGGTGTGTCAGTTTCCGAAACCGTATCAGCTATTTCGTCTTTATCTACAAAAGACCTTGAGAGAACGAAAAAGGTACTAGGTCACCTACAACCGTTAACCTAGAGACCAAGGAGACGGAAAAGATTTTGGTCGAACTTGTAGACCTTCAAGTGTCAAGTGTATAACGACTTCAGACCGAACCTCTTAAAATTCGTAATGAAATGATCGCACACTCTACTCACGTTAACACGCCATCAAACTTGTAAGAAACCGTAACGGAAAGAAACCCTAACCTTACTTTTGACTGGAAAAGGTCAGGACACCGGTGACGACTCAAAAGGTTTAAACGACGGCATGACTCACGTCGTGAAAGTGTCGTAGTAAAAAGTCCTAAACTTTATCGAGATGACCTTAAGGTAGTGGAGGTGATCGAAACAAGCATCACTACGAAAGATTCCGGGTGAACTGAAGTGTAAGGTCCTACAGACCGAGATCCACTCACTAGTGTGGTAGCACTAATAGACCCAGCACTTCTAGAAAAAACATGTCAAGAAGACACATAAGAACGGTGAAGAAGAATTATAGAAGACAAAGACAATCCAGGTATGGTAAAGACAGGAAATAACACGGGTAGAAACATACTTTACAAGGGAACCATAGAGATTAAAGAACTTCTCTAGAGATCAGAAAGGGTAAAACAACAAAAGGACAAAGAAACGTAACTAGCGACTCCTTCCGAAAGAATAGAGAAGAACGATAAAAAACCTTGAGACGTAAGTCTACGAATATAGAAAGGAAAAGAGGAAACGAAAAGTGAAGAGAAGAAAAGTGTCGACAAACATTCCGGAGGGGTCTGTCGGTAAAACGAAAAAACGTAAAGAAAAGGTACCCCTACTAGAACTAGGGACAGAGGACATGTCACAGTACTTGGAGGCAGGTATCAAGAAGTCCGTGAGACAGATAGTCTAGATCAGGGAATTTAGATAAAGAGTGAAGGTGACATATTGTATTCCCTAAACTAAATCCAGTATGGACTTACCAGATCACCAAAAGGGATGAAAGAAGTTACATTCAGACTTAAACCGTTATTCCTAAAGTACTGGACTCGGTGTCCGTCGAGGACCAGAACAAAAACGACTGCCATATCTCGAAGAGGTAGAAACCGACGTTCATTATATTAGTTAGAATAAAATCACAACTGGTAGACCACTACAGGTACACATCTCAGAAGAGAACACAACAACCTTCTGTCACAAACGATACTGGTCACACAAGGGAACCGTTTTAACATAATCGGAAACGAAACGAAGTAAGACATGAGGTTCCGGTTTAAACGGACAATGAGGTCCACAAAGAACTGAAGGGTGAAAACGTAAGGTCAAGGGATATTACTTTTCCTGTAGAAAAAAGTCACAACCAAGATTTTCCAGAAGATCCAGAAGTATTTTGGTTGAAGTAGAAGGAGTCGCAATAAGCGACCCCGTATCCGAACCGAATGGCACTATAACTTACCAAACGGAACCTTTACTTGTCTCTAGTAAGGCAGCAAAAACTCTAACGTAGGGTCATGACTGAGGACAAAACTATACCGTGCATGATGTAACTCCCATGACTCGTTTACCTTTTGTTTATAACAATTACCTTTTGTTCTATTTATAATATGGCAATTAATCTTTTGACAAATCTCAATAATTCACATTGTCCCATGGTTATCTATATTTGCAAATAAAAATTAAACTATAGTGTATGACACAGTGATTAAGGACTCCCATAAAACCCCCGTCGATTCCGTCTACACACACTACAGAAGTAAAGGTTCCAACTGTTAAGTACTTACGAAAACACTTAGAGAGAGTGATATCGGAACTGTCGTTTATAAAAAAATTTAAACAAAAATTAATCTCCTATTAACGAAATGTTATAACACGACCAAAGACGGTATGTTGTTGTACTTAGTCGGTATCCATGTGTGAACCGGGAAGGACGAACTTCCCCGTGGAGGTGGAGGGTGGGGTAGGGTGAGGGATCCGACAGTGTCTCGAGCGCTAACTCGAGGAAATAATGTCGTTGAAGGGTGATCGAGAGATCAGATGTACACCGTTATATACACAAAGTCACGATGAAAGAGTCAAACAGGGTGGGAGAGAAGGGACGAGACAGGTGTCCGTGACTTATAAAAACTGTTACGACCTCGGAAGTCCCTAACCCTTCCATCACCCGTTGGGTCCCTAAATTCTACTCGATGTTCTATAGAAACGTTCGAATTTGGGTTTGTAGTGAGTAGACTTTCGGGACAGTAGAATCCATTTGTGGGATAAGAATGGTACCAGACAGTCAGAAGAATTGACCGTTCGGGTCGGAATGGTAAGCTACGGGTTATTTAATTGTAAAACTACGGGTCAGATTCAAAAACAGGGTCTAGTCCTTTCCAACCCTTGTCGGTTCCGTCCAGTCCACCAAGTCTGAACTCATCTCCGAGTTGACCGTTGCTCACACGATAGGTTGATCGTTTCTCTCGTACTGTTCCAGGTCGAAAGGGATTCCGAGTTTAAGATTCAGTCTTTCATCGGTCGAACACACCCACGAGTCTCAAGTCACGATGACTCTAAGGAAGGTCCCAACCCGTGTTGTAGGGCTCCCGTAGAAGAGGACAATCCGCGGTTCGGCAGACATCCAGCCTCGCCGAAGACACCCTCGGTCTCTTACAAAGATCCGACCGACGAACGTCCTCCCGGTGGATTTCCAGTGTCCTCTCCCTAAGAGATCTAGAGCCGACGAGCTGCACCAGCCTCCTTGTCACTGTAGTCGTAGGGGACCCCCGAACAAGTCGAACATCTAGAGTCTGGGGTCAGGTCTCGTTCGCTGAGGCTTAGACGTAAAATTAGGGATCCGTGGAACTTCAACTTCGTCATTCCAAGGTCCACCATCGTGGTTCTGATTGCCTTCCTGGAAAGAGAGCCGGGGCGGGAGAGCGGGAAACGAGAGGGGAATTCGAGACGTGTTTTAAAATCGTGTCACACATACTCCTCCCCCGCACGTCCTCGACGGGCACCTTCCGTCTCCCTTTCACCCTAGTCTAGTCGCTCTTCCCGAAAGAGGTCGAGTCTAGGGTGCCGCACTCTGTGAGGGGGGGCGGGGGGCGTTGGAGAGGTGGGGGCGGGGGGCGGGGGGCGTCGACGATGACGGTCGGAGGGAGGCCGTCGGTGCTTTTGGGCCTCGTCGACGCGCGCGAGGACCTTTCAGGAGGGTCCCGCTTCGGCCCGTCGACCCGTACGAGTCATCGACCCCCTCCGGACCCACCTCTCACCCTTCGACACCGAGTCGGAGGCCGGGGAGGGCGGCCGGGGGCGGGGGAAACGGGGATGGGTCGGGCATCATCAACGGGCCGCACGCGGGCGCCTCTGGCCCTTGTACCGCGAGGCTCGCTACATCGACGCCTCCTCCTCTTCCCCTGCTCAGAGGCGGCGGCACGACTGTCGGTTCGGTGGTCCATCCGTCCGCGCGGGCCGCCCCGACGGGCCCACCCATGCCCGCGGCCCTCCCCGCGAACGCCCCTACGCGTGCCGCCTTGGAGCCGTGGACCGAAACGGCCCTCTCCTACGCTTCGCCTGTAGACACTGTCGCGCGCTAACACGTAGACAATCCTCTACGGTTTCCGACCCCTGGCTGACCGACTTCCCCTACCTAAGCCCTTGGCGGGGGGCGGGGGGTGCGGGTACGTGACGGTAGGTAGGACCCGAGAGACGCCCAGTTTATTTCCCATCAAGAAAAGACGACTCGTCCTCCCGTACCCCCTCTATGGTCTTATGGTCAGGACCCTTACGCGACCAAGGGGCCTGGCGCCCGTTTCGGTCGTGGCCGAGAAACACATATGTCGGGCAGTGCGGCCCCCACGGCGCCACGGACGAAGAGACTCCTCACAACCTGTATAACGGTCCCTTCCTAAGGGCAAACCAAAAACAGAGAACTGTCCACATCTAACCTCTTACGTTATCGAGTCCGAAATGCCCTGACAAAAGGAAACAATGAACGGAACCACACACACACACACACGCACACACACGCACACACACACACACACACACACACGCGCGCGCGAGCGCACCACCCAACATTACCTCTCTTGAAGACGAGCACCCGTGCCCACACCTGTCTCGCACCTTCTCTTAGAGCCAAGGTTTGAGAGCAGTTTTAACGGACGCTACAATTGGAGGACCTCCTATTTGAACTTTTCAGGTCTCTAATAGTCACGGGTCCAACTTCCTCTTGGTACAACCGGAAAGAACTTGGATACACACGTATAGCCCTCGAAATTTGGACCCTGCGTCCCATTAAGGTGTAATCTACAGTTAATTCCCTTAAACTTCGTAACCCTACAATAGATATCACCAGAAGAAGAATAAGAAGAAAAAAAAAATTCCGGTTTAATTTATTTCTTTTTCTTTTCAACCGTGTTTCGGTCTCCTGTCACAGCAGCAATTATCAATTACTGTCGAAATCTTCCTATTTATATGAAAACCCCTTTAGTCCTTTGGTCCACAAGGTCTCCCAAGGTGGTTTTTTATCTATATCCCAGAATCCATTGAGAGTCTTGGAGAGTCTCGTAGGAAAAGGAAAGATCCCAAACCACCGTCCATTTATTGACAGAATGAACTCAGGTCTACTTGGTGTGGTGAAAAATCTTCAGGGGGGATGTGATCTTAAGATACTTTAACTTTGACGTATTATTGTCGAAACGTGGAATGTAAACATACAGACTAAATAAGTCTGGATGTTGAGTGACTCAATTCCTCCTTTCCATTTAAATCTTACACGAAAATAAAAAACTAAACATTTCCTGCCTGTAGACACTGATACTTCAAATCTGTGTGAAGGGAGGCACGAATGTCATGAATACAAATAGCAGAGAAATCCACCGTTCTTACTCAGTCATAGTAGTTTTACTTTGCCCTCTTTGAACTCTTTTTACGTAAATTAATTTAATTTTGGTATTTACAGGTTAGACCACTATTACGGAACTGAAGCTTAAGTATACACGTTTCGTCTTCATGACGACTACCCTCGTCATCTTTCACTTCGAGTGACTATCGTGACCCAATATAACACGAAGAGACACTTACCCCTCTCAACTTAACATGATCTAGGGATTTAAACAATTGTTTACACACTCTCTTGACGTCTACAACTTTTGTGAAACACGGAGAGGAGACAGTAAAACGATTTTACAACGTCCACACTCTCCGTTCACAAGACCCTAGAGTAGAACCACCACTCTGTCAACTCAAACTCGAGACTGAGAAGGGATAAATCGAAACACCAGAACTTGTTCGATAAATTGAAAGGGTTCGGAGTGAAAGGAGTCGACATTTCATTCGGACCTCCATTCTGAATTGGATTTAACCCATTCTGGATTGGACTTAACCCATCTCCATACCAAATGAATATTCTGTTGGTCACCACCACTAGTAATAGTCTCCTTCCTTTTGCCTACAAATAAATTGCATATGAGATACGTGACATAATTCGATTTATTCAAGTTTACACACTAGAGTAACTTAGAAGGGTTGATCTCGAACAGTCAGTGTTTCTCAGTCTGCGTTGAATCACTGATTTGTTGTTTGTCTACCGAATTTTACCGTCTTTACATAAGAAAGTGTCAAGACCTCTAATCTTTAAGTTTTAGTTCAAAATCAGTTTCGGTAAGAAAGAACAACTTCGGAGTTCTCCTCCTAGAAAAGACCGAAGAGGGCCAAAGACTATCTGGGTCCATAAGGAACAAAACCCTGTCGTATTGATTAAAGACGGAAGTAGAAGTGTAACACTTCAAGGGGGTAAATATTTATACCTCTGGTAAGTATAACCTGAATCCTGGGTAGGATTAAGTCACACTGGAGTTGAATTGAGCTGCAGACTTTTCTAGGACAAAACATTAGTCCCGTGTAAAAATCCAAGACCAACCCGTACTTAAACCTCCCTTGAGATGAGTCGGAACATATTGGATACTATCCATAAATTCCTGTCATAATCATAAGACAGTGATAGTCATCCTACATTTCTATTTTATCATACCTAAAACTTTTCTGAAATTTCGAATAAATTAGGTCCGTTATATAAACTTAAAAATATATGGGTTTGTACTATCTCTTTTTGTCATAAGTCTCCATGGAGTAAATATGTTTACAGTGAACAGATCTTTGGTTCCATTAGATCCCAAAGTTAGAATTTGTCCATTGTATCGACTATGTGGGACCGGATCTACCTAATCAATTGCAAACGGAAAAACGAAGGGGTGGTTGTGTTACGTTTGTCTCTCATCTTTTGGTATAATTTGTTGTTTTTATTGTCAGTGTTTTTAAGTGGTTAGAATTGTGGAAAGATTAGAAAGAATAGGACCATTTACCGTGGTGACAGGTCCCACAACGGTCTTTGAGTTTTTAGTAGAGACTACGGAGACAAAGGAAACAGGAGGTTTGGTTTTTGATAGTGGTTAAAAAACGTTCAAGACAGAAGATATAGATGGATATTTGAGAACTATTTAAGAATAAAGGTTGGAGTGACAAACACAACACAACCACCCCTTCGTTTTTCCCTCCTTCCGTTTGTAATTGATTAGATAGATCCGGTCCTATATAGTCGATACAATGGACAAATTCTAACTTTGGGATCTAATGGAACCAAAGATCTGTTCACTGTAAACATATTTACTCCATGGAGACTTATGACCAAAAGAGATAATACAAACCCATATATTTTTAAATGGACGTAGTTTGAGGTTCAACAATGATAGAAAGCAAACCAGGTGATCACCCCGAAGGATGTTCTGAGGGCCAAGGGTCGAACCCGGGCGGGTAGGAAGTAGGTCTTGTCCATCTTAGTACAGTCAGGGGACGTCTTCTAAGTAATGCATGGACCCTGTCAAAGGTCTGTAAGAACGAACAGAGGAGGTCCCGTGGAGAAGGAGAATGACGACAGTATACCTAGACAAAGAACTTGTAGGGGGTACGAAACGGTCAAGTTCGACATGAGTGAACCCAGAGGAACTAGAGAAAAGGAGTACTTGGGTTTAGAGAGTAGCGGAAAGAGGAAAAGAAGATACCGTGACTTTTAAACGTCAAAGGGTAAATAAACAAACCGATAAGTAAATTGAAGACATTTGAGACACTACCCGTAAGCAAAACACAGAAAGTACATCTTCTACGAAGCATTTACCAGTTACTCACCTCCTTACTTATGAGAAGGAGTATCGTAAAAAGACACGGTTGAATTTCTATACTACAAAATCTTTGATAAAAGAAATGATGGATATATTTTTCTCGTTAAATCTTGAGTAAGACTGAAACTCTCATGAGAACCGAAATTGTTTACGTAAAACTTCTTGACTAAAGTTCACTCGGCAATTCTTACTTCAGTTTTATCAAAAACCGTTGATTCTGAAAACATTTTTACAGTCAGTTGTTTATAAGTTTATAAAGTTGTTTTATAAGTAACCTGTAATTATAAAAGGTAAGGACCTCTTACTTTACCGTTGGGTGAGGTCATGAGAATGGACCTTTTAAGGTACCTGGCTCCTCGGACCATCCGATGTCAGGTACCCCAGCGTTTCTCAGCCTGTACTGACTCGCTGAAGTGAGTGAATACGAACCGGGATCCTTCTATCACCACTTGATCTGAATCGGAAGATCTCTAATTGTTATTTATTAGGATTTTCCATTACTATTATAATAAATAACTCGAAAACAATACACGATCCAAGGGAAGGATCCCCGAAGGGACGACCGAGTCGACCATTTCTTAGAAGGACCTTACGTCCTCTGGACCCAAGCTAAGGTGTCAAACCTTCTGGGGGACCTCCTCCTTTACCGTTGGGTGTGGTCATAAGAACGGACCTTTTAGGGCACCTATTTTCTCAGACTGTCCGATGTCAGGTACCCCAGCGTTTCTCAACCTGGCCTGACTCACTGATTGTGAAAGGGAAAAGTTCAAGAGAAGGAAGGAAGGAGAATGAATAATGATGTATACCGAGAGGTCAGAAAGGGTTATTATGTCTTCGGTCTAATCTACGTACTGTTTATGAACTACTTAATTATTAATTTATGATAATAGGACTAGAAAGTTTTATCCCTTGAATCCAAATAGACTCCTTTTGTCTTAGACGAGTATATGCCTTCACGTACGTTAACGAAGACTTCTATAGATCCAAACCTGGGACAAGATGAAATTTTTCATAGGATGGATAACAGAGATCCCAGTTTTATTCTCTGTTTAACGACAGATGCACTCCTATCCAAGGACCACATAAAGAAACAGAAGGTGTCAACAGTCTTAAGAATTAGTGGTCGACCTAACAAAACAGACAGGACAAATTAGGTTCACTCTTCACTGAATTGTAGAAAGTAAATCTCCTGTAAAAGTATCAAAACTTATCGCTCTGACTCATGGACTCCCTTTACCTTCACCAGGTTATACCCTTGTGTCCAATATAAAACGTAAAGATCAAACCGGAGTTAAAATACAATAAAATCATCAACGTTTTTCCATAAAAAATTTTTATTTACTTTCATAGTAAATTACGTATAGAATTCATAATGAAAAATAGATTCGTTCTTTTTTCAGTCTGACATAGAATTAAAACAAATTTTCACTACCTATGTGTCAACTGAGTTGACTTTGGATTCTTTGGTTATGCTCCCAAGTCATTTCACCAACCAAATATTATATGTACAAGTCTTTAGTTCCTAATGGAGTTTACGATTATAAATGGTTGTTTCTTTTTATGTTATCTTTTACTAAGACAAATACTTAGGTAAGTTTATATATAATAGATTCTTTTAACCTTTACATATATTTTATGGTTATGAACCTCCTTTTTTCATAGATTCCTGAATACATCCTTTCGATATTTTAAAATGAATCTGTGTATTTTAGTCTTTGTTTACTTTTAACGGAATCAGAATCTTTCTATCTATAAACTATACCAATATAAAGGTACTTGTTAATATATCAAAATAACATGACTCTAAACCTTTTTGAACAGTTTTACTAAGATTATAAGTGAACCTTCTTATTGACATACTGTTATCAGTTCTTTTTAAACGTCTCCTTAAATATACCTCCAACCCCACCCAATGGGAAGGTCTTTGTTTTTATTTATGTCAGTAACTTGATGTTCGTAATATCGTCTCATCATGACCACATTTTTAGTTATCAATCGAGTTACCTTATCTTATTTAACGTTTCTCTGAGTCCATCAAAAACCTTTGTCTTGACGCTACCTCTTTCGTAAAACTTTGTCCTTATAAACTGGTTTCTTAGTTCGTTTAACCGAATCATATGTCTTTTGTAAGTTGATTCTTGGAGACAAATGTACTGAGTAATCTGATTTAAGGTTTAACCTTTCAAGTAAACGGTCTACTCTTTCAGTCTTCTTTTATAAATTATTAAAATCCCTTTACTGAAAAATTATATTTTAATTACCTTTCTTAGTGTTTCGTTTTATATCTAAACTTATATAAAATTTGTAAACGTACGTTTTTTTATGTCACATTTCGTTTTTCATTAATACTTCTTTTTGTACCTGTGGTTCGTATTGTCTTGTCAATTACATTATTAGTGTGACTCCTCGAGAATCTATAGTCATTCGTCTTTTATTGTACGGTTGTTTTAACAGGTGTATGGACTTATTAAGTTTTCCTTCTTTTTCCGATGGTATGTATAAATTATAAGAATGATAATTAGTGTCTTTACCTTTAACTTTATTTTCAATATACGATACAAAGTACCTAATTTGGTCGTTTTACATATATACATATATATCTATTTTTTTATAAGTCATTACCGTTCCTGCGTCTCTCTTCCTGTAAACGCAATGATAACCACCTTTTTAATATGTAATCAATCACAAACGATTTCTTCATCTACGTCTGTTTTTGAATGAACTCATAACAATATTATAAGACTTTATTATTTTTTACTTTTGTTAGATATATTTTTAATATATTTTTAATCTCCACCTAATTTCGATAAAACTTCAAAGGGAAATACATCTTCTTTCTTTCTCGTCGGAGGTTCACCGTCCTAAAGTGACTAATTGTTTTTCACAGGAGTTTACACCCTCTGTCGTATCCCATTGGATGAAACGTTTCATAATTATAAAATTTGGTACAATTCTTTTATTTTCGGTCTTTCACCAGTAGTTGACAGAGTAGTGACGTAATTTTCATTTCGAGAAAATTAAAAAGGGTGGTACGGTCTTATTTATTTATTTATTTATTTATTTGGAGTCTTTTTGTTCTCCTTGTTTTAGATCATTCCAAAATTGTCTTATTTAAATCAGTAGACTTTTGGTTTATTTTATTTCAGGGGGTTTACTATCTGATACTGTACATAATTTTCCTCAGTAAAGTTTCTAATACATTACTGTTCCTTGTCGAAAGTGTTGTCAAAATTGATCTTTATTGGTTTACATGACGACGTAATGTTACTATACATAAAGTCCTTATAGTGTATATCTACATACTTTTGACCCTGTTTTTGTTTTAATCCGTCACAAACCTGTCATTTTTATACATACGGAATATAAAAAGTATGGAGGGACTTAAAAAGTTTTATCTTCTTGACATTTTTTTTTTTAGAAACACTGGTTCTATTAGTACTACCACACTAGTGAGTGCATCTCGGTCTGTAGGACCTTACACTTCAGTTCACCCGGAATCTTTCGTAGTGATGCTTGTTTCGATCACCTCCACTACCTTAAGGTCAACTCGACAAAGTTTACGACCTTCTACTACGACACTTTCACGACGTGAGTTATACGGTCGTTTAAACCTTTTGTGTCGTCACCGGTGTCCTGACCTTTTTCAGTCAAAAGTAAGTTTAGGGTTTCTTTCCGTTACGGTTTCTTACGAGTTTTGACGTATTAACATGAGTAGAGTGTGCGATCATTTCATTACGAGTTTTAAGAGGTTCGGTCCGAAACCGTTATACACTAGGTACTTGAACGTCCACAAGTTCGACCAAAATCTTTTCCGTCTCCTTGGTCTGTAGTGGTTGTAGGTGACCTAGTACCTTTTTCCTTCTCTCAAGGTCTTTTTGTAGATAAAGACGAAATAACCGATACGGTTTCGGAAACTGACACACCTAGTGTTATTTGACACCTGTTAAAACTCTCTGTACCCTTATGGTCTGGTGGACTGGACGGAGAACTCTTTGGATATACGTCCAGTCCTTCGTTGTCAATCTTGACCTGTACCTTGTTGTCTGACCAAGGTTTAAGCCCTTTCCTCATGCAGTTCCGACATATAACAGTGGGACGAATAAATTGAATATACGTCTCATGTAGTACTCTTTACGACCCGACCTTCTTTGTGTTCTACCTTAGTTCTAACGGCCCTCTTTATAGTTATTGGAGTCTATACGTCTACTGTGGTGGGAATACCGTCTTTCACTTCTCCTCGATTTTTCGGAGAACTACTTTCACTTTCTCCTCTCACTTTTTCAACCGAATTTCGAGTTGTAAGTCTTTTGATTCTAGTACCGTAGACCAGGGTAATGAAGTACCCTTTATCTATCCCTTTGTCACCTTTGTCACAGTCTGAAATAAAACCCCCCGAGGTTTTAGTGACGTCTACCACTGACGTCGGTACTTTAATTTTCTGCGAATGAGGAACCTTCCTTTCAATACTGGTTGGATCTATCGTATAAGTTTTCGTCTCTGTAATGAAACGGTTGTTTTCAGGGACACCAGTACATACCTACACTCTCAACCTGACACTTCTTTCGATTCGTGACTTCTTGACTACGAAAACTTGACACCACAACCCTCTTCTGAGGACTCTCAGGGAACATGACGTTCCTGTAGGTTGGTCAGGTAAGATTTTCTCTAGTTAGGACCCACAAGAAAACTTCCTGACTACGATTTCGACTTTGAGGTTATGAGACCGGTGGAGTACACTTCTCAACTGAGTAACCTTTTCTGAGACTACGACCCTCCCTAACCCCCGTTCTCCTCTTCCCCTGCTGTCTCCTACTCTAGCGACCTACCACAGTGACTGAACTGCCTGTACTCAAACCCACTTGAGGTCCTCAACGACTACCTGTCCCTCCGGACAGCACGACGTTAAGTACCCCAACGTTTCTCAGTCTGTGCTGACTCACTAACTTGACTTGACTTACAACAAAATACTCATTCTTTTAAGTGACAAAAAGTTTATACCACTACTATGTATAAATCCAATATTATTGAGTCATACACGTGAGTTCTAATTGAGAATACAGTCCCCGAAACGGTTTACATAACCGTTACTGAGAATCAAGCGTACGTTTACTTTCTTTGAGATCATTTCTTTCTTAAATGATCTTCCGAGAGTCTATTGATTTTCTTAACGGTCCTTACCCTCACATGGGAGTTATGTTGGTGGTAGTGGAGGGTTCTTTGTCCGAACGTTCGTTTAGTCTTCGATCGGTCGAAATCTCAGATTTATAGTACCTAATCTCTTTGTCCGGGTACGTACTCCCCAAATGGACCCGACCCGGGGTCAGGTGACAAAAAACACGAATCCCGAACCGGGGTGAGGAGTCCGGCGTTAAGTGAACCGTAGTGTCTCCCCTTCCGTGGAACTAACCGTCAGAGTACCAGGAGAGAGACGACTCTCTTGGTTTTTTTCCACCCTATCCTCCAGTTACTGGGTATTGTTTGGTTTGTCTTTCTTATTTTTACGGGTAATCGGGTCCTGAACCTCCGGTTGTCCCAACTTAACGTCCGGAGGTGTGGAGGGGACGTCTCCTCATGTCGACGACTCTACCTCTAAGTGTTCCTCGGGTTCCAAATACCATGACACACGTACACCACGGTGTGTATTCTCTACGTCAAAAGAGGACCTCAGTCGTCCTGTACAGGACTTCTTCGACCGAAAAGTCTAAACTAGAAGTATATACCCAACCAAAAACAAAAACATTTTATAAATAAATAAACCGACGAGTACCAGAGTCAACGCCGTCCGCCCTAGAAATCAACACCGGACCCTTGAGAATCAACGTCTTACACCCCAGATTAAGGGACTGGTCCCTAGCTTGGATCCGAGGGACGTGACCCTCGACTCCGAATCGGTGACCTGGTGGTCCCTTTAGGGACGTGTCCATAAAACTTCCCTTCTATGATAAGAGTTCACTTTGGTCTCGGTCACTTTACTACGAGGTTTCTTTTGTCAAATCGTCTTTGTTCTCCATATCAAACCTTTATCTACCTTGTGATCGTGTTCAGATCCGAAGAAAAATAGAACTTAATAGAATTGAGACTCGTTCAGAAAATCAGTACAAACTCAAAGTCAGTCAGTCAAGTCAGTGAGTCAGCACAGGCTGAGAAACGTTAGGGTACCTGACGTCGTATGGTCTGGAGGGACAGGTAGTGGTTGAGGGCCTCGAACGAGTTTGAGTACAGGTAACTCAGTCACTACGGTAAGCTGGTAGGAGACAGTAGGGGAGGAGGAGGGTGGAAGTTAGAAAGGGTCTTAGTCCCAGAAAAGTTTACTCAGTCAAGAATAGATAAACAAATAAACAAATATACAAACTCAAATCAGGTGATACTTACTACCCAAGACTCCAGTTTATTGAAGACCACGCACGTACACACGATTCAGTGAAGTCAACACAGGTTGAGAAACGCTGGGACACCTGACAACGGACGGTCCGAGGAACCAGGTACCCTAAGAGGTTCGTTCTTATGACCTCACCCAACGGTACGGGCGGAGGTCCCCTAGAAGGACTGGGTCCCTAGTTTGGACGTAGAGGACAAAGAGGACGCAACGTCCGTTTAAGAAGTGACGACTCGGTGGTCCCTCGGGGGATTGAAAACCACTTTCACTTTCACTTCAACGAGTCACTACACAGGTTGAGAAACGATAGGGTACCTGACCTCGGATCATCCGAGGTCAGGTACCCTAAAAGGTCCGTTCTCATGGTCTCATCCCACGGTAAAGGAAGAGGTCCCCTAGAAGGACTGGGTCTCTAACTTGGATCCGGAGGGTTTAACATCCGTCTACGAAATGGGAGACTTGGTGGTCCCTTCGTTGAAAACCATAGATTATGATTTTTTTAGTAGGTATTTAGTTAGATATAAGAAGAACTTCAAGAGTGGTATGTATCCTGTACCGACACCAACAGGTCCATTAAATTACGGGTCCAAGTACAACGGAAATATCGAAAAATATTGGAAAAAGGACTCCTCTCCTGTGAACGTTTATCCTACGTTTTTGTTTTTCCATTAATAAGAAATTAACGTGATTTTTGTCCTCTAGAATTTAATGGTTCCCTAGGGGACCTATGACATATCATTTCTCAAATGGACGACACAAGAGGGTGGAGAACCGTGGACACGTCGGTTCGGGGGACGTGAGTCTCGGGTGGAACCGGGAGTGACCTGGGACGAAACGTAAGGACCCTGGAGTCTGAAGGGGAGAATCCTCCGAGACCCCGGGTTCTGTCCGGTTCCTTCCTAACAAATAATCACTCTACGTCGAGTATCAGGTGTATGTCTTGGACTTCGGACCCCGTCTTCCTAGTTCCGCTACCCTGTTCTCTGACCCTGGGTAATGAATCGGCGCAAGACCCTAGGGTCCGAAGACTCAACTTCGGACTCAAAGATATAATAAAACTTCCGTATAAACAGACTGATCCGAATATCTTGGATGAATTGTTAAAAATCGAACCAAATAGCATAAATTCCGGATTACACGACGTCAAGTACCCCAGCGTCTCTCAGTGTGTACTGACCCACTGACTTGTTGTTGCTGTAGTATAAACTTATAAATCTACATATCAGTGACTCTGAGGACCACGACAGCAGGAGAGGTCACAGTCCTAACGTGGACGAGTCCATTGACAAAATCTTTCCGGTGTGACTCAATACGTGTGTATGTGTGTGTGTGTTTTGAACGACGAGTACGTCATCGTTACATCTAATATTCTTTTCGTCGAACGTGAGGACACCAACATGAATTGTACAACTTCTTCTATACAATTTGGGAGTAGGGTCATAAAATGGACACTTAGAATTAGTAGGACTTTCGAGATATTTCATCCAATGAGTTCCGTTTGTCAGTACGTCTCCTCAGTTTGGGAAGGAGTAGACCCAGGTCACAGGTGTATCTGACAACGTATGTCGTTCGTTGAGTCATCTAATTTTCAAAACAAACCGGAGGAACTTGGAAGTCATTAAGTTCTCAGTGACCTAATTAGTGGGGTGAAACTGAGACTTTACGTAAACTGAGACGTCACTGAGACGTAAAGCCAAGTACGTCCAAAGGAATCCTTTTCCCGTTCTTTACGGTGAGTAACGGAACGACAGAAGTCATAATACTAATTCCCTTACTAGTTTTGGTCCTTAGTTATAAACCAACACACATACTTGTTTGTTTAAATTAAATGTCAAATTTTGTCTACAGTCGAGACCTTAAGAAAGTCAGAAGTTCCTTCAACGGTAAACACAGGAACTACTACTCCTACTTACCCGTCTCTTCTCAGGGAAACAGAAAGGACATCTCGTGTCAACTATAGGGGTTCGAAGACAACATGGGGGTAGGTTGACGTGACTCTACCGAAAGGGGTTGTAATAACCAAGGAAGTGAGAAAATTAGTTAATACCCCCTCCCACCCCCGTTCGAGTCCACAAGTGTGGATGTCATCGTTTATCCTCTAGACGCTAAAGCAGGAACAATCGTAGTCAAGAGTTAAGTGTAAGTTCCAACCGTAAGATAAATTCTTTAAGGAATCGATAAAAGATCCACCTTGAGATAGGAAAACGTAGATTCCTACCAGGAAACACAGTACGCTTACCTAAAGGGTCGATTAGAAAGAATTCACTCAACGGAGGAACGGGTTAAATCGAGGTGACGTCAATGACTGGATCCTTCTCTCGAAGGACGTTCACTTCACCTCTTTTGAATATGAAGTATACAAAGTTTCTTTCGTAGAAGGAGATTTCATCCTAGCCAACGATACACCCATATTAAATGCAAGCTTTTTGTATTTGTGACTAACTCCTCCCCCAATTTCTTCTTTCAGAATGTCTTTACCTTACATCTCGAAAGGAGGAGACCTTTCCTTTCACATCACAAGTCATGTAACAAGTAAGAGGAGATCGAAAAACTCTGTACTTTTGTTTTTTCCTGAAAAGGTTATTATAACTTTATCGTCAATAAGTATTGAACTCAATTTGTCACCAAACAAAACGGACAATACTTTCAAAAATTCAATAATCGATGGAGGTTCAACCCGAAGGGACCACCACAATGATTCAGGTTCGAGGGAGACGAACGACGGACTACCCGGTTACTTAGGTTCTCTGTTCCCGACTCGTTACTTCCCTGGTTGACGTCTCGGTCTACTGTCTCTTCTACCGTCCGATCACGGAGACTAATTGGTAGAATAATCCCAGACTTACGGTCCAAGAAAACATCTAGTCTGTAACCCCCCTGTATTCCTTCGTTTCATCTTTCCAGTAAGTAGAACGTTTATAGAGGATCTTACAGTTCAGAGTCCGTCACCTACACAATTAAAGAACGAAGGATGGTAGATATCCACCTGTCCAAGACTTGTTTCCGTGAAATCAAATTGGTAGTCCGTCTCCCTGTCCTAAGAGACTCCGTCCGGTAAGATCTACCAATATTGTTTTCGTTCAGTTTCTTTGCGAAGGTTGTACCTCAGTCTTAACCGAAGAAGAGACGTTGTCACCGAGTCACCATTTCTTAGGTGGACGGTCACGTCCTCTGAGCCCAAGGTAGGAACATAACCCTTCTAGAGGACCTCATGCTTTACAGTTGGGTGAGGTCATAAGAACGGACCTTTTAGGGTCCTGTCTCCTCGGACCACCTGATATGACACAACCTGTGCTGAGTCATTGATTTTTGTTCGAGGTTCGACCCAGGACAGAATGTGAGGTCCGTTCTCACGTGAGAGGGAAGAGTGTCGATTCCTCAGGGATTCAGAGTAGTCGAATTGAAAGAACTTGTCGGGAAGGGACCGGGTGACGTAGAGGGACATCATAGAGAGTCAATCTGGAACATGGTCGAAGGACAGAGACGAAACGGTAGTAACGGTGAGGTTTTACTTGTAGAATAGTAGACGACTAGTGGAAGAGTGACTTTTAAAGGATGGTCGATGGGCACACACGTACGAGTCAACATCGACTCAGGAACACCGGTGTGCCCGACCGTGGGAGGTCCGAGGAGACACAGATCCTAAAAGGTTCGTTCTTAGGAACTCATGCAACGGCAAAGGAAGGGGTCACCTAGAAGGGATGGGTCCCTCGTTTGGGTTCAGAGTCCCGCAGAGGACGTAACCGTCTCCTAAGAAATGGTGCCTTGGTGGACCCTTAGGTGGACCCTCACACCTCGACAGGTGCAGGAGGTGAAAGAAGGTGTTCCAAGACCACATCCGTCTCAAGGTCTGCTCCGTCACTTCTTTCCCTCTGCTGGAGTTACCTCCGACGGAAATAAGTCCGTTCCTCCCCGTTGTCGGTCAGATTCCTGTTCCGTCTAGTGCGCCCCAGTCCCTCCGAAGTATAAATTCCCCTCCAAAACACCTTCGTTATCCTCTTCTGAATCAGTCCGCCGCGCAGACCCATCAGAAATCGACTCTACCGGCAAACACCTACTTGTCCCCGTCCCCCAGGCCCCGACTACGTCAGACGGGCCTCATAGTCCCACCCTGAATTTCAAGTCGAAACAGTAGGGGCTTTAGTCTACCAAGTCGTTCCCGGGAACACCGGCAATAGAAACACGTCCGGACTCCGGAAACTCCAGAAATAGAAGAAAAGATCCGAGCTCCTGAGGAAGTGACCCTCTGGAGAGTTCCGTAAGTAGTGTCATAAAAACTTCGATAAAAGAAGAAACTGAGGGAAGAACATGATGTGACTATTAAGGATTCCTTCTATGAACCAAAGAAGTAGAAACTCAGAGGATCGTGGAGCGAAATACGTCGGTATGAATTCCAGAAGTAAAAATTATCTCAAACACCCACTTACCTATAATGGTTCCGATTTTTTACTCAGGTTTACTTCTTCTCATTACGGTACTAAATTTTAAGACTTTACCTTGGATCGTTATTACATTAGATTCATTAAATGAATTTTTTTTTAACATACGATCATTATTAAAAGATGAAAACTATTTTCTTTCTGTGTACCTTCCTTTCTAATTAAGACAAAGATCAATCTCTGTCTAAGATTATAACCTATACCTATATTTCATTTGTAAGATATATATGACTTTTCATTACTTCGTTTGACATTCGATTCTCAGTCGAAAGGTTGTTAGTCAAGTCAAGTCAGGCAGTCAGT
This sequence comes from Capra ibex, assembly GCA_006410555.1. Taxonomy (NCBI): domain Eukaryota; kingdom Metazoa; phylum Chordata; class Mammalia; order Artiodactyla; family Bovidae; genus Capra; species Capra ibex. The sequence continues at coordinate 1,560,672 of SJYO01045292.1, read as the reverse complement.
ACAGGCTGAGAAACACTGGGGTACCTGACGTCGTGTGGTCCGAAGGGACAGGTAGTGGTTTAGGGCCTCAAACGAGTTTGAGTACAGGTAGTTCAGTCACTACGGTAGGTTGGTAGAGTAGGAGACAACAGGGTTAGAAAGGGTCGTGTCCCAGAAAAAGTCACTCAGTCGAGAAACGTAGTCCACCGGTTTTATAACCTTAAAGTCGAAGTTGTAGTCAGGAAGGTTACTTGTGGGTCCTGACTAGAGGAAATCCTACCTGACCAAACTAGAGGAACGACAGGTTTCCTGAGAGTTCTCAGAAGAGGTTGTGGTGTCAAGTTTTCGTAGTCAAGAAGACGTGAGTCGAAAGAAATATCAGGTTGAGAGTGTAGGTATGTACTGGTGACCTTTTTAGTATCGAAACTGATCTACCTGGAAACAACCGTTTCATTACAGACGAAAACTTATACGACAGATCCAACCAGTGTCGAAAAGAAAGTTCTTCGTTCGCAGAAAATTAAAGTACCAACGTCAGTGGTAGACGTCACTGAAACCTCGGGTTCTTTTATTTCAAACTGTGACAAAGGTGACAAAGGGGTAGATAAAGGGTACTTCACTACCCTGGTCTACGGTACTAGAAGTAAAAAACTTACAACTCGAAATTCGGTCGAAAAAGTGAGAAGAAAGTGAAAGTAGTTCTCCGAGAAATCAAGAGAAGTGAAAGACGGTATTCCAACCACAGTGGACGTATAGACTCCAATAACTATAAAGTGGATCGTTCGAACTAAGGTCGAACACGAAGTAGGTCGGATCGTAAAGTGTACTACATGAGACGTATATTCAATTTATTCGTCCCACTGTTATATGTCGGAACTGTGTGAGGAAAGGGGTAAAACTTGGTCAGTAAACAAGGTACAGACCAAGATTTAACGAAGAAATGGACGTATATCCAAAGAGTCCTCCGTCCTCTCCACCAGACCATAAGGGTAGAGAAATTCTTAAAAGGTGTCAAACAAAACTAGGTGTCTCCGTTTCCCAAATCACATCAGTTACTTCGTCTTTATCTACTAAAATACCTTAAGAGAACGAAAAAGACACTAGGTCGCCTACAACGGTTAAACTAGAGACCAAAGAGACGGAAAAGATTTAGGTCGAACTTGTAGACCTTCAAGAGCCAAGTACATGACAACTTCAGATCGAATCTCTTAAAACTCGTAATCAAACGATCACACACCTTACTTACTTTAACACGTCATCAAACTTGTAAGAAACCGAAACGGAAAGAAACTCTAACCTTACTTTTGACTTAAAAAGGTCAGGACACCGGTACGACTTAAAAGGTTTAAACGACTGTCCAACTCACGTCGTGACATTGTCGTAGTAGAAAATCTTAAACTTTATCGAGTAGACCTTAAGGTAGTGTTGGTGACCGAAACAAGTATCACTACGAAGGATTCCGGATGAACTGAAGTGTGAGGTCCTACAGACCGAGATCCACTCACTAGTGTGGTAGTACCAGCAGACCCAGTAATTCTAGTAAAAACATACCAAGAAAACACATAAGAACGGTGGAAAAATTTTATAGAAGACAAAGACAATCAAGGTACGTCAAAGACAAGAAATAACACGGGGTATCTTTCGTCGTGTGGTCCGAAGGGACAGGAAGTGACAGAGGACTTCAAACGAGTTCGAGTGCAGGTAATTCAGTCACTACGGTAGATTGGTAGAGTTCTGATATACTAAAGAAACGATTCCTAAACCTGTGTTGAATCGTTGACTTGTGGTTACCCTTATAGTTTTCTTACAATAGTATAAAGTATTATGTAATAGTAGACCTTTTAGATTTTGTAAGTCTTACATTTATACGGGTGTCTTCATTTCATCTTTGAATATTTATTATACATAAGATATCTTACCGATCTTTTTAGAGTTTTAGTTATAACCTTAGGGGATCCTACTGTCTCTTATTACTATAGGGACACGGAATGATTTTTCATTATTATTTTGTTCATTACTTTTTGTTTACTCTATCCCTTCAGGTCTCGATAGGGGTATCAAAAATAAACGAACTCGATCTCCTCACTCACCTCTTCCGTTACCGTTGGGTGAGGTCATGAGAACGGACCTTTTAGGGCACCTACCTCCTCGGACCACCCGACGTCAGGTACCCCAACGATTGTCAACCTGTGTTGACTCGTTAAAGTGAAATGGGAAAGTGAAAGTACGTAACCTCTTCCTTTACCGTTGGGTGAGGTCACAAGAACGGACCTCTTAGGGTTCCTGTCACCTCGGACCACCCGACGACAGATACCCCAGCGTGTCTCAGTCTGTGCTGACTTCGCTGAATTGTCGTTGTTGTCGTCGTCTCCTCACTCTCTTCTGAAGTCTTTCACCAGGGGGAGGGAAAGAAGGGGGTCTGAAGTTAAAATAAAATTTGTGTTTCGTGCGACTTCCCTTAAAAGATGTCCCATAAGTTACCGACATCCACAGTGGTCCTTTGTCTTTTTGGAAGCCAGATTCAATTAGTGAGTTGTCGATCCTAATTTTACTTCTCCGATTAACCTAGAGGGATAATCCCACCACAAACGAACGAAGACGAAACAGGAAACTGTCTAATCTCCTTTTTATCCTTTATATAATGTCAATGACAGGGGTCGATCAATAAGTAGGTAAATCATCCGTAAGTAACACGTGGAGACACAAATAAACCCCACCGGGAATTCGTCTACCCCTGTGTAGTTACTTGTCTCTACTTTTAAGGAGGACACACCCTTCTTCGTCTGTCGTCTGTCTTTGTAGTCTTCATTTACGTATCTCACATTCTTCCCCTAAACACGAAACTTTTTTATCTCACCAGTAATTCTCCCTAGTCTTCACGACTCTACTACCGCCTTTCCCTACGCCATGATTTACCTCCCAGCTCTATCCGGTGTCACTCTTCCACCGTGAACTTCCTCTTTTCACTTCATGGGACAAAGTACACCTTCTCGTAGTGACCGTCTCTCTCGGGGTACGTTTCCTACCCTACGGGTCAACCAACTCCTTCATGTCTCTCCGGTCACGTCGACCTTGTCTCACTTACTCCCGTCCTCGGCTTCCTCTACTTCAGTCCCTCCTCTCGTCAGTGACCTCTCTAGACTCGTCTCAAGTCCTCGACTGTATCAAATCCACTCAGTGAAACCGGAGAGAACTCTCACCGTCTCCTTCTTCAGACCACCTGTACTATCTAAGTTTGTTCTCTACTACTACTAAGTGATCCGAACACCGTCACTGTCAACACTCTTCACTGGGTCAAGAGTGAATGGAAAAAATAAAAAGACGTGTTTCATATTTCTAAAAAATTTTTTAATGTACATTATATCCGTTTTACCAAAGGTATAAAAAACATTTAATTAAAATTAACCTCCGATTAATGAAATATTATAACAAACATCTCCAAAAACGGTATGTGACTGTACTTAGTCGGTAACCACATGTACACAAGGGGTAGGACTTGGGGAGAGGATGGAGGGAGGGGTCGGGTAGAGGGTCACGTGGTCGGGACACGTGGGACAGAGTACGTAGCTTGGACCTGATCACTAGACAAAGTGTATACCACTATATGTACAAGGTCACGATAAGAGAGTTTAGTAGGGTGGGAGCGGAAGAGGGTGTCTCAGGTTTTCAGACAAGAAATGTAGACACAGAGAAAACGACAGAGTGTGTATACCAGTAACAATGGTAGAAAGATTTAAGGTATATAAACACAATAATATGACATAACCACAAAAAGCAAGACCGAATGAAGTGAGACATATTATACGAGGTCAAAGTAGGTGGAGTAATCTTGACTAAGTTTACGTAAGAAAAATTATCGACTCATTATAAGGTAACACATATACATGGTGTCGAAAGAATAGGTAAATAGACGACTACCTGTAGACCCAACAAAGGTACAGGACCGATAACAATTGTCACGACGTCACTTGTAACCCCATGTACACAGAGAAAGTTAAGACCAAAGGAACCACACATACGGATCGTCACTCTAACGATCCGTATGTCAGGGTCGTTAACATACGGGTTGTTATGTTAGTATACGGGTTGTCATGTTAGTATACCGTCAAGATAAAGGTCAAAGAATTCCTTAGAGGTATGACAAGAGGTATCACCGACATGATCAAACGTAAGGGTGGTTGTCACATTCTCCCAAGGGAAAAGAGGTGTGGGAGAGGTCGTAAATAACAAACATCTGAAAAACTATCGTCGGTAAGACTGACCGTACTCTACCATGGAGTAACACCAAAATTAAACGTAAGGAGACTATTACTCACTACAACTCGTAGAAAAGTACACAAACAATCGGTAGACATACAGAAGAAACCTCTTTACAGACAAATCAAGAAACCATGTAAAAAACTGACCCGGTAAATAAAAAGACTTTAACTCGACGTACTCGACGAACATATAAAAACTCTAATAAGAAACAGTCAACGAAGTAAATGATAATGAAAGAGGGTAAGACTTCCGACACAAAAGTGGAACGAATATTAAAGGAAGTAACACGTTTTCGAAAATTAAAATTAATCCAGGGTAAACAAATAAAAACGAAAATAAAGGATATGAGACCCTCGACCCAGTATCTCCTAGGACGACATTAAATATAGTCTCTTACAAAACGGACACAAAAGGAGATCCTCAAAATATCAAAGACCAGAATGTAAACATAGAAATTGGGTAAAACTCAAATAAAAACATATACCACAATCTTTCACAAGATCAAAGTAAGAAAATGTTCACTAACTGGTCAAAAGGGTCGTAGTGAACAATTTCTCTAACCAAAAAGAGGTAACAAATAAGAACGGAGAAAACAGTTTCTATTCCACAGGTATCCACACACCTAAATCGAGACCCGAAAGATAAAACAAGGTAACTAGATATAAAGACAGAAACACGGATATGGTATGACAGAACTACTGACACCGAAACATCATATCAGACTTCAGTCCGTCCAACTGAGGAGGTCAAGGTAAGAAAGAGTTCTAACGAAACCGATAAACTACAAAAAAAGATAAAGGTGTGTTTAACACTTTAATAAACAATATCAAGAGACTTTTTATCGTAGCCATCGAACTATCCCTAACGTAACTTAGATATCTAACGAAACCCATCATATGAATAAAAATGATATAACTAAGAAGGTTAAGTACTTGTACCATATAAAGAGGTAGATAAACACGGTAGAAACTAAAAAAAGTAGTCACAAAATATCAAAAGATATATATCCAGAAAACAAAAAAATCCATCTAAATAAGGATTCATAAAATAATAAAAGTAACACTACCACTCACCTTAACAAAAGAATTAAAGTAACAATCACATATCCTTACGTTCTCTAAAGACACACAATTAAAATATAGGACGTTGAAAGGATATAAGTAATTAATCGAGATCATCAAAAGACCACCACAGAAAACATCCCAAAAGATACATCTCCTAGTACAGTAGATGTTTGTCTCAAAATCAAAAAGGAAAGGTTAAACCTAAGGAAAATAAAGTAAAAGAAGAGACTAACGACACCGATTTTGAAGGTTTTGATACAACTTATCATTACCACTCTCACCCGTGGGAATAGAACAAGACTGAAGTCTTCTTTACGAAAGTTAAAAAGTGGTAACTCCTATTACAAACGAACCCAAATCGTGTCTTTATTTACTTTCTCTTTGTTTCCTCTGATATTCTTTATAGTTGTTTTGATTTTCGATCCTTTTTGACAAATTCAGTTATTCAAAAATTCCTTTAAGTGTATAAGATCAAGACAGGTGACGGTTAGTGGAATCAAGGAGGTTTTAGTATTAGAAGTTCTATTCTAATAAAAACAAGTCAACGGTTTAATAAAGACTGAGACGTTGGGGTACTTGATGTCGTGAAGTTCGAAGGGTATCGGGAAAGTTTTTCTTTAAACGAGTCAGGTGTCAACAGTCAGGTATTAAGAAAATCAACCCGAAGAAACCACTCTCTGTCTGTGTGAAGTTTTAAGGAATGGGTATTAGAAACCCTAGGTCAAAGGAGTTCGTTAAATGAAATCCTACGATCTTCAATTTATATCGTTCATGTAACGACAAGTAACAAAGTAGAAGAAATTATAACTTTTCGGAACAATATAGGTTAAAAATGAGTACTTTTACTTTTCTTTCACAATCAGCGAGTCAGCCAGACTGACGCTGGGGTATCTGACATTGGAAGGTCCGAGGAGAAAAGTACCTAAAGGGGCTGTTCTTATGTCCTCACCCATCGATAAGGGAAGAGGTCCCCTAGAAGGACTGGGTCCCTAGTTTGGGTCCAGAGGACGGAACGTTTTTTTTTTTTTTCAATGTCCAGAGTAACAGTGGTGACGTTATTTTAATGTCACTACCTTCGTTTTGGACACAAGACTTACCTCGGTACAATTAAAACGTATATAGAACTTCCACCACAAAAGAGTCCTAAACCAGATTCAATCCTCTGTCTATCTCAAGCCTTATTACGGTTCCCAAAACCAGACTCGTTGAGGTTGTCACCTAACAGAAGTCGATTCGTTCCCTTTTGACCCTCTTTATACAAAGACCCCCTCTTTAGTCTTCAAGTCAAAACCTATAATCTGTAGGGGGACCCTATCGTCACAACCCATAGACACATGGCCGACAACCCTCAGGATCCGTACACCTGAATTTCCCGAGTACACAGGTATGAACAATAGACGATCGGACAAGGATTTTTGAAAGTGTCTAGAAAGTCTTCAAGAGTTTCCGAGGCAGGAAACGACCGGTCTACATTCATATAACCAGTCTGGTAGATAACAACATCTACTACTGTCGTACACATGTAACCCATTATCCCGTGACTCAGACTCATTCGACGTGAGTTTCAGTATAGGTTTACCTACTCTACTATATTCACGACTTTACCTCAGAATCTATTAATTCGTACATTGACAATTTACGTAGATTACGACTTTTAACCCTGTCCTCATTCCGATGTTAATTGGAACACTACGTAGTCTTTCTTACTATATAAGGGGTCCTCATTTAGTGAATGAGTACATTACGTTAATGTAAGAAAATCCCGTCACCACCTGGTCACCCATTCGGTATAGGAGGTTCCGTAATTACCCTTGAGACACAGGGTTTATTACACCGAGTCCGGTACCAGTAAAAATTCCCTCCCTTGTCTATAGTAGTTTCATCCCTTTCAACCTCTTTTATTTTTATTTTCAATATATATAACGGTACCTATTATTTGTACTAAAACTCAGATCCAGAACGATCTTTGGGGTCTGATTTTTATCAAAACGTACCTCTTTCTTCTCACACATTATCCATACGACTCCCGTCTCCTAGTTCAGCACCAGTAAAATTATACACCCATATGTTATTTACAACCACTAAAAATAAGAAAAACCGGTACGGTACGTCATACGGTCTAGAAGGGGTTGGGTCCTAGTTTGGATACGGGGGACGTAATCCTTACACCTCAGAATTAGTGATTTGAGTGTCCTTTTAGGGTTACAACCACTTAAAGTTGACGTGCAACTTTACATGAACTAGTTATTCTTCACTCCTTACCTATAACCCGTCCGTCAATCAGTCGATCTCCTATAATTTTTTATGGGGTCTTTCTTAGGAAACTACTCTTACATAGTCAACCCCACCAAATCCTACAAACCCTTTCATAAAATTTTCACAGGTAGTCGAAGTTTGTTAACATCCCGTTGTTCCCAATAAGTTTCAACTACTTTAGAATGGTCACTAACTGTCATCCCATAAGTACGAATTGTCCGGGGTCTAGAAACAGAAGAATTCTATTATCGACAATACGGAACCTAAACTTCATACCAAAAATTTTTGAGTAGGAGTGACCATATCGTATCTCGAAAGATCTAAAAAGAGTACAGTCTGTCGTGGTATCGACGACCTCGAAAGGGTAGACCTCGTCTCATTGGACATCTCGTGGGAAAGTGTTAAAGACCACAAGGATTTCCTTATTTCTTTTCTTTAACCCCTTCTCGACAGTCTCCTTCTCATCAGGACTCATCCGAAACCTTGTAACCGTAACTCAGGAAGAAATTGTAGTGACCACCGAGCTTAGGAACTTGGATTCACAAAGTCTAAACGGGAAAGATCTACCCGAAGGGACCATCGAGTCGACCATTTCTTAGGTGGACGTCACATCCTCTGGGGACAAACTACGGACTCAACCCTTCTAGGCGACCTCTTCCCAATCCGATGGGTGAGGTCATAAGAACCCGAAGGGACTACCGAGTCTACCATTTCTTAGGCGGGTGTTACGTTCTCTGGTCCCAAGTTAGAGACCCAACCCTTCTAGGGGACCTCTTCCCTTACCAATGGGTGAGGTCATAAGGTTGGACCTCTAAGGTACCTGAACGTTTCTCAACCTGTGTTGATTCACTGAAAGTGAAGTGAAGTGAAGTCTGTCTTTAAGGTCCAAGTGATAGGTTAAGGAAATATAAGTCCTGGAGGTACAATATTTCGATTCCCTCGTAGTAATGGGAGACCAGGTACACTTGCTCCGGAGGACTTCACGACATTAGGAAGTCCTAATGTCGGACGAACCGGAAGACGACACAAAGACGAACGGAACGGTAACTAAACCAGGTCTGAGATCTTACCGAGTCGTATGGTACACTAGCATAAAAGACAGGAGAACTAGAGTGAGACCTGACACTCTCCGAAGTCCCTTCTTCAATCTAAAATACACAAATATAATTATTATTTCGGAGAGTGTACTGTGGGAAGTGTGTCTCAACGAGTTATTTAGAAAGGCTTTATTTCAACTGGGAACTCACTGTGTCCCTAAAAGCTGTGACTGGGAGGTAGGTCATTTTTTTAGATACATATTAAATGTCAATCAAAAAAAGAAAGAAAGAAAGAAAAAAAAAAAATGACAGAATTGAACACCCTAGAATCAAGAAGTTGGTCCCTAACTTGGGCACGAGAACCGTCACTTTCGTGTCTCAGGATTGGTGACCCGTTGGTCCCTTAAGGAAACAGTCGGGAAAAATATACTCAGGAAACATAGGCTTCAAGACGTAGGGACCTAAGTTGGTTGATTACAATCTTGATATCATAAACAACGACTTTTTTTTGGTCCGACATTCATCGAATACAACAAGTTCCCGGTCGACATGTACAACACTGAACAACTCTGAACTGATGCATAACCGAAACACATTTTATAAAGCGGACAAGAACAGGGAATTGGGTTTATCACTAGGAGTACCCCCACGTGTAACGGAAGTAAAGAGGAAACTCCTACGACGCTACCACTCGTCCATAATTATATATTCCTCTGTCACTCACTTCTGTCAAAATCTTCCATATTGACTTTATCTTACAACCTAACTCCCTCTCGTAAAATATATTTTCAACTAATCTGCTCGTACAAATTTACAACTATCCTACATGAGTCGACATTTAATCTCTGCCTGAAAGTATCAACTCTCTGGACTTTTAACTACAAACCTCTACTTGAGTCTCATGTCCGTGTACCTCCTTACCTGTTCTGCGAATAAGAGGACTACGTCCTTACTTCTACTCTATCTAAGTCACTTTGAACCACCCACCCTTCGAGTTTCAAGGACAGACTTGGGAAAAAATTTTTTAGAAACTTCCTTTCTTTCAATGGATAAGTCAAACTCCTTCTTCAAACACCACCAGTGTCACTACCACTATCATCAGAATTCCTCTGACCGTTCTCGTACTCTACGAAACACGTCTTTAAGTCTCAGACTCCGTCGACTAAGTCTCTAGGAGTGTAAAAATACATGAAGGTAGTTAAACATACTTACTTTAACGGAGAATGTAAATTCTCTAATTTGATGTTTAATTTTAACATTCATATGTAAACGAAACATAGATGGTCTTTTTTTCTTCAAACTTACGATTCAACGAAGTCAGTACAGGTTGAAGAACACTGGGGTACCTGATATCGGACAGTCCGAGGGGACAGGTACTCCTAAGAGGTCCGTTCTCATGACCTCACCCTACGGTACGGGAAGAGGTCCCCTAGAAGGGATGGGTCCCTAACTTGGACACAGAGCATTTGTAGAGGACATAACCGTTCGTCCAAGAATGGAGGTGGACCCTTCGGGATTTTTCATTCAAACCGGGTCAAATTAATTCTCCCCAGAAGACGTGGTTCCACTCCAAACTCAAAATAGTTTATGAAAATTTCTTTTATTCGAAAGGAAAAGGACTAGAGATGAAGAACTAAGTCCGATTTCAATATAAACGTCGGTCTACGATACCCTTCATCTCTTACTCATAGAAGTTATCCTAAGAAAACGAACTTTCTCTGAGTTGAGTCTTTAGGTTCGGTTTCCCATGGTTCTTTTGATCCTCCAATAAGTAGACATATCGACTTTTCAGGTCTTCATGTCGACCTAGTTCTCGTGTTTTGATATTAGTACCACAGGAAAGAAGGGGAAGAGAGTCGAGACGAACAAAGAAACACCCGAAGTAAGAGACCGTACCAGAACGTAAAACAACCGTTCTATTGGGCGAAGGGGTGTGGGTGAGGGTGACGAGGTCCAAATCTAAAGTCCAGAGTCCAAACTTAGGGTCATCATGAAAATATCCAGTCTATTGTCACAGGTAAGGATCAAATTAAGTACAGAGAACTTCCTTACAAACAAAAAGTAACTGAGGAACCCTCCCTCAGGTTTGGGTAGGGACCTCAGTCTTCAGTCTCATCTCACTGAAAAAGGGTTTGGTAGACCTGTCTCTCACCCTTCTCTCTTCTAGGTATTGTGAACTGGGAGACTCGGTGGTCCCTTCGGGTATTACTAACAGATCTACGGTAATAGTCTTCGTCCTTGTCACCTACACTAGAACTTTTGTCAAAACAAAACGAAAAAAAAGAATCTCACCTATTTTCATTTTAACGGGTTACATCAGTATAAGAGATGTTTCAAAAGACCGGGTCACGTAAAGGGGACCGGTGTATTAAACCCGTCGCAACTAACCTGGGTATTACCCAGGTTATTATAAACTTTTATAGATAAAAAGGTTCTTTATCTTCGAAAGTTTCTGTGTGATGTATCTAAGAAAAGGGAGTAGGAGAATACTAGAAACGAAAAGTAGAACCACAGGATTAAAACGGTGACATGTAGACGAAAAGATAAAACCTTGAAACCATTCTTTATCTAAACACACCTATATGACTAAATCATACTTTAATATTACTTTCATTAAACGTATAAGTTTGGGAGAGAATTACCCTCCTTTTAGTCACTATTAACGTTGGATTTACAAAGAGTCCCTTTAATTCACCCAATCATCCCCGTATAACTGACAACGTACCTTCATTGTACTTCACATATGTGGGTTCGGGACTTGAACACTACTAAAGAAAAAAACTGAAAGATTGTGTCTCATATAAAAGGACAGACACTAAACGATAACACAGCAGGAATATCGAAGTACAAAATAATCGAAGTACAAAACTTACTCTAGTTAACCTTTCATGAAACCATTGATGACAATAAAACCGATAATAATAAATCAACTTTACTACAGGTCAGTGAACAAACATAATAATGATGCCGGGATAGACGGTCGTATCCAAGAGGAAGTTGTAACATGTGGATTGTAAAATAAACCAAACCCTACAAGTACGTAAGAAAAAGAAACATTGTTATAAATAAGAAGTTATTTCGGAAATTTTGACCAGTTGTAATTTTTTTTGACTTTTAAATTGACCTACATATAAATGTAGTATATGACTCCATCCTTATTAACCTTCTACAAAGAATACATATTCCTCTCCAACCTCCCACAGGTTTAAATTCGTAACCTGAATGACCTAAACTACAGGAACACTATGTAAATCTACTCGTCTACACAGGTAGAATTCAATCCCATTCTTGAGATCTCTAGTTCTCTTCTGTCTGATCTTTATTTACTAAAATTTGTTTTCCCACACTAGATATCAACTTTTCGCATATTCAGTCCGAGACCTCCAACCCTACGTGTATCCTCCATAGACTTTAATCCTGTGACAAGGTCGATCCTAATACCCTGACACCAAACCCCTATACTCACGAACTTCAATAGATTCCTTATAGGATCCCACCCTCACTTACGTGTCGAGAACTTCTATTGTTAAGGCCGTCCACGACGAGTAGAAGACCGAGCTGTACTTCGGGCAGTCGAGACACCCGACGAAAGACGTCTACAAGTAGTACTAATACAGGGAAGGACACCTCAGGAGACGGAAAGACCAGTGCCGAATCCTGGTGACACACCGGTAGAGGGTGACGTGATGGGTAGGTAGTAGTGCCTTGTCAAACAGTAGTCACGCCGGTAGAAGTAGTAGAAGACGTTAAACGACCGGTGTGACGGATGTGGTTAAGACCGACGGTCTGAGTCAATGACACGGTCGTTACATCACCCTTTGACATAGACACGGTCGTAAAGATATCGTTTACAGACGACACCCCCATAAGTGGACTTATTCGAGATGGTTGAACACTCCCGAACCACGGATGACCCAAGACTAGACCGGGAATAGAACGATAGGATGACGAAGTAGAACTCTTTCACCGTCTGAACTTTAAGACCGAGTAAGGTCGGAGAGACTTTGGTATTACAAAGGTTAGAAAAAGGTACCTTAAAATAGTCCATTTATGAAATACTATTAAAGTGGACAGATAAGTTTCTAATTATATACTCACCGGCCTCCCTGTAGTCCAAACACACGTAGACAAGTCCACATAAACGAAAGGGACTGTAACAAACGTAACAACCAATAAGGTGTAGGAATAAGAAGATATGTTGAACCGGGACAGGGTACAACTACCTAACTGTCAAGGCTAAGGGGGGAAAGAGAAGGAAAATGGAGGAAAACCTAATGGAAGAACTTTTTATGTATATAAAGGGTTGGAAGAAGAGGTCTTTTCTCTTCCAAATTCGAGAGGAGAGAAAGATCTTTTCTTTCAAAAAAAGACTCTAGTAAAAGAATCTGTTTTTCCGTATTTCTTGTCACTCGTCTTTATATAAAGTTCCCCCACAAGAAAGACTCAAATACAAAAAGAGACAAAAGGAAAAGTTTTCTTCGAGTCGGAAGAAATTAAAAGTGTTATCTTCGTCGACTTATAAACAAAACTTTTACGGTCGACTTAAAATACACTGTTTCCATCGACTACTAAAAACACTAAAAATACTAAAATACTACTGTTTCCCAGTCGACACTGGGACGTCCCTTCTGGGGTCATGACCTCAGAACAACCCAGACCGGGGTGGACCAAGTAAGAATAACGACTCCGGAGTCTAAATCACGAAGGACGAGTTTCTCACAAAGACTACAGGTCGGAGTTTATCGGTCCGTTAGGGATAGTATAGTACACCGAAGTATAACTAAAATAAATTTTATAAAAATAATTCCTACTTTGTTACAGTAAACGTCATTATACCTATCATCGACTCAGATCTCTACCAGTATGATCTCTACTAGTATGATTTACTTCATACAGTCTTTCTCTTCTGTTTATGGTACACCATAGTGAATATACACCTTAGACTTGATTTCGTGTTTCCTTGGATAGGTGTTTTGTCTTTGCATCAGTGTCTCTTGTCTGAACACTAACGGTTCCCTGTCTCACCCACCCTCTCTCTTTCTAACCCTCAAACGCCTAATCATCCACGTTTGATAGCATATACATTACCCAATAGTTGTTCCAAGATGACATCATCGTGCCCCTTGATATAAGTTATAGGACACTACTGGGTATTAACTTTTCTTATATATATATTATATATATATATGTATACATAAACATATACATTATATACATGTGTATATAAATTGTAACATTTAGTTGAAAGTCAAGTCAAGTCAGTGAGTCAGCACAGGTTGAGAAACGCTGGGGTACTTAGCGTCGCGCGGTCCGGAGGGACAGGTAGTGGTAGAGGGCCTCAAGTGAGTCTTTAGTTGATATGAAGTCATTTTAACTTTTTTATTTTATAAAAAATAACTTCTAATCGTATATATGTTTTTCATTTCCCTAGAATTCTGTCTCTTACAGTAGTCGTGGGCCTTCGGGAGGACCACAAGGGAACCTCAGTGATACTCGAGTCTCATTGGCGACAGGACTGGAGATAATCGTCACTGACGTCAACTTTAGAGTCTCCTTCAGGAATAAACCCGGGTCAAAACAAGGAGTCACAAAGTAAAGACTATAAGAGGATACAAAAATATACATCTTGATTAAATGAGTAAGAGTCACGACATATCACAAGGAGAGACACATATATAGATATATATACCTGAAGGGATCACCGAGTCTACCATTTCGCAGACGGATGGTACGCCCTCTGGACCCAAGTTAGGAACCCAGTCCCTCTAGGAGACCTCTTCCTTTACCGTTGGGTGAGGTCATGAGAACGAACCTTTTAGGGTACCTGTCTCCTCGGACCATCCGATGTCAGGTGTCCCAGAGTCTCAACCTGTGTTGACTCACTGAAGTCAAGTGACACATATATGGATTAAGTAAAGTAGACACGACGACAACTACCCGTAAATGAGTAAAAGTCGAACCCCGATAACGTTTGTTACGACATTACTGTAAGAACTTATATACATAAAGCCACTCGTGACACCCTTAAATAAAATTAAGACTTTTGATGTACCATATGTGGTACACCATACATAAATCTGTAAAAGATTGAGGTGAGGGTAATTTTAGATCAGAATGTTTCCACTTTTGGAACAAAATGTAAAAACAGAACGAATACAAAGAGAAAGTCCAAATAAGGTCGTATTTACAGTATATTATTAGGTATATATAAAAAATGTGACTCAAAACTATTTACATATGTGGGTATTTTGGTAATGGTGTTGGTTCTATCACTATGTCAGTGGGGGTTTTCAGACGAGAACGAGGAATATTAACGACAAAGGGAGAAGAGGGACGTAAAGGGTAGGGTCCGTTGACGGTTAAACGAAAGACAGTGAATATGTAATGAAACGTAAAAAATCTTAGAATATATTTAACCCAGTATTTGTTATATGAGAAAAGAAAAGAGAATTGTATGAAACTTTCAGTACAACAACGTGTATAGTTGTCAAATAAAGGACAACAACTATTCATCACAAAATAACACACTTATATGATGTCGAATAGGTAAGTAGATAACTACCTGTAAACTGAACTAAGGTCAAAAACAGGTAATATTTATACGACGATCTTTACAGCTGTATATTTTCAAAGTTCGTACACGAAAGTGAAGGGAACACATAACATATATTCACACCTTAACGATCAAGTATACCATCCAGTTGAATTGAGGTATTCTTTGACAGTCGGACAAAAGACACATTCTTAAGGTTAACAGGTATAAGAAGGGTCGTGAAACTTGTTAAAAACAAAAAGTAAAATAGATTAGATCACCCTCACCACCGTAGAGTACCAAAATTAAGTATAAAGGGATTACCGACTACCACAACTCGTAAAAATTACGTAATGAACGGTAAACATATATAAGAAATCACTTCGTAGACAAATTTATAAAACAAGTAAATTTTTTAACCGGACAAAAAGAATAACAATACTCCAAAATTTTATATAAGGTTTATTTTCAGGAAACAATGTAGATATAAAATGTTTATAAAGAGGATCTAACATCGAACTGGAAAATCAGAGTATTGTCACAGAAAACAGAATTATAAGATAGTGGTCCTTGATCTCGTCACCAATCGTGTACAACCGTGAATATTAACAAGAAACTTTTCGTCTAAATTACTTTCCGAGGATCGTTCATAGAAGTTAAGGTTTGGTTCGAATTGGTTAGGGTCTTGGAAAGTAGAATTAGTTATGTAATAATATATATCCGTACATATGATATTACTTCATGTAATATTATTTCATTATATACAAATGAAGTTCCTTAAAACCTACATTTTCTCTTTATTATCAATTGATTATTATTATTTATCAACAACTCAACAACGAAACACGGTCTGGAACCAGATCCGTGAAAAACAAGGAATTTTTTTTTTATATATATATATATATATATATTATATATATATAATATATATACATCATATATATACACTCTGACATATATTATACATATATATCGAAAAGTAAGGAATTTTGTATATATATATATATATATATATCATGGATGTACACTCTGATATATACATAAAATGCCTTGTTTTTCACAAATCTGGTTCCGGACCGTGTTTCATTACTGAGTTTTGTAGAATAGAGTTCATAACAAAAAGGTTGTTGAGTATCAACCCTGACCTTTCAATTAAAATCTTTTATTCATCATATACCCGAAGGGAACACCGAGTCGACCCTTTCTTAGGTGGACGTTACGTCCTCTGGACCCAAGTTAGGGACGTAACTTTCTTACTCAACCTTTCTTATTATCATATATCTGTAATTGGAACACCGTAAATATGAGAGGATGAATTTCAAAATCCATATTTTCTTGACCTCGGCTAATATGTCTCACTTCATTCGGTCTTTCTTTTTGTGGTTATGTTACATGATTGTGTATATATATATACCCTAAATCTTTCTACCATTACTACTGGACATACTCTCTGTCGTTTTCTCCGTGTCTACACATCTTACCTGAAAACCTGAGTCTCCCTCTCCCTCTCCCACCCTACTAAACCCTCTTACCGTAACTTTGTACATATGATAGTACATTCTTTACTTAGCGGTCGGATACAAAATACGTCCTATGTCCTACGAACCCCGACCACGTGCCCCTACTAGGTCTCTCTACTATACCCCACCCTCCCCCCAAGTACAAACCCTTGAGTACATGTGGGCACCACCTAAGTACAGTTACATACCGTTTTGGTTATGTCATAACATTTCATTTTATTTCATTTTTATTTTTAATTTTTATTTATGTACATTTCACTTTTTTTCATCATAATAATTATTATGTCAATCTATTACTCTGTTTCCGGTCTCATGTAAACAATAGTCCTTTAGTGTTACTTGTAAAAGTAGACTAAGAATTTTCTTTATACAGGAAAAAGGGTAAAGAAAGAAAGGGAGTACCCTTTGACGAGTCATCTATTTATGAAACCTCAAAAACCATATTTAACAGAGGACCAAATGACGAAGGACCCGATAGATCCACCGAGTCACCATTTCTTAGGAGCATGGTTACGTCCTCTACATTCTCTACTCCCAAGTTAGGGACCCAGTCCTTCTAGGGGATCTCATCCTTTCCAGTTGAGTGAGGTCAGAAAAACAGACCTCTTAGGGTATCCTAACGTTTCTCAACATGTGATGACTCGTTGATTCGTGTTTGTGAATATACACTCTATCCACAACATCAACGATATTAAATGGGATAATATTTTTATTCCTTTGACCACGACTACCTCTACTTCAATGGCACAAGGTTCAGCGATTCACCCTTTGACCAAGTCGGTCACAAACTTGTTCTGTAAGACTGAGGTGTCCGCTACCTCCACCCTACACTTCCTCCACACGTCTCCCGAAATCCCTCGTGTCACTGAAAAAGGTGGTGGGTCGAAACGTGACGAGCTGACCGACACACTCGAATACTATGGAATTGTAAAAACTTCCCATAAATTTATATTGTAAAGAATTCTCTTTATGTACATAAGTCCAAAACCCGATGTATGAAACTTCTGGATCTATCTGTACATCGATATCCTTACCGACTCAAAGATCAACACCTCTGGTCGAACCAACTGACGTCGACACCAGTAACCCAAGGTACCCGGTGAACCGAAGTGTCCCAGTACAGGGGTGCGGTCCACCTGCCTCGGTCGGAGCCCAGTGTCACGGAGGAGGGGAAAGAGAAGAGAGGTACAACAATCTGCACCACTAATTTATCGAAAGTCACACGTTAAAATGATCTGGTAAGAAAGAATTATTTTGTTTACAGAGACAGAGACAGAGAGAGGAGAAAAGAGATTTAAAACCTTTGTGTAAAGAAAACCCCATCCACCCTTTGTCTCCTACATACCCTTAAAATCATAAAAAATTCTTAATAACCCACCAGACACCATTCAGAATAGTTTTTGACCTATTCACGAAAAGTTCTTTAGTTTAAACTAGTCTAAACCCCCGTCTTTTTAAACATTCCTCCCCTAGGAACCGGTCGTGAAACAGTTGTCAGACCACGAATAAAATGAGTTAAATTTATAAGGTGTCAGTAACTCTTCTATAAGTTCATCACGAACCCGTTGTGTCTTACATACTTTTACACGTCGTTTTAGTACGTCGAGACTTTTGGGAATATGACGAAGGTAACGACTACACTACTGGTCTACAGAGAAGACACTCGACGAGAACCATCACAAAGGGTTAGTGATCTCAATAAACTTCTGAATGAAGGACTTATAGAGGTCGAGACATATGAATATACACACACATACACATATATATACACCCACAATAAATATCACATTGAATTGAAACATCTAGAAAGTAAGTAGATACAGTTCTTTACCTCCTGGACTGAAATATTAAAAACAATTAGGTATAATTTGATTAAAAGGTGACCTCATAATCGTCTATTTCATGTAAAACGTTCCTCTATTAGAATTGTCGAGTTTTATAATAAAGTTTAAACCATATTTCTCTACCTTAATATTTAACATTACAGACCTCTACAGTTTTTTCGTTTATAGACCTTTCAATTTAGATCATTTATGACAGAAACTATGTGAGAACCAAACAGAACGACTATAAACACGGAAATACTTCCTCATCGACAGTTGAAACCGATGTACAACTCAGTGGTCCCTTCGAAATATCGGAATGTCTGTATCTTTTGTTTACATACCAATAGTTTTTCCTTTCCACCCCCCCCCCTATTTAATCCTCCACCTCCAACCCTAATTGTATATGTGTGATGATATATATTTTGTTTGTTCCCGGATGACATATCGTGTCCCTTAAGCTGAGTCACAAAACGTTATTGGATATTCCCTTTTCTTAGACTTTTTTTTATATACATATTGACTTAGTAAAACGACATGTGAACTTTGTTTGTTTTAACATTAGTTGATATGAAGTTAATTTTTTTATGACTATAGACCTGGTGTAAGGTCCACTAAGACCAACTTAACTAAACTCCGCAATCTTAGTACTAAACATTTTCTGAAGGTCCACGTTTCTTCAGAGTCTTGGTGACAGGTTTTCCTTGTCTTTCGTCGCTCCCCGTAGACACTGGTTTCTGAGACTCGTCGTTCCCATCGACCCCTTTATATGAGTACTTAGAAACCTCTTTCACCGAGAGTAAACTCACAACATTCGGCCTATAAGTCACAATACTTTTACGAACAACAACAACAAGTTAACGGTTCAGTACAGACTGAAAAACGTTGGGGTACCTGACGTCGTGCAGTCCGGAGGGACAAAGAGTGGTAGAGGGTCTCAAACGGGTTCAAGTACGGGTAACTTAGTCACTACGGTAAGTCGGTAGAGTAAGAGACAGTGGGAGAAGAGGACGGGAGTTAGAAAGAGTCGTAGTCCCAGGAAAGGTCACTTAACTGACAATTGAAGTCCACCGGTTTAATAACCTCAGAGTCGAAATCGTGGTCAGGAAGGTCACTCATAAGTCCCAACTGCAGGAAATTTGACTGACCAAATTGGAGGAACTCCAAGTTCCCTGAGAGTTCCCAGAAGAAATCGTGATATTAAACTTTCGTACTGAAGAAACCACGAGTCGGAAGAAATACCAGGTAAAGAGTGTAGACATATACTGATGACCTTTCTGATATCAGAACTGATATACCTAGAAACAGTCGTCTCACTACAGAAACGAAAAATTATGGGACAGATCCAAACAGTATCGGAAGGAAAGTTCTTCGTTAACAGAAGATTAAAGTCTCGATGTCAGTGGTAGGTGTCACTAAAATCTCGGATTCTTCTTTGACCAGTGACGAAGGTAGTAAAGGGGAAGATAAACGGTACTTCACTACCCTGGTCTACAGTACTAGAATCCAAAAAAAAAAAAAGAAAAAAATTATAACTCAAAAGACTTGAGAAGTGATACTGGGTAGGTAGAATCCCCGGGACGTCCCGTACCGAGTATCGAAGTAGTTCAATACGTTTGGGGAAGTGGTACTTTTCCGTCTCTAGGTACTTCTTTTTACGAATGTCTTACCTTTTAGTCCTTTATTTATCCTAAGACACCAGTTCCCGAAGGATTTCAACCTATTGAGTCCTCCGAAGGAGTCTTATTTTAAGGTTGAAACACTGGAAAGTTCCTCTCAGGAGGTTTCCACCAAGAGGATGGAACACACAATACCTACTTCTACAATCCATCAAGGTATCGGTTTGAAAAGTTTTAGTAATTGTTGATACGCAAATACGTGATTTGGATATTCTCCGTGTAATTTAAACACTAAAGTACTTAGATAAACGTTAAATTGTCACTCTTTTTCAAATTAACCAAATTTATCGTAATATTTATTTATGTGTCTATGAGATCCCGTTTTTATATTCCTTCCACTCGATACTTAGTTAAATTTTTGTATCCCCTGAAGAGACCATCAGGTCACCATTGTCAGACCTAGGGTCTCAGACACGAGGGTTACGTCCCCCGGACCCAATATTTATAAAAAAAAATTTACACCCTTTGTAACTCGGTCATTTCTGTTACGTAGAATTTTCTTATTTTACCGTAGTATTTCTCAAGGTCTCGAGTCTCAAAAGTTCCTTAACAACAAGTCAGCGATTCAACACAGACTGAGAAACGTTGGGGTACTTGACGTCGTGTGCTCCGAAGGGACAGGAAGTCATAGAGGGTCTCAAATGAATTTACGTACGAGTAACTGAACCATTACGGTAAATGGTTGAGTAGGAGACAACGGGCGAAGAGGACGGGAGTCAGAAAGGATCGAAATCCCAGAAAAGATCACTCAGTCGAGAAGCGTAGTCTACCGGTTTTACAACCTCAAAGTAGAAGTCGTAGTCATGGAGCTCACTTATAAGTCCCAACCAAGGGAAATCCTAACTGACCAAATCAGAGGAACGACAGGTCCCCTTGAGAGTTCTCAGAAGAGGTAGTGGTGTCAAACTTTCGTAGTCAAGAAACCGAGAGTCGGAAGAAGTACCAGGTTGACGGTGTCGACATGTACTGAGAACCTTTTTGATGTACAAACTTTCTTGCCACGAGTGGTTGCACCTCCCTGCTCCTTTGTCACTGTCTTAGTACGGTACCTGGAAGTACTTGTCAAACAAAAAAAAAATTGACCAAAAGTCTTTATACTTCTACTGTTACTATTTCGAGTTTCTTTACTGTAAGAGTCTTCTTTTTGGTCCCTTCCCTACTCGGATAAAGACTTCTCCGTTAACCATTTATCCTCTTTAGTTTCGGTAAGTTTAGTTTTGACAAGTTCAGATTAAAAAGGTCGTTCACCTTACTTGACCTAGGTTTAATTTCGGGTCAAATCTAATCTGTTTTCCATACTAGGTTGATATGTAGGTTAATTTAGGGACTGCCCTCCTTTTTTTACTTCAAAAGACGGGAAGTCAACGGACCCGACTATGAATTGAAAGATTTTCGTCTATAAAACTTGTGTAAAATACAAGAAGAAAAGAGAAAAAATTTTTAAAGAAATTTATGTCAATAGGGGGTTTCGGACTTAAAACTCAGTAGTAGTAATGCTCCGACGGTCTTTTGTATTGTGTCAAAACCTAACGGAGTCGTCTTTTTATCGTAGTCGACAAGAGACTGACCCAACGAGTCGTTTTACTAGATAAAAAGTATCAGTCAAATCGAAGGGTCTCAGAGACTAAAGCCTCTAGACCACACTCCGAAATAACAATAGATTCGTATTATCCACATAGACCATATATAGGAAGGTTACAACCAACTCGATAAAGTTTAGGACTTTCTACTACGACACTTTCACGACGTGAGTTATACGGTCGTTTAAACCTTTTGAGTCGTTACCGGTGTCCTGACCTTTTTTAGTCAAAAGTAAGGTTAGGGTTTCTTTCCGTTACGGTTTTTTACGAGTTTGATGGTGTGTCAACGTGAGTAGAGTGTGCGATCATTTCATTACGAGTTTTAAGAGGTTCGGTCCGAAGTCGTTATGTACTTGGCACTTGAAGGTCTACAAGTTCGACCAAAATCTTTTCTGTCTCCTTCGTCTCTAGTTTAACTGTTGTAGGTGACCTAGTAGNCTTTCCGTTACGGTTTTTTACGAGTTTGATGGCGTGTCAACGTGAGTAGAGTGTGCGATCATTTCATTACGAGTTTTAAGAGGTTCGGTCCGAAGTCGTTATGTACTTGGCACTTGAAGGTCTACAAGTTCGACCAAAATCTTTTCTGTCTCCTTCGTCTCTAGTTTAACTGTTGTAGGTGACCTAGTAGCTTTTTCGTTCTCTCAAGGTCTTTTTGTAGATGAAGACGAAATAACTGATACGGTTTCGGAAACTGACACACCTAGTGTTATTTGACACCTTTTAAGACTTTCTGTACCCTTATGGTCTGGTGGACTGGACGGAGAACTCTTTGGACATACGTCCAGTCCTTCGTTGTCAATCTTGACTTGTACCTTGTCGTCTGACTAAGGTTTATCCTTTTCCTCATGCAGTTCCGACATATAACAGTGGGATGAATAAATTGAATATACGTCTCATGTAGTACTCTTTACGACCCGACCTTCTTCGTGTTCGACCTTAGTTCTAACGGTCCTCTTTATAGTTATTGGAGTCTATACGTCTACTGAGGTGGGAATACCGTCTTTCACTTCTCCTTGATTTTTTGGACAACTACTTTCACTTTCTCCTCTCACTTTTTCAACCGAATTTCGAGTTGTAAGTCTTTTACTTTTAGTACCGTAGACCAGGGTAGTGAAGTACCCTTTATCTACCCCTTTGTCATCTTTGTCACAGTCTGAAATAAAACCCCCCAAGGTTTTAGTGACGTCGACCACTGACGTCGGTACTTTAGTTTTTTGTGAATGAGGAACCTTCCTTTCAATACTGGTTGGATCTACCGTATCAATTTTCGTCTCTGTAATGAAACGGTTGTTTCCAGGTGGATCAGTCCGATACCAAAAAGGACACCAGTACATACCTACACTCTCAACCTGACACTTCTTTCGACTCGTGTCTTCTGAGCTAGGGAAACTTGACACCACAACCTCTTCTGAGAACACTCAGGGAAGCTGACGTTCCTGTAGGTTGGTCAGGTAGGATTTCCTCTAGTCAGGACCCACAAGTAACCTTCCTGACTACAACTTCGACTTTGAGGTTATGAAACCGGTAGAGTACGCTTCTCAACTGAGAAACCTTTTCTGGGACTACGACTCTCCCTAACCCCCGTCCTCCTCTTCCCCTACTGTCTCCTACTCTACCGACCCACCGTAGTGACTGAAGTACCTGTAGTCAAACTCACTTGAGGTCCTCAACCACTACCTGTCCCTCCGGACCGTACGACGTTAAGTACCCCAGAGTTTCTCAACCTGTGCGGACTCGCTGACTCGACTTGACTTACAACCAACTCTTGAACCTCCGCTACCATTACTCGAAAGAGAGGGATCAGTTCCTTGTCTAGAAGGAAGACCCCAGTGCAAGTTCCATCTTTCTTGTCATATTACTCGTAGGTATATGGATGGTGGGTCGAATTCTTTATTACATAGGGATTTATCAACTTCAGGAAAACACATGAACAGGGGTTTAACGGAACGGAAGAAAGGGGTGTCTTTAGCAGTGAGGACATTTAAAATTGTCGTCGAAATAACTCTATATCAATTATAAGATATGTTTACTTAATAAGTCAAATTATAGCTCAATACGCGATTAGGGTATTAGTCAAAATTTCGTAAGAGTAGTGAGGTCTTTCTGTGGATCTACAACAATCGCAAGTAAGAGGAAAGGATAGCGGGGTGGTCTGAGAGTCGTGATCCGTTGGTAGTCAGTTGACACATAGAGACACCTAAAGGGACAAAACGCAACTAAGACAAACATACTTCAAATATTAAACACCGGGAAACATTGACCGAAAAAAAGTGAATCGTGTTACACATATTCCAAGTCGGTAGATAGTCATTTACTGACTTTTTATTAAGTAACACACGTATATGGTGTAAAACAAATAGGTGAGTAGTCAATCAACTGTACTCACAATACAGGTGAATAAAACGCCGGTACTCGTTATGAAGAAAACACTTATGATCATGTCTAAAACACACCTACGTAAAAAAGTTAAAGAAACCCATATATAGATCCTTACCTTAACGACCCAGTATACCAATGAGGGTACAAAATGAAAAACTTCTTAAGGGTTTGACAAAAGGTCACAACGATGTCGTAAAACGTAAGGATTACCTCAAGATCAAAGAGATATAGGAGTAGTGGAGAACGATACTAGGATGATAAATTGAGATCGGTAGGATCACACATGTGTCACCTTGGAGTGACACAAAAAATAAAAGTAAAGTGACTACCAATCACTATACCTCGTAGAAAAAATGTACGAATAACCGTTAAATATATAACAGAAACCCTTTTACAGGTGAGTAAAATTTTTACCTAATAAATCCTTAAGAAGGTGGATAAAAAACTCAAGATTCTCACGAAAAATATGAGACCTATGATCTCGTTATATAGTAATAGTAGATATACTAAACGTTTATAAAAGAAAGTAAGATACCTAACGAAAAAGCGAAAGAACTATCACAGAAAACGTCTTCTCAAAAAATATTTTAGTCTAAATAGATAAAAAGGAAACTAACTAACACAAAATCCACAATCTAGATTCTTTGGTAACAGTCTAGACTTCAGTACGTCTAAATGACACATAAAAAAAGAAGATCCTTAAAATATCATCCATAAACTGGGTAAATTTCAAATATCATCCAGAAACCAGGAAAAAGACAATTTAAAACCTATCCGACACTTCACCACTCCCAGTTCAAGTAAGAAAACACACAACTATAGATGAACAGGGTTGTGGCAAACAACTTTTATAATAAGAAAGGGGTGAACTTGACGGGACCGTGAAAGGACCCATATATGGGTTCTTAACTTTAGTCCTAGAATTTCTCTATAGACGAGGGTCACGAGTGACATCGTAATAAATGTTATCGGTTTTGTATCTCTGTTGGATTTGTAGGTAGTTGTCTCCTTACCTATTTCTTTGAAATAAGGTGGAACTTTTTCTCCTTTAAGACAGACAACAATATTGTATTTATTTGAACCTTCTATAATACGCTTCATTTTATTAGGTCTGTATCTTGTCGTTTAAGATGGGCTAGGGTGAATATAGTCTTCAGATTTCAACAGTTTAAACTCCATCTCTCATCTCATCGCTCAATGGTCCCCGATCCTCCTCACCCCTCTTCCGTTACCGTGGGGTGAGGTCATGAGAACGGACCTTTTAGGGTACCTACCTCCTCGGACCACCCGACGTCAGGTACCCCAGTGACTCTCAACCTGTGCTGAGTCACTGAAGTGAAAGTGAAAAGTGAAAGTACGTAACCTCTTCCTTTACCGTTGGGTGAGGCCACAAGGACGGACCTCTTAGGGTCCCTGCCCCCTCGGACCACCTGACGGCAGATACCCCAGCGTGTCTCAGCCTGTGCTGACTTCGCTGAATCGTCGTCGTCGTCGTCGTCGTCGTCGTCGTCGTCGTCGTCCTAACCCCCGAGTCCCTCTAAAACCAGTTCCAAAACCAGTACCAAAGTGGATTCGTTCTATTCAGGATCCTTCGATGCTGTATCATGTATGTCAATTGTGATGACATAACATATCAATTCTTAAAATTCTGTCATCTACAATACAATTTACAATAAACTTTTTCTGAAAATCTCCATTGTTTCAATACTGTAACATACACCACTACCAAAGTACCCACACACGAACGGAAGTTTTAATAGTTCTACATATATATATAATTTATGCATGTTGGAAAAACGTACAGTTAGCACGGAGTTATTTTTTTTAAATTTTGTACAGTTTTCTATCTAAAAAATTCTATTTTCTTTTTCTTAAGTGGTATCTATATAAAAAAAGACCTGAGAATGAATAAAAGGTAACTACATATCGGTAGGGAGGGATAGATACCCCTTGACCAGGGTCCTAGGGGGTTCCTATGGTTTTAGGTACTTACGAGTTCAGGGAACATGTTTAATCGTAGTGTAAACGTATATCGTTTGTACAGAAGGACACATGAAATTTAGGAGAGATCTAATGGACATTATAATTATCACATTTACGATACTCATCAACGGTCACGTACCGTTAAAAAAAAAGTCTAAATTTTTCAAAAATTTAATTAATTAAATAAAATTAACCTCCGATTAATGAAATGTTATAACACCACCCAAAACGGTACGAAACAGTACTAAGTCGGTGCCCATATGTACACAAGGGGTAGGACTTGTGGGGAGGGGGACGGGGGGACGGGGTAGGGAGACCCAACAGGGTTTCGTGGTCGAAACTCACGGGACGAAGTACGTAGTTTAAACGTGACCAGTAGATAAAATGTATACCATTATATGTGCAAAGTTACGATAAGAGAGTATAGTGGGGTGGGAGTGGAAGAGGACGTGGTGTATCAGGTTTTCAGACAAGAAATGTAGATACAGAGCAAACGATGGATCACGTACTGTTTAAATTCAAAACCAAAAATCTTGAAAGACCTAAAAAAAAAGGGGGTTTATAAAAGTAGGAGACAACCACCCTAGACGTCTATTCCTCCCGGTCGACGGGTACAGACAGGAGAGACGGACTAAACTTTCTAATGACCCTTCACGAAAGAATTGTGCAACTGTACTGATTAAGATCTCTAAGTCATTCAGACTCTTCCACGAATCCTTAGACGTAAAATATATTCGTGAAGGTCCACTGTGGCCCTCCCCCAAATTCTTTGGTATTAACACGAATAGTCTGAAATTACTTGTGCACTAAGTGATTCCGAGAACAATTTACGTCTAAGACTAAGTCATTCAGACCTAACCTAGTCTCTAAGACGTATAAATGGTTCAAGGGTCCACCACTTCTCCGATACCCACATGTCTGTGACAAGTACCGACCACGGGTTATCCAGAGGACGTTGTCGATATGAGGTCCGGAACGTCTACCCGGAGACCTCCGTACCAATGCGAATCAACATATATGTTGAAAAAATGGGGTATAATAAGAAACGACGACGTTTTCAGCGAAGTCAGCAC
Organism: Capra ibex; assembly: GCA_006410555.1. Classification (NCBI taxonomy): domain Eukaryota; kingdom Metazoa; phylum Chordata; class Mammalia; order Artiodactyla; family Bovidae; genus Capra; species Capra ibex. The sequence continues at coordinate 1,533,507 of SJYO01045292.1, read as the reverse complement.
AGGCTGAGACACACTGGGGTATCTGTCGTCGGGTGGTCCGAGGGGACAGGGACCCTAAGAGGTCCGGTCTTGTGACCTCACCCAACGGTAGAGGAAGAGATAATAAGAAACGGAAATAAAATTATGTTGACTCTATTACGTGAATAGGTCGACTATACACTACGGAAGGTACAGTCTAAAACCCCCATCAAAAACTTTTCCGAAGTTCTAAAACAAAGACCCAAATGTCTTTTTCCGAACACGTCAATCCTTACGGATTAACTCTTACCCTAAAGAACCGAAGACTTGTTGATAACTGATATTATAGGTAAATAAAATTAAGATGAAAAAGGGTCTTCCACAGATAAACGTCCGACAAAAAGAAAGTGTCAACTATGAAATTACGTGTATATTAACGTAGTACAATCGGACTTTTTACCCAAATCTATTTAGTGTTCACGATCTCTATCGTGGAAAAAGTAGATGAACTAGACAGAAATAAAGTCTTTACAAGACAAAAACTTCGACTATACAAAAAGAATCTTAGAAGGAAAAAAAAAAAATTACAAACGGAAATCATTCAGTATGATTAACAAACCTACACCTTACAGAGGTAAAAGTGTATTCCTGGTAAACAGAGAAAGGGGAGTGTCCTTTTGACAAGAAAAAGTTCGTGAAACCTCTTTGAACATGAATAATCAGAGTTTATACACGAGTCCGAAACGGGAACGTATGACAAAGTACGACAGACCCGAGACTCGAACCACATCACTCACCAGTAACTAAAGGACCATTTCCCCAAAATATCAAAGTCCGTCAACGTCGACATTTAAGACCTATAGTTAAAGATCATTTGGGTGTAAAAATTTTACTCGAGAACACGTCACAAACGAAAAAATTGTTGTTACAAGACTGAATCCTCGGGAACTACAAAAACAAACAGGAAGTAGTAAAAGATTTACAAAGTACTCCGAAACCACGAGAAGTCGATTGTCACTGAATCCCAATCACCACTAAAAGACTAAACTTCAGAAAAACCACGTTATAGAATCGTCGAGACATAAAGTTAAGTCAAGTCAACGAGTCAGTACAGACTGACAAATGCTAGGGTACTTAACGTCGTTAGGTCCGGAGGGACAGGTAGTAGTTGAGGGCTTCAAGTGAGTTTGAGTACAGGTAGTTCAGCCACTACGGATCGTCGGTAGAGTAGGAGACAGCAGGGGAAAAGGAGGACGAGGGTTAGGGAGGGTCGTAGTCTCAGAAAAGGTTACTCAGTTGAGAAGCGTACTCCACCGGTTTCATGACCTGAAAGTCGAAATCGTAGTCAGGAAGGTTTCTTGGGCGTCCTGACTAGAGGAAATCTTACCTGACCAACCTATAGGAACGTCGGGTTCCCTGAGAGTTCTCAGAAGACGTTGTCGTGTCAAGTTTCCCTAGTTAAGAAGCCGCGAGTCGAAAGAAGTGTCAGGTTGAGAGTGTAGGTATGTACTGGTGTCCTTTTTGGTATCGGAACTGATCTGCTTGGAAACAACCGTTCCATTACAGAGACAAAAAGTTATACGATAGATCCAACCAGTACTGAAAGGAAGGTTCCTCATTCGCAGAAAATTAAAGTACCGACGTCAGTGGTAGACGTCACTAAAACTTCGCGGGGGGGGACGGGGGGGCGGTTTTATTTCAGACTGTGACAAAGGTGACAAAAGGGTAGATAAAGGGTACTTCACTACCCTGGTCTACGATACTAGAAGCAAAAGACTTACAACTCGAAATTCGGTTGAAAAAGTGAGAGGAGAAAGTGAAAGTAGTTCTCCGAAAAATCAAGGAGAAGTGAAAGACGGTATTCCCACCACAGTAGACGTATAGACTCCAATTACTATAAAGAGGACCGTTAGAATTAAGGTCGAACACAAAGAAGGTCAGGTCGCAAAGAGTACTACATGAGACGTATCTTCAATTTATTCGTCCCACTGTTATATGTCGGAACTACATGAGGAAAAGGATAAACCTTGGTCAGACAACAAGGTACAAGTCAAGATTGACAACTAAGGACTGGACGTATGTCCAAAGAGTTCTCCGTCCAGTCCACCAGACCATAAGGGTACAGAAAGTCTTAAAAGGTCAAATAACACTAGGTGTGTCAGTTTCCGAAACCGTATCAGTTATTTCGTCTTTATCTACAAAAAGACCTTAAGAGAACGAAAAAGCTACTAGGTCGCCTACAACAGTCAACGTAGAGACCAAGGAGACGGAAAAGATTTTGGTCGAATTTGTAGACCTTCAAGTGCCATGTGCATAACGACTTCGGACCGAACCTCTTAAAACTCGGAATCGTCCACCAACTTCACCCTTAACCTCGAAGATAAAAAAAAAAAAAATTAAAATGATTCATCATAAAAATTACATACACACAACGTACGTGTGCAAATACTGAAAAACACCAGAACGGGACGTCGTACACCCTAGAATCAAAGGGATGGTCTGGTCCCCACCTTGGGTAGGGGACGTAACCCTTGTGTCTCTGAATTAGTAACCTGATGGCCCTTCAGGGACGTGCGTGTACAAATTTTATAGTTTACTATGTCCTCCCCTATTTTACTTTTGATCCGGGGTGAAAGGTCAGGGTTGGGAAGACAACAACAACAAGTCAGTGATTTAACACAGGTTGAGAAAACACTGGGGTACCTGACGTCGTGTGGTTCGAAGGCACAGGAAATGATAGAGGGTCTCAAACGAGTTTGTGTACAGGTAACTCAGTCACTACGGTAGGTTGGTAGAGTAAAAGACGACGGGGGAAGAGGAGGACGGGAGTTAGAAAGGGTCGTAGTCCTAGAAAAGGTTACTCAACGGAGAAATGTAGTCCTACAGTTTCATGACCTCGAAGTCGAAATGGTAGTCAGGAAGGTTACTTATCAGTCCCAACTAAAGGAAATCCTAACTGACCAAAATAGAGGAACGACAGGTTCCCTGAAAGTTCTCAGAAGAGGTCGTGGTCAGTGGTGATATAAAATTTACCATAAAACCTATAAAACTATGAACAAAGAACTAAATACGTCTTACAGAAGTCAGGGATGAGACTTGTTTACACCTTAAAGTTCGTCAATATAAGGTACCTGTCTCCTCGGAGCGACCGACGTCAGGTACCCCAACGTTTCTCAGTCTGAGCTGACTCTTTGATCGTATAATAGAGGATTGAACACGTAGGGGTTAAGGGTCAAAGAGGCGAAGAGTTTAAATATACAAAGGAACTACTAAAATCTTATCCACGAACTTAGGATAAAGGAAAAGTCCCAATTCAAAAAGTTTTTAATACATTGAAAACCTTATCCTTTTTCACTTTAAGCGAGTCACCACAGACTGAGAAACGGTGGGGTACCTGACATCAGGTACCTTACGAGGTCCGGTCTTATGACGTCACCCATCGGAAAGGGAGGAGGTCCCGTAGAAAGGTTGGGTCCCTCGGTGTTCCCGTTTGGACGTATGTTAAGTCTCTAGTTTTATATTTTTATAGACGATTATTCTAAGGAAGGGAGGTGGAATTTTTTAATAGTCGTTATTAAAAACCCTAAGGGAAGGTCCACAGAATTTCCTACACTTTCGTCTATGCACATGTGTGGTCGGGGAAGAGGGTGTAAACTACTACATGTGCTACTCGGAACAAACACACGTCCAGGAGAACCGGAGTGAAATGAGAAGGACAGTGGTGTAACGTGGTCGAAGAATACCGGAGGTTGGTGGTAGAGTACTTACGTCGGACCGAAGGAGAGTTCGATACAAGTTCAGAGTAAACACAAGTTTCGTTCCCTAAGACACTCTAGGATGAATGACGTGTGTTCATTTGTGGTACTATGTCCCCTTTAATTACGGGGTACCCCGATTAGAAACTGGCTATTCTTTATACTCGGTCGATTTAAGAAGGGGGTCTGTCTGACAGGATCTTCGTAGCACCGATGAGTCTCCTACCAGGGTGTTCCAGTCCTCTATAGGTTGTGGGAATTACCTCCGACCGTGGTATTTCGCCACGGTTCACCGAGAGTAACGAAAAGACGAACTTAAGAATGTAGTGAGTGGAAACGAAGGACTCTAACACGAGGAGTCAATTCGACGTCGTGTCTTTGGAACTGGAGCGTGTGAGGAGGAGACACCATAAAACCACCGGAAGTCAAGGACGATGAAAATATCCACCGTAATTAATTGAATAGAATTCGATAAGTCTTAACTTTATGAAATTTAGTATGACCGGAAAATATGGTGGTCAGACTTAATTATTGTAAAATTATAGGAGTTTACAACTTTATGTTTCGAACGGGTATAGTGTAAATTAATTTTTATTAGACTTTAGTAGCACCCTTACTTTTGTTCTTTACAATAAAAAAAGATCGACGGTCTGTTTCAAATGGACCAATACAAAGAGAAGTCAAGTCAAGTCAGTGAGTCAGCACAGGCTGAGAAACGCTGGGTACTTAGCGTCGTGCGGTCCGGAGAGACGGGTAGTGGTAGAGGGCCTCAAGTGAGTCCGAGTACAGGTAACTCAGTCACTACGGTAGGTCGGTAGAGTAGGAGACAACAGGGGAAGAGGAGAACGGGGGTTAGGAAGGGTCGTAGTCAGAGAAAAGGTTACTCAGTTGAGAAGCGTACTCCACCGGTTTCATGACCTCAAAGTCGAAATCGTAGTAAGGAAGGTTCCTTATGGGTCCCGACTAGAGGAAAGCTTACCTGACCAACCGAGAGGAACGTCAGGTTCCCTGAGAGTCCTCAAAGACAATGTGTATATGTATGGACGTTTTCTAACTAGAAGACGAAAATCCGTCGACTCAAAGTCTCTCTTAAAAATTCACTAATTCTTTGAAAATTTTAGAAACAGTCTCTTTCTATTTATCGTACACTATAGCGGATATACACCTTAGAATTTTTACCATGTTTATTTGAATAAATGTTTAGTCTTTATCTCAGTGTCTATATCTTTCCTTTGAATACTAATGGTACCCTCCACCCCCTCCTCCCTCCCTATTTAACCCTCTAACCCTAACCGTATATGTGCGACGATATATATGTCATCTATTGATCATTTCTGAATGACATATCGTGTCCCCTGAGTTATGAGACATTACTGGATATTCTCTTTTCTTAGATTTTTTCTTACCTTATAAATACATACATATTGAATAATTGAAACGACATTCGGACTTTGATTGTATTACAACATTCAGTTGATAAGAGGTTAATTTTAATTTTGTTTTTTTGAAAGAGATTTCAAAACGATGAATCCTGTCCTACCCTTTTGGAAGCAAATTTTGTGTTTTCCCGTAACAACACTCCGTACATCGTACATGATCGAGTAATAAAAAAAGTGTGGTAAACTCAACTTTAACTGTAATCGTATATGTGAACTGACTCAAACTTTTAGACTCTGCAATTACCTGTTCCTCTCTTGTCCCTTAATCCACCGCACGACATAACAGGGTGCATCACTCAGTCACAAAGATCGACCACAGGAAAAAGAGGGACATCCACTGGTGCCTCCTTTCTCACTGGGTGATTCAATAAGAGTCGGCACTGGACTTCCGGAAGAACTCTTTCCAATATATATTCCAGAAATACTAAATAAAAGTACATCTCAGTTATCATTACAACTTTGGAGACGGGTATATAAAAATGAGATGATTAAGGTATAGAATGTCCTTTTTTATTCAAATGTTCTCCTTTGGGCTACTAATCTATAGTGGGAAATGGATTGACATGGTGACAATCTTCTGAAAAGTGTGAGAGGTCAGAAACTTAAAAGTCTTAATTAGAATATAAGTAAAGAAAGTGAGAAATCACAGACTTTACGGAAAACGAAGACCCAGAGACCCATGTAAAGAGTTTAACAATACGGTATCTGTGTTTCAAGTTCCTCTAAAATTTACTATCCTATTCGTCAACACTTAAATATATATACATATACATATTATAAAATATATAAATTTAAATATATTTATATAAATTTATAAATATTTATATAAATATATAAAATTATATAAAATTTATATAAATTTTACATGATTATAATATATATTATACAAATTTATATAAATATTTATGTAATTATAAATATATAAATATAAATTATAATATATTTATATATAAATATATTATGTAAATATACTAAATTTAATATATATAATATAAATATAATAAATAAATATAAATATATACTTATATATAAATTTATATAAATATATATATAAATATATATATATAAATCATCAGTATATAATGTGAGTTTCAACTTTTTTGTTTTTACTGGAAATTGAAATACGATTTACTCTTTGAGTTTAGGAAGCCAACCTTTGGTCCGATAAAATCTGTACACTTATTGTCTTTGTCACTCAAATAGAGATCCCTTTACTGTAAACCTTGGGAGTCTCGTAGGACTTAGAGTTTCTATCTCTTCTAATCCATTTCTAAGAACAAGATCGGAAATCGATTACGGTATGTTGGTACCGAAACTTTAGGATCTTATGACCTCTTCTTTCAAGACAAAATAATTCTACATAAGAATATCTACAACGGAGGAATCCTTAAGATGGGAACTTGGGAAAAAATTTCTAAACACCACTACTTCAGATATGAGAAAGTGACCAGTTAATCAGTGTATAAAGAAATACTTACAGTACGATCAGTGAAAGCATCTGAGAGAAGAGAAGTATCTTCAGAGGGAAAATCGGGTCTATAAGGGTTTTGTAAGTATAAACTAGAATCCTTCCGCGTAATAGTAATGTAAACATAATATCTAATATTTAGAGAAAGAATTTCACACAAGAGGTCCTGAATTATCTTCTGGGTACGTTTAGAAGGGTCCTATCTTGACTTGCCCTTGTAGTGAAGGGTAGTGACTTACCCTTCTTGTCCTCTGGGTAAGAATAATAATCACTATCCCGCTATCTTATAAGACTTAAATAACGTACAAGGTTACTTTTGAGGAGAGTAGGAGGTACGATGTAATAACACTCCATGGGGGTGTGACAAGAGTCAAGTAGAGTCCCTTGTATTCACGTTATTTTCTATACGTTCGTGTTGTATCTTGTTTGTAGTTTCGCTGATAGTTTCTTTTGCGTGTACGCGTTGTTACCTCTTTCCACACCTCGTCGGTGTGTCACGACGCCCCAAAGAAAGGGACACCTGGACACTTACCTCCGCTTCGAAAATCTCCCGGTAACACATTATGCATAGTGTTAAGTTTTGTATCTTTGAAAAGGAAGTTCTTGTTATGAAAAATTAACCTTATACTGACGAAGTGATACAACACGATCAAAGACGACATGTTGTTACACATATACTGTGAAAAATTTACCCCGTTTCCACAGATATTACAGAAACGACGAATAGGTCTAAAATAACGAACCAAACAGTCATATTAGTGAGAACGTCTATGCGCAAAAGGAGTGGGGGTAGGGAGGAAACATAAATGTTCCGTTTTGTACGAGAGGGTCAAATCACCAAGAGTCGGAAAGGTCACATAGTCTTAGTGGACCTCCGGTTCACTCTGACCTGACTACCCGGAATGGGGTCCGTGACACTCTATTCATTAAGATCCTAACAACAACAAATCAGTGAATCAGTACAGGCTAAGAAACACTGGGGTTCCTGACTTCGTACGGTCCAGGGGGACAGGAAGTGACAGAGGGTCTCGAACGAGTCTGAGTACGGGAAGTTCAACCACTACGGTAGGTTGGCAGAGTAGGAGACAGCAGGGGAAGATGAGGACGAAAGTTAGAAAGGGTCGTAGTCCCAGAAAAGACTACTCAGTCAACAAACCTAGTCCACCGGTTTCATAACCTCGAAGTCGAAGTCGTAGTCGGGAAAGTTACTTATAAGTCCTGACCAAAGGAAACCCTAACTGACCAAACTAGAACGTTAGGTTTCCTGATAGTGTAGAAGAGGTTGTGGTGTCGAGTTTTCGTAGTCAAGAAGACGTGAGTTGGAAGAAATACCAGGTTAAGAGTGTAGGTATGTACTGATGACCTTTTTGATATCAAAACTGATCTACTTGGAAATAGATCCCACCTTGGACGAGTAAACGTAAAATTATTCAATAGACCACTCCAACTACGATGACCAGACTCATCGTGTGAAACTCTTTGTGACGGGACCTACTTGGGTCGAGAAGTACTTACAATGAACTCTCTTAGTGGCGACCGTCCAACCACAGTGATGTTTAAATACTTGGGGTTGAAAAGAAAATTTAACTTCATATCAACCAAATGTCACATCACAATCAAAGTCCACTTGTCGTTTCACTAAGTCAATATATATATATATATATATATATATATATATATATATATTAAGATTTCTAAGAAGGTTTAATATCCAATAACATTCCATAACTTACCGACCTACCGTAGTGACTGAGCTACCTACACTCAGACTCACTTGAGGTCCTTAACCACTACCTGTCCCTCCGGACCGCACGACGTTAAGTACCCCAGTGTTTCTCAACCTGTGCTGACTCGCTGACTTGACTTTGACTTGACACGATGTTTATCCAGGAACAACAAATAGGTAAAATGTGTATTATCACGTACACAATTAGGGATTGAGGATTAAATAGACACGACTTTGGTACGTTGAGTCTGACCCTGAGTTAGATACCCGACCCCGAGTATGGTTCGGTCTTGGGCGACAGAAAATTAACTATAGTGTGTGGACCAGAGTCCTGAATTGCTTCGAACCTGTATTAGAGTAGCGTCTTTCTTGAGTCACTCTCTGTTCCACTATCCATTCTTCACTTAAATAAATCTGTCTTCGTGTCAGGTGTCTTAGATAGAGTCTTCCGATCTTTGAGACCTTATACCGTACCAAACAAAAATACCCGACCCATCAAAGTATCCGATGACTTCTCCTTCTAATAAGACTGATAAAGTCCCTTCCCCGTTCCTAAAGGTCTTAACTCGGTGACGGGTGAAAAACCGGAAAATACCAACCAGACCCGAAGGAACCACCGAGAGGACGGACGTCACGGTCTCTGGGTCCAAGCTAGGGACCCAACCCTTCTAGGGGCTTCTTCCCTTACCGACGGGTAAGGTCATAAGAACGGACCTATTAAAGTACCTGTCTCCTCGGACCGTCCGATATCAGGTTCGATACCCCAGCGTTTCTCGATCTGTCTTGACTCGTTGATTGTCAAAACGAAAGTCTTGATAGTACCGTAACCACCCACACAATAAATCGTACGATCACACACTACTCCGATTTCCAAGTGACCTTTAGTTTAGAAGGTGATAGAATCTGACTCAACTAGGATTGGTCAAAAGTAGTACAGAATACCTACACTCTCAACCTGACATTTCTTTCGACTCACGACTTCTTAACTACGAAAACTTGACACCACAACCTCTTCTGAGGACTCTCAGGGAACCTGACGTTCCTCTAGGTTGGTCAGGTAAGACTTCCTCTAGTCGGGACCCTAAAGAAACCTCCCTTACTACGACTTCGACTTTGAGGTCATGAAACCGGTGGATACGCTTCTCAACTGAGTAACCTTTCTGAGACTACAACCCTCCCTAACCCCCGTCCTCCTCTTCCCCTACTGTCCTACTCTACCGACCTACCGTAGTGGCTGAACTATCTGTACTCAAACTCACTTAAGGACCTCAACCACCATCTGTCCCTCCGGACCGCACGACACTAAGTACCTCAGTGTTTCTCAGTCTGTGCTGATTCGTTGACTTGACTTGACTACCAATACAGTAAGGAAATTTCCTACACGAAATAGGAGAGGGAAGGACAAAGTGAGGGGGCGGGGGTGGAAAAGGAAACCATTGGTATTCACACAAAAGATACACTCATATAAAGATAAACATTTAAGTAAATATAGTAAAAAGATATTCACTATAGTACTTAAAACAGAAACAAACTGAAGAAAATCATACTATTAGAGATCCAGGTAGGTACAAGGACGTTTACCGTAATAAAACAACTAAAAATACCAACTCATTATAAGGTAAGAGATATATGTGGTGTAGAAGAAATAAGTAGACATTTACCCGTGAATCCAACAAAGGTACAAAACCAGTAACATTTATCACGACGACACTTGTAATCTCACGTACATAGAAAACTTTAAAAGAGACATACGGTTCATTTTGTGATGATCCGTTAAGATAGTTCGAAGAGAAAGGTAACAGACGTTTATTAAACTGAAGATCGATAAGGGGAAGTTTGAATAGAGAAGAAGAGTCTCCGTGTATTCACGTTTGTGAAGTTCGACTATTGAACAGAATACGAAAGAACTCTCCTCTCCTTTGTGGTGACCCTTCTAAGGACTGTAAAATAGTGTTTAGGGGTTTGGTCGACCACAGACTCATGACAAAGAGAAAGTAGCAAGGATAAAGAACTTCTCTTATTTTTTGTTTGACATGGAACTTAGGGTAAGAAGGATTGGAGGTTTAACTAAACAAACGAACCAATAAGGGAGAGTGAAATGACCTAGTAAGGACAATTATACGTTTTGAGGTGATCTTAACAGTAATATCATTGTTTGTACTTAACAAAACTGGGATCCTGAAGATATCAATGAGATGAAAAGAATAAAACGTCTGAAAATTTTACTTTGAAGAGATTTCTCAACAGACCCAATATGGAGGAAGATGAAAGGTTATTGACCAATTGTGTAAGGGTGGACCAAAACGGAGAGTTTACGGGGACTACACCTAAAGGGGTAGACGAGGGCTAGAGAGTCAACAATTAGGAGAAGTACATTATAAACGGAGTCAAAAGAGGCGGTGACTGGACACACGACCTTATTGGAAGAGAGTTGGTAGAGATGTCGAACACAAGAAGAGAAGTGAGTTGGAGGAAAAGGATACAACAGAATCACTTTGCCTCGTCCTAGGTCCCCACCCCCTACGCCACCCTTCGGGAAGACCCATGTCTAGGAAAGGAACTAGGGACAAGGGACAAATATCCTTTAAAGGTTCACCGAGTCACCATTTCTTAGGTGGATCGTTACATCCTCTGTGTCCTCTGTACCCTAGTGTCCAAACTAGGGAGTCAGTCCTTCTAGGAGACCTCTTCCTTCACCGTTGAGTGAGGTAATAAGAACGGACCCCTTAGGGCACCTGTCTCCTCGGACCTTCACATGTCAGGTACCCTAGTGTTTCTCAACCTGTGCTGAATCGTTGGTTCGTTGTTGTCGGAGGATCTGGAAGGGACTCAAGGTTTCCCGTCTAAGTTTGTAAACGATTAGTCCTTTCTCTCTCCTACGTCTTTGTTTTCCCCCTCGTACACCTTAGACTTTTTAAATATTGCGCTTGAATAAATGTTTTGTCTTTATCTGAGTATCTGTATCCTTTGTTTGAATATCGATCGTTCCTCCTACCGAAACCCCCTCTATTGAATCCTTAAACCCTAATTGTATGTGTGTGATCCTGTCTTTCATTTCTCCTTGATTTCTCGGAGAACTACTTTCACTTTCTTCTCTCACTTTTTCAACCGACTTTCGAGAGACGTTCCTCCAGGTTGGTCAGGTAGGATTTCCTCTAGTCAAGGCCCACAAGTAACCTTCCTGACTACAACTTTGACTTTGAGGTTATGAAACCGGTTGACTATACTTCTCGACTAAGAAAACTTTTCTGGGACTACGACCCTTTCTAACTTCCGTCCTCCTCTTCCCCTGCTGTCTCTTACTCTACCAACCTACCGTAGTGGTTGAGTTACCTCTACTCAAACCCACCCGAGGTCCTCAACAATAACCTGTCCCTCCGGATCGTACGACGCCAAGTACCCCAGCGTTTCTCGGCCTGTGTTAACGCAGACTTGATGACGTATATTTTACCTAGTTGTTCCTGGATGACATATCGTCTCCCTTGATATGAGTTATAGAACATAATTTGATATTTCCTCTTCTCAGATTTTTACTTAATATATACATTATATTAACGAAGTCGAAGTCGTAGTCAGGAAGGTCACTTATTAGTACTAACTAAAAGACCAAACTTGAGGAACGTCAGGTTCCCTGAGAGTTCTCAGAAGAGGTTGTGGTGTCAAGTTTTCGTAGTTAAGAAGTCGTGAGCCGAAAGAAGTGTCAGGTTGACAGGGTAGGTATGTACTGGTGACCTTTTAGGTATCGGAACTGATCTGCCTGGACACAACCGTTTCATTACAGAGACGAAAACTTATACGACAGATCCAACCAGTATTGAAAAGAAGGTTCCTCATTCTCAGAAAATTAAAGTACCGACGTCAGTGGTAGACGTCACTAAAACATCGGGGGTTTTTATTTCAGACTGTGTCAGAGGTGACAAAGGGGTAGATGAAGGGTACTTCACTACCCTGGTCTACGGTACTAGAAGCAATCTCCCTAGAAATTTTTTACGTTTAGTCTAGTACAGTGAGGGAATGAATAGTGAAAAAACATCAAAGGATGATATAAACCTTATTTCGAATTTTACAAGTAGATCTTAGGATGTTCTAGGTACGTAAAGAATGGGAAGTTGGACCAGGACCAGTTACAAGAAACATGCAAGTAACAACAAGTCAAAGGACTTTTGTTCTAGAGAGTGACCGTGGAAACGGAATCGACAGGGGAGACGAATCTGTAAGGGGTTTAGAAACGTTGGACGGACAAAAAGTAGGAAATCCACGGTCGAACTTTAACACGTGGAGTCTAACCCTAAACTTGGTTACAAGAAAATTAATGTTAGTGAGTGGACCACAGACCTGAATGACTCCGAGTCTAAGAAACACAGAGTCGTATCTTCCTTAAGTAGGGCTCCGTTTCACTATCCGTTCTTCATCAAAATAAAATTCCACGAACGCTCTCTACGTTCATCCGTTCACTTCCCCGGAATTAGGGGTTCCTAATTCACCTGATGTCAAATATTAGTTTCCTTTCAATCCCTCCCCCCTTTCTGGAGGGAGAAGTTCATCTACACTCTGAACATAGTGATCGAGGAAGAAACATAACCCGTCCTCTCATAGACTGAGACACTCCAGTTTGATCCTAATAGTATCGTGAATAAGTCTAGTCATCTTCCTACCACTGTAAGAAGAAAGTGAATTACCGAACCCCGTATAGAGTAAAATAAATATCGAAATATCAATTCGTTCGGACGAAACAAGGTACCGTAAGGATATCAAAAGAACTCACTAACAATTAAATGTGAACAGCGGGGTTCAAAGGCTCCAAAGGGTGAGATATCAGGGGACGACCCTGAAGGTGTTGGGGGACACATGAAGAGGTTGATAGAAGGAGACAGGCATTCTTTCACTAATGAATACAGGAGTCTCTCTGGAAGGACAGGTAAACTACATTCAGTGAAGGAAGAGGAGGAGGGAGTATCATGTTTAATTGTAAACTTTCCCATACAAGTAAAAACAAAAGAACAATATTAGAGGAGATAATCAAGTACTTGATGGACTCCGATCTCTAGAATGGACACCACAATTGTAGTGTCAGGCGTCTTAGATCGAGTAACATACCGTGTACCCACGAGTTTTTGATAAACTACTCTCTGACTAATTAAAAAAAAAAAAAAAACCTCGTAACGAAAATCGTCGTTTTTTTCGACCGGTGTTACATTTTCAGTTAATTAAATTACTAATTCATGTGCTGTTAGGTGTACTTCGGAAACATTTCTCTCCTCATTTTAATAGATACGACTATACCCGTTGTATAAATTATTTATCAATTTACCATTTTCGGTAACGATTTGGACTTAGATCAAGGTTAAAAAAAAAAAAATTACGTAGAAGTGAAAATATGAGAGAGAAAGAGAGATACAGTTGAAGGTCCTAAAGATGTCTAAAGAAGGTCCCTTACCGTTATACCTCACTTTTCTTAAAGAATGGAGTAGGGAAAGACTTGATAATCTAAAATTTAAAAAATATCAAACGTTTAATAGGAAAATATTGTAGAATCAAACTTTTGTTTCTGTAAAACTCCACCTAATGTTTTATTATACGTGTGATATAAGTAACGGATGTTTATAAATAGTAGGTGCATGGTCGACGACGATCTCCGAAGTATATGTCGTCCTAGGTAGACAAGGGGTATTGACTTATAGATCTTTTTTTTTTTTTGTCATTTATAATGATCCCAAAAGGAGTCTCTCTCTCACCATCCTACTACCAACCTAAAGTAGTACCAAAGAATAAAGGTTGGAAGATACCATTTATACTAGTCACAACATTAATTCAATAAAATTTTCTGTAAATTTATGAAGATACCGTTTTCATGAGTAATTGACAAAATCTTGGGAAATGAACCGTTCCCCGTATAAAAAGCGAATTTCAGTAATTAACACATTTATGGAAACCATATCTCCGTCAATATGTTTACACATCATGAATGTTGAAATATTGATACGTTGTCAAGGGACATCCTTTGAGTTTTGAGTTAGAACGAAAAGAAACGGGTCTCTGACTTGAAGAAATTGTACCGAAATCACTGTACGAATAGAACCTTTTACTCACAGGTCACTCTAAGTTCCAGAGAACAATCAATTATAAACATTGTGTAGACTCCCATAAATACCTTTGACATCCGTCAATCTTATCCCTTTTCCTCAGGTTTTACCGTCACCAATTTTCCGTTTCTTTCCCTTTTCGGACGTTTTTCCCTTGTTTCCTTTTCAAGTACGCGGTCTCTCTCTTGTAGTCCACTTTGTTTGTACGAAGGAAGGACCGATTGGGATTAAATGTGTCCCGTCAGAGTCTCCTCTCCTCTGTTTTGTGTATTTTTCTCCCTCGGTTCTGACCAACTCCGGAGAGGAAACTCCAACCGGACGGGAGTGTGGAACTCCCACACGACAGGAAACAAACGACTTATTTTAAGACTCGACATTGAGTCAACATTGTGACCAGGTGGTAAATTTTGGAAAACAACGTCACTGTGTCTTCGCTCCTTTAATGTGTGAGAGGATTGTCTTTGGTAAAACTTAGGTTTTACCGTTTTGAGAACTCCACTATCTTCGACTCAAGATTCACTTCACACAGACTTTGGTACATTGAGTCTAACCCTGAACTTAGGACGGTTTTAGATCTAACCATGAGTACCAGAAGGTTGACTCTAGTGTGTGGATCAAAGTCCTGAATTACTTCGGGTCTAAGAACTACAGAGTATCGTTTTTCTTAAGTCACTCTCTGTTTCACTACCCATTCTTCACCTGAATAAATCTCTCTTTGAGTGACGTGTCTGTCCCGATAGAGTCTTCCGTCCTCGTCGGGTCCCTCGTATGAGGTGTCTGTTCTCACATCCGGTGGTGTCTTCCATTCACACCGGTACTTTACACGACACGAATCGAAAATACTCGACACATTAAAGTATCCTATTACTCACCCTCCTCAGAAGGTTGAGAAAACCCCCCTCCTCGTCTCTGAAGGTCCTGCACCCGGGGACACGTACAAAACCAGGAATCACCAACCGGAATCTCGAGAGTACCACGACCACCCGCACGGTCAATCGAACGACCCCACAATGTCACTTGCACATGACTCCGAGTTCCAGATCAGTAGAACCTGGACAAACCAAGATTAGTCAACACAGGAGTCCGATACAGTAAGAAAATTTTACACACGGGACTGGAGAAGGAAGGACAAAGTACAGGCAACCCGGAGACCCTCTGTCTTCCTTACAGTATCAGAACACTCCTTTCTTCCAATTTTACACGTCATCCTTTACCTTTTGGGTTTTCTCACCCTTCCTCTTCTTTTCGGTAGGTCCCTTAGAGTATATGACTTCAACACTAAGAAGAAAATAACTCTCACACTTTCAACCTTCTCTTTTGTTTCTGTTGACAGTCTAAACCCTCGACAAGTTGATCTCTTTCTTCTCGTCTGTTTTGGGTTTCAATTGTCGTTCTTTCTTTAGTGATTCTAGTCCCGTCTTTATTTACCTTATCTTTGATTCTTTTGCTATCTTATGTAGTTACTTCGATTTTTGATAAAGAAACTCTTCAATTTTAACTATTTTGAGATCCCTCACTCTGAGTAGTTCTTTTTTTCCCTCTCCTGGGTTTAGTTATTTTAATCTTTACCTTTTTAATCTTTAATGTCACCTGTGGTGTCTTTATGTTTCTTGGTATTCTCTGGACCCTCGACAACGAAATTCCTTTCTGTTTCACAACTTAAAGACGTTTACATAAACACTGGTTGAAAGGTTTTAGTAGCTCTTCGTGTAATATAGGTACCAAAAACAAAAAAAAAAAAAAAGAGTTCAAGGAACGTAAAGAGTAAAAGTCACTTGAAAAACACGTGAACTGAAATTGGTGTGAGAGGGTTCCAGTGAGATACACAGGACAGGATTCGTCTTTGTGGTGGTGAAAGTCGTGGGGTCAACGTATGTAGGTATGTTGGTTTGGAGGACGTAGGGGACATAACCTTTCGCCTAAGAATTGGTGACCTGGTGGTCCCTTCAGGAAGGGGTCACGTAAAAGTTCCGTGAGACCACTATGTTATCTTGTTCGAACTAAATCAGAGAAAGAGATTCGTTCGAAGTATGTACGAGTCAATGGACGGACAATCGAAAGATGGTCCTATGAACTAACTAACTAACACAGTATGGGACGAACTAAGGATCTTCGTAAAGTCCACGGTAGAAGGTGAACTAGACTCCAATTATTATAGAGAACCTTAAATCTCAGAGAGTGGATCAGAACGAAAGACTTTTATAAAGTAACGACCCTAAGGATTATCTTGTACATCATTTTATATTTACTCAACAGTCAGTAGAGACTTTACCATTATATAAGAGGTCGAAAGATAAGTCTATACAAAGAAACCCGAACAAAGAAAATCCAGACAATGATCTATAAGAGTCTTCTTAACGGAGGTGAATACGAAGGACTTTTAATTTAACCTCTAAACAAGTCTCTACACAGACGGTATTTAATGGTAAGGTGAATTTTTTACGGACCGTTAAGAACCTTTGTAGAAGTCCATTTTTAATGAGGGACTTGACTTGTACCCGATTACTCATGTTAAGGACGTTATATCAAGTATGGGGGTCGTGACGACTTTTAGTGGACCAGGTACCGAACCAATATCCTGACAACACTGAAGAACTGTGTTCTATAACAAACAAGTGGTATTAATGGTTCGACGAAGAGGGGATATCTGTACCACACAACTTAAGACACTGAAGGAACAATGAACCCTACCTAGGAAATTTATGAGTTGTGTAGGAGTGAATAAAAGGGACGGTCACATTTCGACAGTCTTTATAAAAAAAGTTTTTAGTAAGTAAGTAAATAAACAGATTATCTGTTCATATTGTCCATGTCACATGTTACCCTATTAGGTTTTACCAATAGTTCGGGTAAGGACAGTGGACCCCACGAAGATCAGATCGTTCCCTCTACCCGACTACTTATTTATTCCCACTTGACCTCTTCTGAGAACTCTCAAGGAACCTGATGTACCTCTAGTTTGGTCAGTTAGAATTGTCTTTAGTTGGGACTTATAAGTAACCTTCCGGACTACGACTTCGACTTCGAGGTCGTGAAACCGGTGGACCACACTTCTCGACTGGGTGACCTTTGTGGGTGTTGTTTTTTATTATGTCATCTCCAGGGCTCAATCTTGTCTGAGGTCCTATAGGGAGGTCTTACAAGAACCGAAAGAAGTGACACTCCCTACATGTAAGTCTTCGAAGTATTTCTCCCAAAGTGAACCTAGTTCTGTTTTGGAAGGTTTCTGGTCCCGTCCCCTCATCAAGTCTGTCTCTGTCTGGTCCACCTCGGTCGTCGAACTCGTTTCTGTCGCTCAGTCCTACCTCCCCAGAGGTTCTTTTAACGAAATTACTCCGGGTGCCGAGTGGGTGGTTTACGGAAAAATTTCTTAAACAGAAACGAAATAGTGGTCGGGTGTCCGAAATCTATCTTTCTACCAAATACGTTTCACTAATATTCAGAAACCAAATCGTGGTCGTAGAACAAACTACGACATGAAAAAGTTTATGAAAAAATCTTCCTAGCCACCCACCAAATACGGACGAGTCTGGTGAGGGACTTACACAACGACGAGAGTACCAAGTCCGGTGATACCTTCGTCCCTCAAATCCCATAGACAGGTCCTGAATCTCCACTCCAGACCTTGTTCTCAATTTTCAAAATTTCAGTAGAACTTTCCTCAGCACCGATTGTCGTCGTTCTATCTGTGTTATGTCACTCTTTTTCATCCCTCACACTACGACTTCCAACTAACAACACATTGCCTTTCCGTTTACTTTATCCGGACTTTAACTAGAGAGACTTCCTCCTCGTTTTTGTCCTCTTTCACTCTACACCCTCTGTGGTTTACGTCGGGTAGACGAGGGTCACTACGACTCCCCGGTCCTTTCCACTCCTGGTCCAGGGTGACGAAAACGATTTATCCCTTAGTTTTAGTGGTGATGCTCTTCTTTCCATAGTTTCCTAGTTCCCTCATCTACTATGTCTTACTCCACAGGAGTCTCTTTTGACACGAAGACACCTCGAACTACTGTCTCCCTTCCTGTTCTTCTCTCTACTGGTCTACCCCAAAACCTCGTTTGACCCTTGACTCAATAGCGTATTTTCCTTTACCTCGCACGATCACGGAGACCGAGTAGTGAAGGGGAGACGTCGTAGCGTGTACGTCAGTCTTGGACGAAGAGTCATCAGTATCTACAGATAAGAAGAATCAGTATCAGAGATAAGAAGAACTTCGTAAATGATATTCAAAAGGGGGAAACGAAACTAACCTGGACTCTGTTTGAGATTTAAGTTCCACCAAATAAAAGTCTGTACGAGAACAGGGGTGAGGAGTAGAAACTAGGTTCTAGTCTCTTACTTTATTATCTTCAGAACCCACCGAATAAAATCACCGGTAGAAGGGAAATACGTGTGAGGTGGGACTTGGAGGACGGAGGGTGACAAGTACGGAGTCTTATCCAAACAGAGAGGGGAAAGAAGGAGACGGGTGCGAAGTTGGAGCTTTATTTTTAAAGACAATGGGTCCCGGGGAAAACGTCATANTCAGTAGAACTTTCCTCAGCACCGATTGTCGTCGTTCTATCTGTGTTATGTCACTCTTTTTCATCCCTCTCACTACGACTTCCAACTAACAACACATTACCTTTCCGTTTACTTTATCCGGACTTTAACTAGAGAGACTTCCTCCTCGTTTTTGTCCTCTTTCACTCTACACCCTCTGTGGTGTACGTCGGGTAGACGAGGGTCACTACGACCCCCCGGTCCTTTCCACTCCTGGTCCAGGGTGACGAAAACGATTTATCCCTTAGTTTTAGTGGTGATGCTCTTCTTTTCATAGTTTCCTAGTTCCCTCATCTACTATGTCTTACTCCACAGGAGTCTCTTTTGACACGAAGACACCTCGAACTACTGTCTCCCTTCCTGTTCGTCTCTCTACTGGTCTACCCCAAAACCTCGTTTGACCCTTGACTCAATAGCGTATTTTCCTTTACCTCGCACGATCACGGAGACCGAGTAGTGAAGGGGAGACGTCGTAGCGTGTACGTCAGTCTTGGACGAAGAGTCATCAGTATCTACAGATAAGAAGAATCAGTATCAGAGATAAGAAGAACTTCGTAAATGATATTCAAAAGGGGGAAACGAAACTAACCTGGACTCTGTTTGAGATTTAAGTTCCACCAAATAAAAGTCTGTACGAGAACAGGGGTGAGGAGTAGAAACTAGGTTCTAGTCTCTTACTTTATTATCTTCAGAACCCACCGAATAAAATCACCGGTAGAAGGGAAATACGTGTTGCCAATAAAGGTCCGTCTAGTCAAGGCTATGGTTTTTCCAGTAGTCGTGTATGGATGTGAGAGTTGGACTGTGAAGAAAGCTGAGCGCCGAAGAATNAAGAAAGCTGAGCGCCGAAGAATTGATGCTTTTGAACTGTGGTGTTGGAGAAGACTCTTGAGAGTCCCTTGGACTGCAAGGAGATCCAACCAGTCCAGGGCTGAAGGAGATCAGCCCTGGGATTTCTTTGGAAGGAATGATGCTAAAGGTGAAACTCCAGTACTTTTTCCACCTCATGTGAAGAGTTGACTCATTGGGAAAGACTCTGATGCTGGGAGGGATTGGGGGCAGGAGGAGAAGGGGACAACAGAGGATGAGATGGCTGGATGGCACCACTGACTTGATGCACGTGAGTCTGAGTGAACTCTGGGAGTTGGTGATGGACAGGGAGGCCTGGCGTGCTGCGGTTCATGGGGTCACAAAGAGTCGGACACGACTGAGTGACTGAACTGAACTGACCTGATGCTCTTGTGGTAGTCATGTCTATTGTGTGCACTGGGGAAATACTGTATGCTTGTGTGTTACTGCCTATCCAAACATCAGGAACTTTTTTCTTTTTTTTGAGAGTCAGTTAAGTATTTACCAGCATGCCACTATAGATGTACACACACAAAGACACTCTTTCTCTTTCGTATATATCCAAATACTTTCTATAACCATGCAGAGCAGGACTCAGTTCTATTTTATAAATGAGAAACTGAGACTTAGAGAGTTTAAGTAACTTGCCCAAGGAACCATTCTCATTCTTCTGTTCTCCTAACTCCCCAAAATTGAAAATAAGTAAGCCAAGGGAAAAGTTTCCCTGGTGGCTCAGCAGTAAAGAATCTGCCTGCCATGCAAGAGACGTGCATTCATCCCTGGGTCTGGAAGATCCTCTGGAGAAGGGAATGGCAACCCACTCCAGTATTCTTGCTAGGGAATTCCATGGACAGAGGAACCTGGCAGGCTACAGCCCATGGGGTCGCAAAGAGTAGGACACGATTTAGTGGCTAACACTTTCACTTTCGTTCAGAGTTCCATGCAGAGGGTACAACCAGTGCAAGTGAGCTCATGCTTGCTGTTTCTGAGGGCAGCAAGGGTACTCTTGAGGCTGAAGTTGAAAGAGGGAGGGGGGAAAACTTGAAGAGATTCTAGAAGAAGGACTAGATCACTAACTACGTTTATGAAACCAAGGCAAGTAATTTTCTCTCTCTGTCTCATTTTTCTGATCTATAGAAGGGGTCACATCACACTTAAGGTAAGAGTAAAGGATGGTGATACATGTGAATTTGCTGTGATAGGTAAGTCACTGTTAATAAAGTTAAGCCAACACTGTGGTTCCATCAGTACTCTTTTCTTTTGACATATATATATATATATATAATGTACATATATAATTTTAAGGAAGAATAATTATTTCTTGCCGTTTTTAGCAGCTGTACCATGAATGGTTTGAAAACATTTATTTATTTAATGAGTGATGAGCATCTTTTCATGTGTTTGTTAGCCATCCGTATGTCTGCTTTGGAGAAATGTCTATTTAGTTCTTTGGCCCATTTTTTGATTGGGTCATTTATTTTTCTGGAATTGAGCTGCATAAACTGCTTGTATATTTTTGAAATTAGTTGTTTGTCAGTTGCTTCATTTGCTATTATTTTCTCCCATTCAGAAGGCTGTCCTTTCACCTTGCTTATATTTTCCTTTGTTGTGAAGAAGCTTTTAATTTTAATTAGATCCCATTTGTTTATTTTTGCTTTAATTTCCAGAATTCTGGGAGGTAGATCATAGAGGATCCTGCTGTGATTTATGTCTGAGAGTGTTTAGCCTATGTTCTCCACTAGGAGTTTTATAGTTTCTGGTCTTACATTTAGATCTTTAATCCATTTTGAGTTTATTTTTGTGTGCGGTGTTAGAAAGTGATCTAGTTTCATTCTTTTACAAGTGGTTGACCAGTTTTCCCAGCACCACTTGTTAAAGAGATTGTCTTTACGCCATTGTATATTCTTGCTTCCTTTGTCAAAGATAAGGTGTCCATAGGTGTGTGGATTTATCTCTGGGCTTTCTATTTTGTTCCATTGATCTATATGTCTGTCTTTGTGCCAGTACCATACTGTTTTGATGACTGTGGCTTTGTAGTAGAGCCTGAAGTCAGGCAAGTTGATTCCTCCAGTTCCAATCTTCTTTCTCAAGATTGCTTTGGCAATTCGAGTTTTTTTGTATTTCCATACAAATCTTGAAATTATTTGTTCTAGTTCTGTGAAAAATATGGCTGGTAGCTTGATAGGGATTGCATTGAATTTGTAAATTGCTTTGGGTAGTATACTCATGTCCACTCTATTGATTCTTCCGATCCATGAACATGGTATATTTCTCCATCTTGTAAAAGTTGTAAAGGTATAGACCTCTCTTAGTAGAAAAAATGAGTCTCTGAACTATGAAAAAGGTTCCTCTATATGAGTCTCCCCTTATCTTTCTGACCTTCTCTTGAACTATTTGAACTCTTCGACTCGTTCGTGTAAAATGGTATCGGTAAAACTTCGACTTTGAAACTTTAAGAAACGAGTGACAGTGAATAGTGGTTTGAAAAACAAACAAATGTAAATAACAACATTAGTATCTTTAGGATATACTCATAAGATCCCATGTCACCATTAAATTTATTATATTTATACCAATATATAATTAAACGGTTGAACCTTCTCTTTTTACCTAACAGATTAATACCTTCTTAAAAAATGTTGGAAAGGATCTTATTAAATAATTACAGTCCTAAAGAATATTACTGATATCTTATGTCTGGTCTTTTTTATAGATTCCCAATACCATAAATCTCTGATTATGTTAATTAACTTCGATATTGAAACACAAAACTTTCGGTCTTCGACGGTACTTTCGTTTTACTTAGATCGTATTACACTTCTGTGACTTTAATTTCTTTTACAAGTGAACTTCGACTTGACGTAAATCAAGTCAAACCGGACGTAAACAAGTTAAATAAGGAAATAAGTTAACATTCACATTCTCTCAAGTCCATTCTGACCCTTTGCAGGTCCGACAACACCGACGTGCAGAAATTCGAAGGAAGAACGAAGAACGTATACCAGGACGGAGGGTGAGTGTCTCTTACGTCAGGTAGACAATAACTGAAGAGACGAGTATATAGTTATGTGGTTCGAGGACTGTCGGTAGTTGGAAACTACAGTATAAAGGTGGACTAGATCTAGAACCGTCGAGGTCTATTCGGGACATAAAGTGAACATATAAGTGACAAAGAAAGAATGGAAGAACGGAGTTGGGTGTTTTTGATAGTTCAGAGGGGTGATGAACGGAAAGGAAAGGTCGATGACGGGAGAAAAGAAGGTTTGTAGAATTTTACGAGAACAAAAAAGTGTAAGAGACAGATCGGGTCCTGTTCCGAAAAAGAGTAAGAGGGAAGACAATGAGGTAAACATTCGGGCGGTTACTGTCAATAATCGTTGACACTTCTTTATTGGATTTGTAGGTTGGTTTAGTAAATTTAGACGTCAGGTGGACTGGAGAGTTCTAAGAGGTAGTGACAAAAGGAAAAGTCTGGAGGGGACTGATAGGGGAACACCAAGAGAAGTGAGAGAAAACCTACCCCATAAGAGAGGGAGATATCGACATATGTTGGGTTATTGAGAGTACCACGAGAGATATTACAACCAGTGGTTTAGATACAAAGGTCGAAGAGGGAACTCGTAGTTTCGATATCGAATTTTTATATTCGATTCGAATTTTCGATATCGAATTTTTATATTCGATTCGAATTTTCGACATCGAATTTTTTTTGGTTTGACCTAAATAAAGAGTAGACTGAGAACAAAACCTTCGACGAGACGTTAGGAGTTAGAGTCGTCACTGTCGGGGTTATGTTTCTTAATTTGTTCGAAGGTATAACATTACATCTTTATGTTGTCATTATAGTCCTTATCGGGAAATTTAATTTCAAATTTGGTCACTTTTGGATGTAACAGGTATAAAAACCAGGTCAGACTCTAAGAACATCAACCAACACAGTGACACCTAATCCCTCTCCTGTGACCGTAGATGACAAATAAAAAATGGAAAAACACCCTAAATTTAATACTAAAGTGACATCTTAACGATAACTAACTATCTGAAGTATAAACGGTTTTAAAATGTAGTACTAAACTAAGTACGAAACTTACCGTTAACCGTGTCAATCTTCTAAAAATATCTACTTTTCAAGAATCGAACTCATTCATACAATTTATTCCTCTACTTTCTCGACAAAACCGGAAGTTCTAGAAACTCTCGGAGTACAATTCACTCTGGGTTAACTGTCTTACGAAGATTGAGGAGAGAATGTCTCTCAATATTTTAACATAAAATTTAATTTTTTAGTCAGGGTCTCAATTATTTAAACTGAACTAAATCCAACAGTATACATTTTACTATGAACCCATATAACGAACTACGGACAACATAGTTATGATAATAAACAAGGTAAAAAGTGTCAAACCGTTTTTCCTTTTTCGTCTGTTGATTCCTTTGATATGGATAAGAGAGAGAGAGAAAAATTTTTAAAGAGTGTTCAAATAAAAGATCAATGTTTGTTCCTTAAAGTCATAGTTATAGAGACCGACGTTGGTACGGATGAGAGAAATCGAAACACAAACTAATGACTCCTGGAAGAAACTCTGACATCAGTAGTATCCTGAATCGTGTGACATGAAGTCAAAGACTAAATACCAGTCCGAAGGATGACCTGACTTTCAGAGAGAACTCTCGTCTACGATAAATAATGACTTAGGTGCTACGGACTATGTCTCAAGGGTCCTTACTGAAATCATTACTTACTTACTCCTATACTTAGTTTTCAATCCGAGGCGTCACCAAGGGGAAGACAATAGGATAAATTCAAAACACGCTCTCTCTTCCTTACTACGAGAGTTTCATGACAGTAGGTATACAGTAACTAAGATTCCACGTATATCAAAGTGTAAAATTATAGGAACTTTAGTTCTACATAGAATGTTCGTTGCTGTACAGTATCAAACCACACAGTATCGTCCTACTACCATACTGAGTGTTGACTACCACAGACTTTAAATCACTTCACCTTCCACTTGTCTCGATAAGTTTCCTCTTGTCCTATTCTCCGTAATCCACCCAATCTCATCCTTACTCCCCCCTCCCGACGTCACAATCCTACCATTCACACCCGTAGTGACTCTTCTACCCTAGACTCCTTCTGATCTCCCTACACTACTTCCGTTACAGACGTCCCCCTTAAAAGGTTCTTCCTCCTTATCTATAATGTTGTCGTAATCACGTAAACTGTATTACTGTCTCAATACTCAGTACTGTAGAACTCACATAAACTGTAAGTGCTGTCTTGGGTAGTACTTACTTGACGTCGACTCGTACTCCCTCTCACCATCCTCTACTAGAGTCCCTCTTACCCCCAAACCCCGTTTCATCTAGTACACTCCAAGACTTTCAGTACCACTTCTAAATTCTGTGAACGAGACTCACTGTATACCCCTGGTACGTCTCAGACTCGTCTTTAAACTGTACTGAACTAAAAAGTAAAAAGAAGAACAAAAATAAAACTTACAACTGACTCTTGTCTGATATATCCTTCTTTCCTTCTTTGATTCCGTGGTCAAGGTCTTAAAATGTAACTAAACCCCTCTCTCTCCTCCCACCGAGTCCTGTATTACCTCCTTTGCTCTCCATCAACTTTAGACCTACAGATTACTCCGGTTCTAAATCTGTACAACCAAAACGTAACAGATAATCTGTCGACTACTGTTTACTAGTCTTACTACAACTACTCCGACAACCCGTACTCTAAGAACCATAGCTCTCTCTCCAGATTGTTATGATGAGTTGATGTCGTAGGACTAAATTCCATTATATTATACGCCGTAGACACTATGGGCGACATTGAATGAACGAGGAAGTTAGAAGTTTTGTTCTGTCGTAGGAGAATTAAACCCCTGGACTGGGTCTACTCGAAAAATTTTTAAAGAGGAAGGTAAAAAATCTGGAATAAATCTGTCAACAGGAAAGGTAGTGACCATTTAAGTACTTTCTACTACACATAGAAAGAGGGTCTGAGTGGGTTGAGACAAAGACTTTAGGTCTTAACTCTGTCACTATCTTAGACAAATCTTTACGTCTGGTACTTCTAAATTATTAGACTTTTCTTTCCTAAAGTAAACGGATCACGATATGTCCGAAGGGACCACCGAGTCTACCATTTCTCAGACGGATGCTACGTCCTCTGGCCCAAGCTAGGGACTCAGACCTTCTAGGGGGACCTGTTCCCTTACCGTTACGTGAGGTCGGACCTCTTAAGGTACCTGTCTCCTCGACCACCCGATGTCAGGTATCCCAACGTTTCTCAGTCTGTGTTGACTCGTTGATTATGAAAGTGAAAGTGCGTCGACATAAACATAGTCACTACCAACGGGTAAATTTTCTTTTTAAATGTAACAGGGAAAGTTAAGAATGGAAATAAGGACTCCTACGAGAAAATCCGTACCAGGTAAAGTACTCTTTTCAATATTTTCAACTCTGGACACAGTTATTTCCTTTTTAGTAGTATTATGGGTCTACTCATTTCCTTGTCTATGTAATCCCAAAACTACCACATACTCTTCTGGTTCAGTATTGTATGTAACAACAATATTGGAAATTTATGTATTAAATACCTACCTTATGTGCGTTCCTACAATTTAGAGATAGACGAATTGTGAGTCTACTAATACCGTATATTTTTCAGAACAAGTCTCTTTCAATTATAAGTTACAAACATACCAATTCTAATCATCAGAGGTTTCCCCATACAAATTTAATTTATTTTACAACTACATACCGTTTTGGCTATGTCATAACATTTCATTTTTTTTTTTTATTTTTATTATTTATTATTTTACTTTTATTTTTTTATTTTTATTTTTATTACTACCCAAACCCCTTCTTTTATTGGTTCCACATCTCAACATGTATATAAAAAATGGATGTATGTCTTTAATCAAAAAGTTTAAATTTGTACGTCTAATCACGATTATGTTCATATGTAGGGATTTGTTTACACATACACAATTACTATATACTGATTAAATAAATTGTACCACATACCACATTTGTACGTGTGGACCCCAAGGGTCCACCAAGTCACCATTTCTTAGGTGAACGGTTACGACCTCTGCACACAAGTCAGGGACTCAACCCTTCTAGGGGACTTTATCCTTTACCGATGGGTGAAGTCAAAAGAACGAATCCTTTAGGGTACTTGTCTCCTCGGACCGTCTAATGTCAGGTACCCCAGTGTCTCAGTCTGTACTCCCTCGTAAGTGTACCGTACCTGTAGAGTCGGAGAGGGTCCCAGACCTATTGTAAAACGAAACCTAATAGTAAAAGTTAAGTTTAACTTACATTTCAATCGTCGTCTTACGTATACGAAATAAAAGGTATAGTCTCGACTTCTTCCCTATTGCAATCGTTAAAAGAACTCATTTATAAACAGAAAGATTTAACATGGGACACAGGATAAAGAGAGACTATATCAAAAGGACTAGACTAAATCACAAAACCCTTTTACTTGGTCTCCACTTTTCCCAAGATCTTCTCTAAAAATTTTAGACTAAAGTGGGGTACTATTATCTTTGAGTGATCCTGGATGGACAAGGGGTGTTCAGGTCTTTTCAGTGACAATCATAAAGCTACTAAACTATAGGTCCGGTCCGTCTTTTACACGGACCAATATAGTCATCGGAGTACTCTCTAAAAGAATGTATACAACTCTCAACTTCCAGATCAAATTATACACCTTTGTATGTAAAATGACATCTTATATATAGGAACCTTACCTATAGTCCCAGTTTAAGAATATATAAGTCTAAATTACCAAAAACCACAAAAAAAACAAACAAACAAACAACAACAAAAAAAAAAAAAAAAANTTTTTTTTTTTTTTTTCCGTTCTCTTGCGTGACCAGTATCGTTTGTGGGATAAGCTTGTTGTGCTCTCTGTTGAGATGTTACCTGTAATCGTTTACCAGTAATGGTTTTAGTCTAACTAATATAAGAAACGTTGGTTTCTACCTTTTTGAGATATATCCGCCGTATTTTGTTCTGGCTCTCGACTGACACCGAGTCTAATACCTGAGAAATATCGTTTTAAATCTGAATTTAACTTCTTTCATCCCTTTTGGTCATCCGGTAAGTCTACACTGGATTTAGTTTAGGGAATGCTGATATGTCACCTTCAATGTTTCTTTGTTCCCTTAATCTAGACTGTCTCACGGACGTCTTGATACTTGTCTCCAAGGACTGTAACATGTTATCCGTCACTAGTTCTGGTAGGGGTTCTTTTTCTTTACGCTTTTCCGTTTTATCAACAGGCTCCTCCGGAATGTTTATCGACTCTTTTCTTCTCTTCACTTCCCCTTTCCTCTTTTCTTTTCTATATGAGTAGACTTACGTCTCAAGGTTTCTTGTCGTTCCCTTCTATTCTTTCGGAAGGAGTCACTAGTCACGTTTCTTTATCTCCTTCTGTTATTTTACACTTTCTGATCTCTAGAGAGGTTCTTTTAATCTCTATGGTTCCTTGTGAAGTATGTTTCTACCCGTGTTGTTTCCTGTCTTTACAATACCTGGATTGTCTTCGTCTTCGCTAATTCTTCTCCACCGTTCTTATGTGTCTGCTTGATATGTTTTTTCTAGAATTACTGGGTCTATTGGTACTACCACACTAGTGAGTGGATCTCGATCTGTGGGACCTTACACTTCAGTTCACCCGGAATCCTTCGGAGTGATGCTTATTTCGATCACCAACACTACCTTAAGGTCGACTCGATAAAGTTTAGGATTTTTCCACTACGACACTTCACGACGTCAGTCAAGTGAAGTGTGTGAGTCAGCACAGGTTGAGAAACGCTGGGGTACCTGTGATCCGAAGAGACAGGTAGTGATTGAGGGTCTCGAACGAGTTTGAGTACAGTAAGTTCAGTCCATACGGTAGGTTGGTAGAGTAGTAGACAACAGGGGATGAAGAGGACGGAAGTCAGAAAGGGTCATAGTCCCAGAAAAGGTTACTCAGTCAAGAAGTGTAGTCCATCGGTTTCATAACCTCGAAGTCGAATTCGTAGTCAGGAAGGTTGGATGAGTCGTTTAAGTTATCATCTCTGTATTCAAACGACTGTTTTCAGGTAGATCAGTTTCGATACCAAAAAGGTCATCAGTGCATACCTACACTCTCAACCTGATATTTCTTTCGACTCACGACTTCTGAACTACGAAAACTTTACATCACAACTTCTTCTGAGAACTCTCAGGGAGTCTGATGTTCCTCTAGGTTGATCAGTTAGGTTTCCCTTTAGTCAGGACTTATAAGTAACATTCCTGAATACGACTTCGACTTCGAGGTTAGGAAACCGGTGGACTACACTTTTGACTGAGTAACGTTTTCTGGGACTACGACCCTTCCTAACTTCCGTCCTCCTCTTCCTCTACTGTCTTCTACTCTACCAACCTACAGTAGTGACTAAGATGCCTGTATTTAAACTCGTTCGAGGTCCTCAACCACTACCTGTCTCTTCGGACCGTACGACGTCAGGCACCCCAGTGTTTCTCAATCTGTATTGACTCGTTGACTTGACTTGTACCCAAAATAACATGAAACTCCACAATTATTACTCGAATACTAATAATATCATTAATAAAAATCATCCTTACGTACCTATGTAAACGGGAAACGACCATTAACTTTTCTCTACAGAAATCATCTATTATAATTCACATAAATCAACATTATTACTTTACCAAAAGTCTGTTAATAATTAAAGTGGACGTCATAATTTATTACCATAGTCAAGTCAAGTCCACTCAGTGAGTCAACACAAGTTGAGAAACGCTGGGGTACTTAGCGTCGTGCGGTCCGGAGAGACAGGTAGTAGTTGAGGGCCGCAAGTGAGTCTGAGTGTAGGTAACTCAGTCACTACGGTAGGTCGGTAGAGTAGGAGACGGCAGGGGAAGAGGAGGACGGGAGTTAGAAAGGTTCGTAGTTCCAGAAAAGTTTACTCAGTCGAGAAGCGTAGTCCACCCGTCTCTTAACCTCAAAGTCGAAGTTATAGTCAGGAAGGTTACGTGTGGGTCCTGACTAGAGGAAATCCTACCTGATCAACCTAGAGAAACGACGGGTTCACTGAGAGTTCTCAGAAGAGGTTGTGGTGTCAAGTTTTCGTAGTTAAGGAACCGTGAGTCGAAAGAAATATCAGGTTGAGAGTGTAGGTATGGACTGATGACCTTTTTGGTTTTCGGAACTGATCTACCTGGAAACAACTGTTTCATTACAGAGACGAAGAATTATACGACAGATCCAAACAGTATTGAAAGGAAGGTTCCTCATTCGCAGAAAATTAAAGTACCGACGTCAGTGGTAGACGTCACTAAAACCTGGGGGGTTTTTATTTCAGACTGTGACAAAGGTGACAAAGGGGTAGATAAAGGGTACTTTACTACCCTGGTCTACAGTACTAGAATCAAAAGACTTACAACTCGAAATTCGGTTGAAAAAGTGAGAGGAGAAAGTGAAAGTAGTTCTCCGAGAAATCAAGAAGAAGCGAAAGACGGTATTCCCACTACAGTAGACGTATAGACTCCAATAACTATAAAGAGGACCGTTATAACTAAGGTCGAACACGAAGAAGGTCGTGTCGTAAAGAGTACTACATGAGACACATATTCAATTTATTCCATATTTACATTAATTTTCTTTTATACGTATTCACCTATATATTTGCATATTCCTTTTGTATATTCTACCCTTATATATATTTCATCCCTGAAAAGTTTACGGAGGGAAGCGATCACAGTTCAAGTATCTTGACTATCAATCTTAATATTAGATAATTAAAATACATTATGGTCGGTTTTACGAGGACATAAACACACTTAATAGTTGAGTCTAAGGTCTGTTAAACATGTTAAGTAATTTGACGTTATATAAACATAAGTCACAGGAAAACACACATAAACTATAAAGTGTTATCTTTTTCTCATTCCAGATCTATGTCCTTATCCGGTCATATAGTCGTCTTTCACAACAATCAGGTCCTTATCTGAGTACCAATATAAGCTTAAATCATCTTCATAGTAAAGATTAATCACATCTCTCACTTGTCAGGTCATTCACCTTTCTGACTTATAGGTACCTCTTCTAATAGGTACGAAGTAATACATGTCATTTTATTTTCAGTCCAATTATTTGATTCACATTGTTTTTATATTTCCACACTTTTATATTGCAACCTCTTGAACACGTATTGAGTGGTACTAATATTCGTACTCCGTATCCTCGACAATTCTGTGTTTTGGGGTTTTATCATATAAGTTCTATTTTTGTGTAAATCCCATCATGAAATCTATTAATATATTAATTTTTAACTACACAGAGGATTTTCTTTAAAATGGGATTATTTTGAACGGTATTTAAGGGAGTAGAAGTATTGGTGTCTCAAAGTGTTTTTGGATGGGTGGTTGAGACAGATGCGATCCGCGAGACCAGGACTACGTCCTTTATAGTAAGGACAGACCAGGGACACAAACGCGACTCTAACACGTAGAAAAAAGACAGAAACACGTACAGGAGCAAAAAGAAAAAAAAAGAGTTGTGTACACGTTTGTTTTTATAGACAGTAAAGTTTTTCCATCGTTGTTGCTGTTTTGTGGTGGTGGTAGCCACCGTGGGAGGTAAAGGCAAGGAGATCAATTCTAAAGTCCTTCTGTATATGTCTATTATAAAGATGGAGAAAGAAAGGTAAATAAGGGGTACCATAAGGTTAGCCAGAGTTAAAGGTGGTAAACGTCATTGACTAGAACAGTTCCCTCGTCGATGGATGTACGAGGTCTTAGGTTGTTTGTGAAGAGAAAAGAGGTAGAAGTACAGAGTACATTTATCATTTGCGAGTCTCTACGGTAATGGATTTTGTCGTGGTCGTACGAAGGCAAAGAAAGTCAACAAAAGAAGGACCGTGTAGAAATATGTGAGATAATAGTACACTGTTCAATCGGTACAAGTGACCGAATTTTGTTGTTTATAAATTGAGTATCAAAGACACCTAGTCCTTAAGTCCTCATTGAACACCTACAGCGACCGAGTTCAAGAGAGTACTCCGACATCGGTCCCATAACTCGTCCCGACGTCAGAGAAGACCTCTAAAACTGACTCCAGTCCCACAGACGAAAGTTCGAGTGAGGGTACCGACAACCGTCTTCCGGAGTCCGAGCGTCGTGCACCCCGAGAAGTGTGCCGACAAACTCACGAGAGTGGTACCTGGTGACTGAAGGGAGTCTCGTTTGCTAGGTTTCTCCGTCGGTGTCACACAATACTGGATCAAAGTTCTCACTGTGTGGTGAATCAGACAAACAATGGTCATTCAGTGATTCAGATCAGATGTGAGTCCCCTTCCCTGTAATTCAAGGTCAACAACTTTCCTCAAAGTCTCTTAGACAACCGTATTAAATTGTGGTGGTTCAGGGTTTATCTTATATTCGAGGTCGTCACGTCCCCTCCCCACCGATGAGTGTCGATACGGGAATTACGAACTTCGTCATCCGTGTAACTATTTGTAGACAACCCACTCCTTTACCTACCTACAGAGATCCGTTGTTTTTACTTCCGGTACCTCAATACATTTCGACCCTACTTCAGACCGAGGTGGAAGTGGTCGAAACTTGACACCTGTATAATTAAAGATCCTCGGAGCCAAAGGAGTACGGTGCATGCATTGTGGACGAACCGTCCCTACCAGACTCCTAATTACTCTAATGTATACGTTTTGTGAAAGAGGTCACAACTAGTGTACCACTCGTAAACTTAAAATCACATGGACTAAAAGGGGGGAAGAAAGATGAAAAGAGTTGTGGAAGTTTCCATTACATCGGTGTACAAGACCCTTTGTTTGAGTGAGTCTTCCTGTTACGTCTATCACCTCACGTCAACTAATGTGACCGCCCGGGTTCCGGCTCAGAGGAGAATCGGTTCCTGGGACTGGTCAAAAAGACTTTTGGAATATATGTGATTCACATGCACGGGTTCGGGTGGAGGGGTTTAAGGGACTTTAATCACATTTGTTTCCTTTTCTTTCTATGTTAGTTTCAATTGGGTACTAAGTATACGGAATTCGGATCCATCAATTGTCTCCTGTTAATAGTTATCCGGACACCAGTATAGGGTTATTCGTATTATCTTAAATACTAAGATAAACCAATGTGTCTATTGATCCTATAAGAAAATCCGTTGTCTCTCAGATCCATACTCGGGGCCCCGAGAGGTAGGTCCCCCGGACCAAAAGATCAACCATACAGCAAAGGTATCTATGACCCGTAAATCGAGTTTCAGGTGTCAGACCGGGTTCTACCTCAGGACGAAAGTTCTACCTCGGACAAGACAGACAAAGGAGGAAGTTATTATTAAAGAAGTGACAGACTACAGTTTTTAAATTGAGAAGAACATTACTTGATGAACGAGTTAAAAATTTCTTTTTAGTCACATGTAGTCTAACCTCCTTGAAACCGTGATTACGTATTAGAGACGAATAATCTAGGAGGGTTCTCTTAAGATTACACGTATCTTCCCCTTTAATTGTTGATACAGCCTACCTTTTGTTAAACAATCACATCCCTGAGGGTGACGTTAAATCTGGGTTATAAAACAGATTTTCTTTACCTACAGTACTATGAAATATGAACTCCCTTTTGGTTTCCTAAGGAGACATCAATACTGTAAATAAGAATACCCTTTACTGTTAAGCAACTTAGTTTCTGACGTTGTGTTTGAAGGGGTCGACAGGACTTTGAACTATTATATACTCATTCAGATGACTATATCAAGAGGGGAGGTTTTTTCTTTTTTAATTCGTAATAAAGGTAATTCCTTTTCGTGTATAGATTTAAAACATAAAGATACTCAAAAGTGTTTACACACACACACACACACACATATTGGGTGTGGACTTAGTTCTATCTTGTAAACATAGTGGACTTTTATTAGAAATACGGGGAAAAATCAGTAAGTCGTCGGGGGAGTTTCATTGGTGACTACACTAAAGGTAGTAGTAATTATATCAGACAAGATCTTTCATACATGACGGTACGGATAACGATACGGGGACTCCAGGTGACAACATTAACAGTCATTAAGGAAGCAAAAGAGAAACTCAGTATACGTACCATACATATATGGTGTTAAGCAAATGGGTAAGTAGCTTAACTTGTAAACTCAACAAAGACTAAAAACCGATAACACTTATTTTGCCACTTGTCAAAACGTGTGAAAAATAAAGAAACCCCTAATTCATGACTCCTTATATTAACGACCCATCAGTCCAACCGTAAATTAGAATGTTCCTTACCGGTCCGGAAAGAATTTTCACCAACATGGTAAGATATGAGGGTGGTTGTTATATCCTCTACAAGTCAACGAGATGTAGGAGGGATTGTAAGCTACAACAGCAAAGTGAAAATCGACCATACTACACCACCGATGTCAAAGGGGACGACTTCAACACACATACAACGGTAAAAGAGGTTAGTGTTGCAAACGAAATCAAAGTGTTCTCTTTACAACTTGACGGAGAGAGGGGAAGGGGAGTGGGGTCCGAGAAGATCATCCCTCACAAGGACTACCTCCTACTCGACAACACGACTTACTACCGGTCAGAGGTCACCGGTCCATGAAGGTCTGATGCGAAAGGAACATGACTTACCGGAGTCGTAAACGGCCTCGTCCGTCCAACCTCGGACGTAGGACAAAGAAACACCTAGAGGGTAGGGGAGGAACCTGAAGAGACCACCGAGTTTCCATTTCTTAGAAGACGGACTTTACGTCCTCTTACGGACGGTTACGTCTTCTGAGTCCGAGGTAGGGACTCAACCCTTCTAAGGGACCTCCTCCTTTACCGTTGGGTGAGGTCATAAGAACGGACCTCTTAGGGTACCTGTCTCCTCGGACCACTCGAGAACAGGTACCCGAGTGTCCTCAGACTACGTTGAATCTCTGATTTGGTGGTGATGGTGGTGGTAGGGGACGAATACGAGTGAAGGTAAGAGTTTTATGTCGGAAGACTCTGGATTGAGAGGGATGGAAACAGACAGTGTCTCTTTTCTAGTTATCTTGTCTAATCAACGTCTCACACCAGAAACTTGACTGGGGACCCGTATGTAGGATTGAGACGGCGAATGGTCAACAAATGAAACCTAAATTGTAGTTCGGAACAAAAGCAGTAGACGTTTCACTTTGTAGCCTATTGTCATTGATGGACCTCACAATTATATTCTTATTTTATTATTATTACACAATAACACTCTTATTTCATACGTTTCACGAATCGGTGTCTAGAGTGTCTGAGTTGAGACGTCAGAAAATAATTATACTATCACCGATCTTATGACGAAGAACAGTAAAGGTCACAGACGATTGAACCGACAAATGGTGAGAGACGAGAACGAATGATAGACGAAAATAGAAACAAGAACAATAAGATACAAGAAAAACTACATGAACATCGGTGTAGTTCAGTTACACATTAAGTCTGAAACCCGAAACGAAAAAGTGAATACTTTGGTCAAATACTTTCACACAACAAGAAATCAACGAGTCAGAACAGGCTGAGAAAACACTGGGGTACCTGACATCGAGCGGTCCAAGGAGACAGGTACTTTAAAAAGTCCATTCTTGTGACCTTACCCAACGGTAAAGGAAGAGTTCCCCTAGAAGGACCGACCCCTAGCTTGGGTGTGGAGGACGTAACGCCAACCTAAGAAATGATACATTTACTTTTCACACTGGAGGATAGTTTACCCGAAGGGACCACCGAGTCACAATTTTCTTAGACGGACGTTTTGTCCTCTCCGTCCTCTAAGTCTAAACTAGGGACCCAGTTCTTCTAGGGGATCTCTCTTACCATTGGACGAATGTCGTAAGAACAGTCCTTTTCGAGTCTGATGTCAGACACTCCAGTGTTTCTCATCCTGTACTAACTCGCTGACTCGTGAATGAGGACAGTTTGCACCTTTCTGACTTGTCTACGAGGACCCACCGGACGATATGTAACAATTTAAGAGGTATTGGGAGTCAACTAAGACTTCCCACTTATTAGACTAAAGAGTCGAACGACTAAATCACAGACCTTCTGGAAACCCCTCTGTCATGTCCTTACAGAGTCAAAAGGGTGACTCCTCACTCCTTCAGTCCTATAAATAGGTGGTTGTAAACGTACCAACTCCCACCGAGATCCAACTTCCACAATGGACGGACCGGACAGAACGAATGGAACGTGTGGTCGACTTGGTGGAGGAAACCTAGGTGTGAGTCCGGTTCTCCTCGTCGTCAGGACCATACTCCTTTCAGACGACCACTCAGCTCCCTAAACGTAGACGAAATCATACAGAAAAATTTTTTAGTAAAAATAATAGTAAAAACAAAAATAAAGAAAAAACATGTGTGACGATATAAATAGATAAATAAATAAATATGAATAAAAAATTGTACATGTGTGATAATAGGACGAGGTCATAAGAACGGACTTCTTAGGGTACCTGTCTCCTTGGACCACCCGATGTCAGACACCCCAGCGTTCTCAGCCTGTGCTGAGTCGTTGATTTTGATGGTGGTGGTGGAGTATGACGATATATATAAATGGATACAAACCGACACGTCGGAGAAGTAACGATGCGTACCCGAAAGAGGTCGACGTCTCTCGTCCCTGACGAGAGAACGACGTCTCGTGTCTGAGATCCGTACACCCGAAGCCATCGACGTCGTGCATCCACGTCGTCGCGGTGAGCGACCGACATCCCATGCACCCGGAGACACCAACACATGTCCCCGAGTGATCAGTACCGAGCACCCGGGATCTCACACGTCCGAAGTCATCAACACCGTGTGTCCGAATCAACAAGACACCGTACACCTTAGAAGAGTCTGGTCCCTAGAAACTTGAACACAAGGTCCGTAACCGTCTACCTAAGAATAGGTGACGCGGTGGTTCCTTCGGGTCGAAGTAATACAGAGTTTGTGATTACGTGTAATTAGTGTAAGGGGTTCATGTCTCCGATTACATACTTTTTGTTATTTGGACTAAATACTTATAAACCACTCTTTGTATTGGTGGTCTTTAAGGTCGGAGACATACTAAACCAGTACAGGGTCCCCCTTCGGGTCCAATAGAAGTGTCTCTAACACCGAAAGTCTCCCCTACTGAACTCGAAGAAGTGATCATAGTAACTCAAAACATCTGGTTACCGTAGGTAGGGGTTCTACCATATAGGGAGGTACCTCTACCCACCTCTGAGGACGTTTTGTGAGGAACCCAAACCGAGACACAAAGGAAAATATCTGTAGAACCATTGGTAAGAGGAAAAGGATTATATGTTACATTAAGGAATCGGTATTCGTAATATAAATATCAGTATTAGGTTAATGTGAAAAAGGTCCAGTGGAATTAAATCTAAACTTCCAGTGGTCATTAGAGAATCAGTGTCGAGGTCTACCGACGAGACTAGGTAATGAAAACCTAAGAAGGAGTAAAAGAATGATCTCCAATTCAAACTGAAGTCAATATCCTCTAATAAATGTCAATTGAGGTGTCTCGAATCACCTCAAAAGGACCATTTTAAACCTCTCAAAATATTCCTTGGTTAACTTATGGTGAAATAAAAATTTTTTTACATAACGAGTAAGAACTGTAAGACGATATTACCTTTCTTACGGTCCTACACAATCCAATTGTCGTACTTTCACTGTTATAAGTTGCTGAAAACTGGATATTATATAGGTAAAATATTCCAAATTGACTGTACTTCTGTCATTAGTAGGGGAAAATTTTTCATTCAGTTCTACAGTCGTAACATTGACTTCTCGAAAATCATTTAAGAAGGTGGAGAAACTCAGATCGAAGAATAGACATTTTACCCAAACCGATATTTACGTTGTTACTCAGAAACCGAAATACTTAGCATTTCCCACGTCCTTCCGAGGTCCTACACCCAGGGTCGACACCGACAGTGGTCTTTGAACAAAGTTCCTACAAAAAGGAAGAACGACTATGGAGTAAAAGAATATAGATGTTAGAGTATTTCCTTCCCAATAAGGATCCAGATGTAAATATGTATGTCCGAGAGGAGGTAAGAGACCATTGGGAAAAATTAAAGAAGGAATGATCTGTCAAAACAGAAAGGGAATTCTGTCGAGATCAGACTCAACAGACAAGGGTACCGTCGGAATTTGTTATACCCCTGATAGAGACGACAAAGAGAAAGGAACTGCAGAACGAGGAGGTAAATGGGATGATAACCTCGGGACACACTCACTCCTCTTGTAGAGTTCCCGGGAACACGGGACAGTATGGAGTCGAAGTTGTTAAGTAGTCGGGGTGACACTAGACTTTAGGTATCGGGAGAAGTGGTCGGGAACAGGGGAAGGACAGAGGGACGAGGTACGGTCGAGTCTAAGATCAACGGTATTAATATCAAAGAGAGAACGGATATGAAACGTGTAAAGAGGAAAGAGGAAAAATAAGTGAACCGTTTTTAGATTACGACTAATGTAAGTGGGGAAAGAGTGAACAACGGACGTGAACAGGTCAATTTATGTCGACCTCTTTTGAGTACCACCGACTAAAGGGAACTGAAATATTTGGTCCTTCGTGAGTACTCAGGAAACTCGACGACCCCTCATCCTACCAAAAGGGTTTAGGAAAATTAGAGGACAAAAGAATTATTGGTAAAGTCTGGAAGAGGAGGAAAGAAGGAGTAAGGGTGAACCTCGACTATAAGAACGAAGAACAAAGTACTTCATTTCTCTTCGGTAGTCTTGTCTTGTAGGGGTACGGAAGACGTATTGTAATGGTTGGAAAGTAGATAGGTGTACCAGAGACGGAGTAAGGAAAATGAGTCTTCCTTCGACTTGGTGGGGTGGAAGACTTTACCTCGTAGTAGGAAAGAACGAACGAGACTGTTCAGGAGGGAGACGGGACTTAAACGAAAAGACATAGTATAGGTACACGAGAATAAAAAAAGGGGGAAATTTTTACCTTAAGAGAACTGAACCCAGGAAGGTCGACAGTGGGGTTAAAGAGGAGGTCAAATTTCGTTTTAAGTTATTTCTTGATTTCTTTAAGTGTGTAAAGAAATCCAGTGTAGTAAGGTGTCAGAGGTGGTCAATGAAGACCGAAGAAACATGGTATAAATCAAAAATTTCTCGACAAAGGAGAACTTGATAAAGTAGAGTTATGGTCTTTAGTGTAGCGTACCCCTCACCGACGAACCCTCAAATTTTATCTACTTTTCTTCTCCTTTGTGTCGGTTTATAAATCTCTTTTCTACTTCGGTAGGGTAAGACGGTGGAAACTTTCGCGAACCTACACGAGAGAGACCGGGTGCCGATTCGAGTTCCGTGTACTTCAGATAGATTGGTCCGAACTTCCTTTTGAACCTCCGACAAACAAGAAAATTTAGAGGAACCAAACGTTAACAGTCTAAGTTAAAACCTCCCTTCTCAAGTCTCGGAGTAACTTTCATTTTTTTTTTTTTTTTTTTTCGCCACCCCCTTGAGATCAGTTTAGACCATTTAATACAGTTTCAGAAATGAGACAACGCCACTGTCGTTTCTTCATACAAATCAGGGCTACCGACTCCCCATCGCGGACGGTGTCCCCGTGGACGCACAAATACGTCGGACCGTCCCTACAGTGTGTTTGAGACGGAACATAAAACTACCGTACAAAATAAGGTGCTCGTCTGAAACACCTTCTATAAGTGAGAGGGTTACTACTCTCCTTTCGAAGTAGAGGTGTGTGAATCCTCAGAGAGGACGAAGTCACGGACAAGCAGAGACGGTACCCAGTCAGTACGGGACCCACGGATTTAAAAGTGAATAGATTCTTTACAATTAACACGATATAAGCGAGCCGACACGAAGACTGATCAGTCTTCAAGTCCGGATTGCTCAACATCCAGACAAAAGAACGACACAACATTCCCTTCGAACAGCAGCCCAATAAAAACTTTTGCAACTATTTAATGTCTCCCTAAAGACCTTTCCACAATCGTCAAACCCCTCCACAGTAAATAGTATAAAAATTTTAGAAGAATATTTTTCTCCTGTCACTCCATCGTTCTGACTTTTGTGTGTCTGATACAAATCTTATGCTCCACTGTCTGCACTTAGGGACACGTGCATCCTGTCCTTCTGGAAGGTCACGGTTGACTGGACGGTCCATGGGTGTTGACCGTCCTTTCCCTTTGGTACCGCACCGACAACGTGTACTTCCTCTTGTCCCTTCGGGGTCTACTCAGTTATCCATGGGTCACCTTTCGGATTTTGGTCATTCAAAGGACGTACTTTTCAGAGGAAATACTTGGAAGCTCAACACTTGAAATACAAGCGTACACGTTAACGTACTCAATCAAGTGTACAGACGTATGTAACAACACACACATGTTGGAGATGTCCACCGACACGAAACACATGAAAAGACATGTCACGACGCATCCCATGTCATCGTATCCGAGAAATAAAGTTAGGATCCTACAGGTCTCCGTTCACCTTTCCGTCCCACTACGTCGACCATGACATTCTAATTTTTACAAAAGAAAAAAAAATATATATATCATAAATATACCTTTCATAACATTTGGATAGTGTAATATCAGGATATATCGGCTAACACAATCAACCCATGGGTCCCACTGAAACAACACGAATACTTGTCTAACATGGATTACTTACATGAGAACCTTACCTTGAGCAAACATATATCCCCTTGAATTACTTAATGGACCACTACACACAAGGAAGAAATAAGTAAATAAAAATTTTTTAGATAACCCGAAGGGAACACCAGGTTACCAACCCTCAAGTGGAACGTTACGTCCCCGGGGTCCTACTTAGGGACCAGGTCCCCCTAGGGTCGTACCACGGCTTGCTAACTCGGACACACGGTGTCGGTGACTCGGACTCGAAAGTCGGGTGTACGGGACCAATGACTCGGTCGCACTGGATCTCGGGTACAAAGAGTTGTTCTCTTCCATGACGTTACTCTTCTTTGGATACGTGGTGTTACCTCTCAACTGGGGTGAGCGGCTTTGATCTTTCTGGGGTACACGACATTACTTCTGGGTCGTGTCGGTCTCTATTGATTTATATATCATTTTTTGGGTTTGTACATAACTAACAGGTGTGAGACGGTCCAAGTTAAAATCCGTGATCTCTCCGGTGTGACTTGTTCCACCCTTTCCGGAGAGACTAGGAGATGGGAAGCAAAATTACATCTCGAGTACAGGATCTTCTCTTTATGTCTCTGTTTATTCTATTAAGGTCTTTATATCCACACGAGTACTGTTGTTTCCTCCCATTATCCTTCCTTTATCCACTGTCCTCACTCCTTTACAATAATGTCTGACTAATCTTTAGTATAAGTATATATGTATTATTTCCATGCATCTATAAGAAAACAATAACTTCTCCACTGTAAACTCGTCCTTTCACTCAGGAACCCCCTGGATTAAACTATCTATCTTACTGGTCCTATTGGAAACGATACGAGACTTACAGACATAGGGGGGTTTGAAGTGTACAACTTTAGGATTCGGGGATTCTACTACGATAATCCTCCACCACGGAAACCCTTCATCACCCCGGAAATGAGAACTTCCACCCTGGGAGGACTTGTCTTAATTACCAAAATATTCTCTCGGAGTTCTCTCTAGGGATTGGAGAAGAGGTGACGCTCTGCGACCGAAGACTTGACCTTCTCCAAAGAGTGTTGTTGCAGTGGGTCTTACCGTGGAACTAGAACCCGAAGGGTTGGAGGTCTTGTTTAGAGACAACAACCATTCGGTGGGTCATACACCATAAGACAACATCTTCAAGGTTGTCTGATTTTATTGGTACAGTTAATAGACTACGTCATAACTTTTGATGACGTATCCAATTAGTAAGACGAAATGTTACGACTGTACGTTTAAAAAGGAAGTAAATTATGGTTTCCGACAGAGGTACGTTTTAGTATTATTAAAATTTTTTCTTTCTTTAAACATAAACCGATCCGGTCTAGAATCGACACCGTACACCGTAGAAACTAGAAAGAAACGACGTCCTACACTTGAGGATCAACACCGTATACCCTATATCAAGGGACTGGTCCCTAGTTTGGGTCCGGGGGATGTGACCCTCGTACCTCAGAGTCGGTGACCTGATGGTTCCTTCAGGACTCTTATTTATTAAAACTACTGTCCTGATGAGATCCGGTTTCTTTTTATATTAAAAATTTCACGTAATAAAAACTGACACGACCCAGAGACAACGACACACACCTGAAAGACCA
The DNA here is from genome assembly GCA_006410555.1 of Capra ibex. Lineage (NCBI taxonomy): Eukaryota > Metazoa > Chordata > Mammalia > Artiodactyla > Bovidae > Capra > Capra ibex. The sequence goes on along the minus strand of SJYO01045292.1, from coordinate 1,491,398 downwards.
ACACCTCTCGTCCCGGATGAGAAACAACGGCACACGCCCGAAACGTAACATCTCCGAAGAGAATAACGTCTCGTACCCAAGAGCCGAGAGTCCGAAGTCATCGGCGACGTGTACTCGAGACAGCAACACCGAAGGTCCGAGATCTCGTCTCCGAGTCATTAGCACACCATGTGTCCGAATCAACGAGGTACCGTATACCCTAGGAGGGCCTGGTCTCTAGTTTGGACACAGGAGACGTAACCGTCCACCTAAGAATTGGTGACTCGGTGGTTCCTTCAGGGGTTTTACTATAAATAATAAAGGTTTCGGTTTCTAGGTCTCCCTGTCTCTAGGTTCTGACCACGGTACCAAATCGGAACAGGAGTCCTTAGGTCGAGACGAGGGGAGTCACACAACCGACTCTCCCGACGATACCCACATCAGTAGGTGCAGAATGTGTCTGTACAGTCACACCTTTCCTCTTCGTTTCAGTTGGAGAAGAGAAAAAAAAGTGGAAAGAAATAATAGAAAAGTAGAAAGAAATAAATTTTTTCGTAAAATATCTTCATATGATATATATGTCTTCCCAAAGGAGTCGACCATTTATTAGACGGACGTTACGTCCGCTGGGGTCAAACTAAGGACCCAGTCCGTCTAAGGGACCCCTTCCCTATTCGATGGGTGGGGTCATAAGAACCCGAAGGGACCACTGAGTCTACCATTTCTTAGGTGGACGTTGTACCCTCTGGACCCAAGTTAGGGATCCAACCCTTCTAAGGGACCTCCTCCTGTACCATTGGATGAGGTCATAAGAACGGACCTCTTAACGGTACCTGTCTCCTCGGGTTACCCGATGTCAGGTACCCTAGTGTTTCTAAGTTTGCGTTGACTCGCTGATTCGTGTATGTATGTCTTTTCACATGTTTAAAATTTATACGTAAGTGAACTGTATAAGAGTGTTTGACTACGTAAACTCTAGTAGTGGGTCTAGTCCTTTATCTTATATTAATCTGAGTTCTTCAGAGAGTATCCAAATAAAAGGTATTGATCGAAGAGGTTCACATTGCTCAACACATTAAAAATTACAGGTTGTGGTATCTAATTAAAACGGACAAAACTTGAAAGTAGATTTACCTTAGAGTAGATTATATAGGACACAACCGAAGAAAATGAGTAATATAAACTCTGTTAGAGTCGGTAAAAAACACACATCAACGTTTAATAATAGTAACGAAATGTCATAAAGTAACAGGTAAAATGACAACTACTCGTAAACTTATCATTGATCAAAACCTAATGTCACTTCTACAATTGTTATTTGTAAGATCGTGTATAGATAGAAAATCACTAGTATATACACGAAAAAACTATATATATGTATGTATATATGTATATATACATATATATATATGTCAAAATAAAAATTATCCCTCTCTTCAGAAAGGACTACAAGACATAGGTCAAAGGGACGTTGTGAATAACCACTTATAACCCAGTATACGGGTAGAGGCTAAACATCGTCTTGGACCTTTCCTTTTATCGGTCGTTACACGACAAATTTACAAGTTGTTCGTCGAGAGACGCCCTCCTACTCCCTCCACCGTGGTCACACATCGTAAACACAAAGAAACCACATTTATGAGGGAGGCACCCGTTACCGTTCCATGGTCACAATGTAGGTGGTCGAACGTTTCGTCAAGAGGATTTTGTCGAGGTCCTATGGTGCTCGAAAGTAGCAGTCAGAAATATAACTTCAGACCGACAGTCCCTTTACCTCCGTCCCTTTCCCGTCTCTTACAACAAGACATCTACTGATCACAAAAACGTAGTCAACGTAATGACGGCACCTATTTAATTATATAGTGGTAAGATTTGGTTTCCACCAAGAACAATTTAAGATTAATAACTATTTTTAACCGAAAATCTCTGTTATCTGATACGAACTAATACGACACCATTATTTGTTTGGGTTTAATGTCGTCGAGTCGTGTATCCCCAAATAAAGGGTGAGTACGGTTTAGGTGACATCCAGTTCCTTGAGAAGCCCCGTTGACAAAGGTTACGTCACTAAATCGTCGGACCCGACGAAGACACAAGACTGAGGAGTAAAGTTGTCAGTCAGAGGTACCAGTGACGACTTCGTTTCTCTCTCTCTCTGTACCGAAACATCCTTGAAGTCAGGTCTTCACTGAATAGTGAAGGTAATTACCCAGTAACCAGTCTTGATTAATGAACCAGGGAGGGGTGATGTTCCCGTTGATCACTTACACCCCTTCGTACACCTATAAACTACATACATTTACAGTGTTGGTGTCTCTGGTAAGTTCTGTAAACAGTAAAAATTTCCCGAATAAACTTAAGTACAGACACGTAAAAGTAGGAAAGTATATAGACTTAATAGGATCTTTTTTGACTACCAACATGAGCTTCTTAATAGGTCGTCATAACATAAAAGAGTCTTTGATTTCTCCTTTGATAATTTAACATTGTCCTAGTTAGGGTTACTTCTGATAAAAGAGATATACTTAATTACCCAAAAACACAACCTGAGATAGAGGTCATATACATTACGAATAAAACGTTTGTGGTATTACTATTAACTAAATCCGTTCTCAGTCGTCACCTACGATCGGTGGTCCAATTTTCAACAACTCGTTTCCTGATAAGTGTATCAGAAGTTTCACAGTGTTTCCCCTCTTCTATGGTATTTTTATCTCTCTAAACCGTCTTCGACGAAAAAGGTTGACTAGTTTAAATAATAACGGTTATTACTCTGTCTGACTTTGGTGTCACGGGGACTTCTACGTAATCCCTTCCTATAGATCCGTCATAAAGGGTCCACCACGTCACCATTTCTTAGGTGGACGGTTATGTCCTCTGTGTTCTCTACGTCCAACTTAGGGACCCAGTCCTTCTAGGGGACCTCAACCTTTACCACTGGGTGAGGTCATAAGAACGGACCTCTTACTGGACCTGTCTCCTCGGACTACCCGATGTCAGGTACCCCAGAGTTTCTCAGTCTTCACTGACTCGTGGTGGTGGTGGTTAGTCCTCCTTTTTTTTACCTTTTTGATTTGACTTCTGACAGGAACTTTTTAGAACTGACATGTCGTGTTAAAATTTAAATTAAAAATAAAATAAAACCCAATATCAACTAAATGTTACAACATAAATCTATATCTCGTTTCACTAAGTCAATATGTATATAAATATAGATGAGAAAAAGTCTAAGAAAGGGGTATATATTCAAGTAACATAGTAGAAGAATCTGAGGTGTATATTCACTAGTCGAGTCAGAGAGTCAGTACAGACTGAGAAACTCTGGGGTACGTGACGTCGTGTGGTCCGAAGGGACATGTAGTGGTCGAGGACCTCGAATGAGTTTGAGTACAGGTAACTCAACTACTACGGTAGGTTGGTGGAATAGGAGGAAACAGAAGAAGAGGAGGACGGAAGCTAGAACGGGTGGTAGTCCCAGAAAAGGTCACTCAGTAAAGAAACGTAGTCCACCGGTTTCATAACGGCGAAGTCGAAGTCGTAGTCAGGAAGGTTACTTATAGGTTCCTGACTAAAGGAAATACTAACCGACCAAAACCGACCAAACTAGGAAATACTAACCGACCAGGGAGGTTCCCTGAGAGTTCTCAGAAGAGGTTGTGGTGTCAAGTTTTCGTAGTCAAGAAGTCGTGAGTCGAAAGAAATACCAGGTTGAGAGTGTAGGTATGGACTGATGGTCTTTTTGGTATCGAAACTGATCTACCTGAAAAAAACCGTTTCATTACAGAGACGAAAAATTATACGACAGATACAAACAGTATCGAAAAAGAGGGTTCCTCGTTCTCAGAATTAAAGTATCGATGTCAGTGGTAGACGTCACTAAAACCTCGGGTTCTTTTATTTATTTCTACTATTCACTATAGTATACTATAAACAGAAAGAGACTGAAGGAAGTGAATCATACTATTAGGGATTCAGATAGACACAATGACGTTTCCCGTAACAAAGTAATACAAAATACCTACCCGTTATAAGGTGACACATATACATGGTGGCGCAAAAAATAGGTAAGTAGACAACTACCTGTAATCCAACGAAGGTAGAGAACCGATAACAGTGATCACGAAGTCACTTGTGACCCCACGTACATAGAAAATTTTAATACTCGAAAAGATCCATATACGGGTTGTCACACTAACGATCTAATATACCATCAAGACAAAAGTCAAAAAATTCCTTCGAGGTATGCTAAAAGGTATCTCAGACGTACTTAGATGTAAGGATCGTTGTTACATCCTTCCAAAGGAAAAGAGGTGTGGAAGAGGTCGTGAATAACAAACATTTGAAAACTACTACCGGTAAGACTAACCATATTCTACTATGGAGAATCATCTAAATTAAACATAAAAAGATTATTAGTCGTTACAACTCGAAGAAAAACATTACGAAGAATTGGTAGACAAATAGAAGAAACCCTTTTACAGATAAAATGAGAATTTTATAGTTACAGTTCTTTCTGTTATACAACAGGACCTAATTTCTTTAGAGTCGAGGACTACTGATTTACATCAGACACCATGACCTAACCTAGGACCCTTTTACTTCGACATTTACTATAATAACCCTCTTAAACCTCTGAAACTGTTATCTGACATATAATCTATTATAACATAAGTACAACAAAGAATTTATGTCAGTAATATAATGTCAGTACACCCTCTCACTAAAACCGAAATACTTTATAGACGACTTACGAACACTCACTTCACAGTATAGATGTTCATTGAAAGTTTACAAAGGGTTTTACATATACGCATACAAATATGCATATACACGTGTATTCACGTATACAAATTTACACATACACGTACATTCATACACACACATATTAATACACATGTGTCTCTGATGTGTGTCTTTCTCCGTCTCTACCCTTAAGACAGTATCTATTCACCAACCCTAAGACACGAAGGTGACGGTTCCCATACTCAAGCTAGGGACCCGTCCCTTGATTGTAGGTGTACGTCACGATACACCGACCCATTTTTTCTTTTCTTTTCTTCTGTCTTTCTCAGTTTTCTTCGTTTACACCGTTTCGCAATTCGAAGTTTCCGTACACCTCCAAAATACCTGTACTTAGAAGATGAGACCGTTGGAAAGATACCAAAACTTTANTACATTCATACACACACATATTAATACACATGTGTCTCTGATGTGTGTCTTTCTCCGTCTCTACCCTTAAGACAGTATCTATTCACCAACCCTAAGACACGAAGGTGACGGTTCCCATACTCAAGCTAGGGACCCGTCCCTTGATTGTAGGTGTACGTCACGATACACCGACCCATTTTTTCTTTTCTTTTCTTCTGTCTTTCTCAGTTTTCTTCGTTTACACCGTTTCGCAATTCGAAGTTTCCGTACACCTCCAAAATACCTGTACTTAGAAGATGAGACCGTTGGAAAGATACCAAAACTTTACAAAGTCTTAAATTTTCAACCCTATTATGGTAAGTAGGGTAAAGAGACATCAAAGTGTTGAGGTAAATAAGACATTTTAAAACCATTTTACAGTCAGAAAACCCCTAGTTGAAGTGACATGACAAATCAGATATAAACAGCTCATTAGTCCGTCCTTAACTCCAAGTCCTTCCCAAGAATCATTAGTGATGGGACGGGACTCCTCTATGGCCCTTGTTCCCTTTCTCGACGGGACTTCACCTCTTCTGGAACACACACAAACCTAATTATACCGTAGCACGGACTGTCTACTACGACAAAAAGGACACTATTCGTCACCGTAGTCCTTCTCATTTCGATTGAAGGGAGAAATAGTAAAGACAATCAAATCTTGTCGGACACAATAATGGATTTTAACCCCCCTTTCAGAAACAGGTTGAGAAGTCACTGTGATCACTATGAAGTATACGAATGTCGTCATTCCTTTTGATGACTTGTATTAGACGTCACGATTTACTTACTCGACAGAGAAATCTTGTCCGGGACATTAAAACACCCTTCTCATAGTCTCGGTCTAGTCAACTATGTCTACTACTTGAAGTCTTTCTTCGACTTGAGTCTATTTATACGTAAAAGAGATTTGGTAGTCTTTGAACTTAAGACCTTGTGAAAGACCGGTAAGGTAGTCCTATCAAACTACCTAAAATCTTCGTCACAACTGTGAAACGTACGGAAAATATTCAGAATTAAACTTACCCTCTTGTCGTCTAGACACACCCTATCAAAACGAGTCCTAGCTTTTGTTCCCGGTAAAAAAGCCAACAAGGGTCTTACCGAACAGCTAGTTTGATTAGTAAGTTGGGAGTTATGACCTTGAAGACCACATATCGCACCTATTTATTTACTATTACAAAATTCCACAAAAGTAATACAAAAATAACGGGATTTTCAGATCTTACTCGAAAAGGTTTTTTCGAAGGAGAAAAAGAGATAAAGAAAAGAAAAAAAGACCTTTTTCGTAAGATGAAAAACTTTATGTTTTTTTTTTTAGTAATAAAGACCGTTTATACGGAGTATACGTACCTTGTGAGACCGACGGTGTCTATCAAGGATTTTGGTGTACCTTTCCAGTTGATGTAACCGAATTAATGTCTATAAATTTATGGGAAGTCATATTCAGGACCCCCGTTTTACTCTTGTATCCCTGTGAAAGGTCATTCCATCGTTGAATAGTAATATATTTCGACATATGAATGGATTTTCAAAGATGAACTCATTTACCAAGTAGTAAGGACTTTTTATAGTTGGGACTTATAAGTGACCTTCCTGACTACGACTTCGACTTCGAGTTATGAAACCAGTGGACTACACTTCTTGACTGAGTAACCTTTTCTATGACTACGACCCTCTCTAACTTCCGTTTTCTTCCGTTTTTTCCCACCGCCTTCAACTCTAGTAAGGTATCGTAGTGGCTGAGTCACCTGTACTTAAACTCGTTTGAGATTCTCTATCACATCCTGTCTCTTCGGACCTCACGACGTCGGGTGTCACAGCGTTTCTCAAACTGTGTTGAATCGAGGACTTGTCGTTGTTCTACCGAGTATCCGTCTACGACTTGTCTCTTACTTTATCAATAATATATAATACTAGACTTACATTTGAACCTATATCTTGAATTCTCTCAGAGGACCACAGGATTTCCTCATAATGAGTCGGTAACTTTTCTTACTTTATTACGGTAAACGTCGTTACACCTACCTGAATCACAGTATGTCTCACTTTTTTCAGTTGTCTATTCCTCTTTATATTATACTGTAGGGAATATACACCTTAGATTTTTTCTTTGTTATATTTACTTAAATGTTTTGTCTCTCTCTGAGTCGTTTACTTGAACAAACGGTTCCTCTTCCCTATCAATCCCTGAAACCCTTCCAGTACATGTGTGACGATATAAATTTTACCTATTGGTCGTTCCTGGATAACGTTTCGTGTACCTTGAGACAAGTTCCAATACACCGTCGGTCCTACCTTCCCCTGAAACCCTCTCTTAAAACAACAACATGTCAACGAGCCAGTACAGGCTGAGACACTGGGGGAACCTCTACATATACATACCGACTCAGGGAAGTGACAAGTGGACTTTGATAGTGTTGTAACAATGAGCCGATATGGGGTTATGTTTTCTTTTTCAAAATACATACCCCCTTTTTACTGACTATACTTTTTTATTAAAAATATCTTTATGCAGAAAAAAACAACAACAATCGACTTACCTTTCCTTCAGGTTTTCCCTCCGCTATATACACCGACTAAATAAAACGACATATCATCTTTAATTGAGTCGTAACATTTCGTTGATATGAGGTTATTTTTAATTAAAATTTTTTCCAGTAACAGAGACACTGGGGCGTAAGATAGTGGTCCGTTGATCAGAAGAACGGAGGTCCTTTAGTAACGGTTGGCACCCATTTGTAACATTGTCGTGATGAATCTCTGAATTGTCTTCTGGGAAAGTACCCTGGTCCTCGCGAAGGAAAGACCCGAAACTCGGTACTTGTAGTAGATGGGAACAAACAAATAAATAAAATAAAAAAATTACAATTTTAGAAATTAAGAATGTACACAAGGGTTTGTACTCGGGGGGAGGGTGGAGGGAGGGGTATTGTAGAGACACCCAGTAGGGGTACGTGGTCGGGGTTCGTACGACATAGGACGCAGTCTTTATCTGACCGCTAAGTTAAGAATGTACTATCATATGTACAATCTTACGGTAAGAGGGTTTAGTAGGGTGGGAGAGGGAGAGGGAGACTCAGGTTTTCAGGCAATATGTGTAGACACAGAAAAAAGGACAGAACGTATGTCCCAGCAGTAACGGTAGAAAGATTTAAGGTATATATACACAATCATATGACATAACCACAAAAAGAAAGACCGAATGAAGTGAGACATATTAGCCGAGGTCAAAGTAGGTAGAGTAGTCTTGACTAAGTTTACTTAAGAAAAATTGCCGACTCATTATGAGGTAACACATATACATGGTGTCGAAAGAATAGGTAAGTAGACGACTACCTGTAGATCCAACAAAGGTACAGGACCGATAATATTTGTCACGACGCTACTTGTAACCCCATGTACACAGAGAAAGTTAAGACCAAAGGAGTCACACATACGGGTCTTCACCCTAACGACCAAGTATTCCATCAAGATAAACGTTTAAAAATTCCTTAAAGGTGTGACAAGAGGTATCACCGACATGATCAAACGTAAGGGTGGTTCTCACATCCTCCCAAGGGAAAAGAGGTGTGGGAGAGGTCGTAAATAACGAACGTCTAAAAACCTAG